>JAPMUY010008852.1:0-67500 GCA_026901105.3 Galaxias olidus
CATTGTTGTCAAGAGTGGCATTCGCAAAAGAGCAACACTAAACATAGCTCTGCGTGGCCATTTTGCTCAACTTTTCATATTCAGCAGAGACAAAAGACCCAGGAAGAGATTTTTTTGGAATAAGGGTCCTGTTATTGACAGGAGCCATATGGCCATGGCTAACCTTTGGACCTTCACCTGCTCTAAACCCTCCGCACTTCTGCCTGTACTATAGCCGCTGCCCAGCAGGACAGATTGACTTTACAGGCTCTTCTCCTTTTAGTTTAGATAAGAAACCCAAGCCCTCAGGAAGGAAGTAGCTATTTGACACTGCACCGATCCCAGCAGGATCCCCATTGTGCTCTGTGTGTGCGCATGAGTGCGGGACATGGCAATATGTGTTCTCCTTCCTTTTTATTTGATAAAGCCAAGCTTGAATTCTATGGTCCCAGGCCCCATCTCATCACATGAACCTCTCAGGGTGTGGACTAACAGAGGGCTGAATGTCAGTCCGAATTCCACAGTGTTTTGGGGAGAATTCCTCTCCACTCTCGACAGTCATTTTGTGGAATCCAAGTGCAATTTCTGCCAAAATGTGTCTTTGTGAGGATGCAGTCGGATATAATGGCCATTGTGTGTCCTATTTTCCTCCATGTCCTGGACGAAAGAGCAGGGAATGGAGAGGGTGGAGATGCTTTTGAGAGTCCGTAATTCCCTAGTGATAACAATTCACTCAAAGCCTTAAGCAGAGCCAACGGACTTAGCCACAGGAATTTGCCTTACTTGCCCTGGTTAGGAAGGCGACGTGTCAGTGTTGTTCAGGGATGACCTGAAGGGAAACTGCTTTAGGAGCTGTGAGAAGAAGGCAGTGAGTGCTTCTTGTCTGCGGTCATTCAAAGGAGAGAGGGAGTTGGACCGGCGAGAGACTCCCAAAAAAGATTCTATGGCAACGTAGGCCTTGGGTTAATGACGGGTTAACTGTTAAGTCTGAGCACATATTTGGGAAGATTAGCAGACGTGAGCCGCCTTCCCAGACTGTAGCAAGCTGCGGTCTCCTTCCCATCGTCGTCCGTTTCTCCGCTCTCCTCTAGTGTGTGTGTGCGCGTATGCATTCGGTAGGGTAAGGGGGGGGCTCTTGGCATTGCTTTATTGGTCTTGTGATGGGGAACAGTCACAAGGCCAGCAGACTGGACCTGCTTCTCAGGAGGATCCAAACACTGGCGCACCCCTCCTTCCTCTATTCTACAGAGGTTGCACGCTGGCATTCGCTAGCTATGGTCACTAGACAGCTCATTTGAATTATTTAAAAATGACTTCATATTGCCCACCATTTGCATGCATAATCCTGTTCAACCAGTCCTAAATTACTGTATGCTTTTTTCGTATGGCTATTTGCTGGATGAACCAGGCCGTCCCACAACAGTGATCTGTTTTGGTGTTTATGGTTGATACCAAGTGCCTCCTAAAAAAACGAAAAAGAGCAGCCAAAGAAACAAAATGGCTGCCCTTGCTGTATCATTGTCGCCAATTTGGCCCGGGTTTCCTTAGCAACACAAACTTGGTTTCCCTCTGAGGACGGGGAGAGAGAGTGCTGTTAGAAGGCAGACTGTATGACACTGGCTTCCTGCAGCAACAGCCCTGCTCTTCTTATTGCCTGAAATCAAATCTTTCTTTGCCAGCAGGCGTGGTTGCAAGGAGGTGGTTCCTATAGGCGCAAGGTGTCCGTGAAATTAAAACGGCTGAGAAATGTATTCCTCTCTGTCCTCCTTTGTTTGCAAATGACAAAGAGAGAAGTCTGCCTGGTTACTAGCTTTTTTTATTTATTTTGTACTTGCTAACCTTTGTTCATGTCTACTTTAAGTGTGTGTGGTGGTAGAGTATGTTGTGTGTACACATGTAGTAGGAGTAAGGGTAAATAATCTTATCAGCGCACCAAAACGTCTTTTGAAGACGTTTTAGCAGCTCTGCTGTGCCTTTTAGGAACGGTCTATTTGAATTTAAATGCCCGTGTTGTGAACACTCTGTTTGCGTTGCCCCATGCACTCTGGTGTCAGATAAGGTGTGCCCTTTCCATGGTCGGGCATGAATGACCTTTATGGATGCCGTCCACTTTCAAAACCTCAAGTCAGCCTGTGTTTCAGTCAGCCCCCATGCTTGCTTATCAGTAACCTATTAAAAAGTGCTTTGGCTGTAGTCAACACTTATGTGTGCTCTGGGTCCGACACGCACAATTAAATACTGTGATGCACAAACCACTATATTGATGTTCACCTATGGGAGTCTATTTTGTCTTGAAAGGTCAGCTGGAGAAACATATCGCTTAATGGCTGACACATTTTACTGCGAGCACTGAAGTTATGAACACGTCTGTTTATGTTGTCGATGTTGGGAGAATGTCACCCGTCTCTTGCTGTCATAACAACGACATGCAGCGTGTTAGCCGTCTGCCCAGGAATCTCCGGCCCTGGATCTGGGTGAAGCTAAACAGTGTCACAGTTGAGATACAAAGACTACTTTTTTTGTAGAGTTTAGATTTTGTGTGTGTGTGTGGGCCCCCTGTTCTCCCCAGGGCAGCCGAGGTAATGTGATTGGGTTTAATACTCTCCTGACTTAGCCCTGAGCCTCCCACAGCCTTGTCGTTATTGAGAAGCCTGTTGTAGACAGGAAACAATTCAAATCGCATTTACCTGTTATGGAGCTGGCATGTAGAATGGGATTCTTTTGGGCGCCTGGAGGGTCTTTCTCATCAATTCATTTGGTTCTCGGTGACCCCCCCCCCCCCCCCCACGCACGCACGCACGCACGCACACACACACACACACACACACACCATCTTCTCTGTCAGTTGGGGGTTACCTCTCTGTGGCAGAGATCCTGATCCTCTTTCTCCCCCTGTGGCCTCCTGCAGGTGGTGTGGGCATCGCTGCCACCCAGCTGTGTCAGACCGTGAAGGATGTGACCGTGTTTGGCACGGCGTCGGCCAGCAAGCACGAGACCATCAGCCAGGGCGGAGTCACGCACCCCATCGACTACCGCACCAAGGACTACGTGGAGGAGGTCCGCAAGATCAGCCCCAAAGGTGAGACCCCCTAAGCCCATTGCGTTGGTAGGTTCACACACACCCCCTATGTTGGAGAGTGTGAGTGTGCTGATAGGTGTGGGCGGTTATGGGTAAAATATGATGCTGATTCAATTATGTCAAATGGAAAAGAATCCAATAATGATCCACCACTTAAAGGTCAGTTTTAATGCACAATTGTTGGCACACTATAGGAAGATGAGTTATTAATGAGAATTATTCGAGGGCCCGCTAACACAGCACAGCACTGGCCTGCATTTACAGGTGGCCATTTGTTAAATAAATTGGTACGGTCTGCTTTATTTTCCAACATTCTGCACGATCAGTGGACACAGAAGGTGTGGACAGACGGTTCCTTTTTCTAATCAAGTACATTTATTTAGTGACTCATGCCTCGGCTCCCCGCAGTGTTTCAGCCCCCCCACCGATCCTCAGGGAACACAAAACCTCACTCGGACAGTACATCCTCCAAGCTGTGTCTCTTCTCGGCGACCACTGCTTTCCAAGAAGAATGGTGGACGTTATTTAGCTGGAGGCTCATCTCGTAGTCACCCCCCCCCCCCCCCCCCCCAAAGCATCACATCCACACTGCAGCAGAGAGACAGAGAGGTAACTGACATTTTGGACAGAACATGTCTAATTAAAGCCTGGATCAATGAGAGGCCCTGCTTTCTGGCCATCTCGCCCTGTCAGTCAGTCAGCCAGCCAGTCAGTCAGTCGGTGGTGTGGTTGGGGCTAGCGTCCTGCTGTGCAGCCTTCCTGAATCAATAGAACTGGGGACTAGTGGAGCGAGGCGGGGCGTAGCCCCACATTAAGGAGCCTCTGACTCAAAGAAACAGCATTAGGGCTGAGCCTGCTTGACTAGGCATTGACAATGAGCGTCAGAGGAAGCCTATGGGCGAGGTTGAAGCCCTGACCCCTATAGTCCCGGATTGTCGTTCCCTCCCAGAAACCTCTGCCTGGGGTGGGACAGAAATGCTCTCAGGCCGACGTGCCTCGTCTTATCAGTGACACGGACGTTTGTAGAATCCCAAGGCCGCGCTCGTCCTCCCCTAGCTCAGCGAACGGATTGGTTCCACCACATAAACATGGCCAACCTTTGCCGACTCTCCACAATTTAAGCTTCAAGTTTTAATAACTCCTCTCCCCTCCTCCCTGTGATCTCTCTCTCCGCTGTCTCGCTTTCTCTCAATCTCTCCACAGGGCTGGACATCATCCTGGACCCCCTGGGGGGCTCAGACACTCATAAGGCCTACAACCTGCTGAAGCCGATGGGCAAGCTCATCACCTACGGTAAGAACACGAGGTCGTTCTCTCAGTGATGGAAATGATTGGCTCTCCACTGCAGGGGGGCAAAGGGTGTGGACTATTGATCATGCATTGTCTGTGTGACTATTATTCGAGGGACACCCTAGTGAAATGTGGGCGTATGGATTCAAAAGACAACGTGGAACGTGCGGTACAGAACTGCCTGTACGCGTGACGGTGGCCGCATAGGATGTTGATCACATATATACTATAGTCACAGGAACAAGGGCACACCGCTGTGGGGGCGGGGGGGGCACACTGTATCTTTGTCTTCCGTGGGAAGGCCCTAGGCAACCCTCTCCCTGTGCCAATGCCACTCTTGAAGCAGCGTGCACGCATTCCACAGTGGGCAGGGCCGGCATGCATTGAGAACAGGCCTTCCCCTCTTCCATGGCTCTCTGAAAAAGAAAACTCCCCAGCATGGTGCTCCCCGCCCTCGCCTATTCACCCAGAATGGCCCTTCACCTCTTCCCCAATAGGCTCTCCCTCCCCGTCCCGAGATTTAAAGCTTCCTGAGACGCCACCCCCCCTCACCCCCGCCATCCATCCATCCAGCTCTTCTCCAGCCTTATCAGAAGTATGCGCTGCAGAACAATGGGCAATCTATCCACACACAACCTGGAATGTAGTTTGAATGTAGCGTACTGAATCCAGCTCCCTCCCTCTCTCCTCTCCCGCACTCTCTCCTCTAGCTCCCTTCCCTCTCTCTCCTCTCCCGCTCGCTCTTCCCCAGCTCCCTTCCCTCTCTCTCCAGCTCCCTCTCTCCTCTCCAGCTCCCTCCCTCTGCCTCTCTCTGAGCCCACTTTGTGTGGCGGCCGTTCCACTCTGCAGCCGGAGTGACAAGGAGAGCAGGAGGTTACGGCAGGGCGGAGAGGTGGAGGGAGAGGGGATGCGGGAACAGTATGGTGTGGTAGTGTTGAGGGCGGGTTCAGGACAGGGAGACAGTGTCTGAGACAGAAAGAAAGTCAAAGTAGAGAAGCAGACACACTTAGCAGTGGATGGGTGTGCCAGTCTGCCAACTCCTTGTGTTACCACCTCAACTCACCCCGGGACTGCAACGGGAAAGAGTGGGCTATAGAAGGGCGGTTTAAACGTGTAGACAAAGCGTTGAGCGACTGACCACCACATTCACATTCTCACACATGAGAAACAGTGACACTTAGCAGAGTCAAGCCTCAGAAACAATCTTTTTTTTTTTTTTCTTACACTTGACACAGTCCCCCTCCCCTTTCTCACTCTCTGTTTCTCTCACTCACTCCCTCTGTCTGTGTGCCAGGGGCGGCCAACATGCTGGCGGGCCAGAAAAAGAACCTGCTAGCCGTGGCCAAGACCTGGTACCACCAGTTTTCCATCCACACACTCAGCCTGATCCAGGGCAACAAGTCTGTGTGTGGCTTCCACCTGGGCTACCTGGACGGGGAGACGGAGCTCCTTAACACGGCCATGGCCAGCATCCTGGAGCTCTACGGACAGGGCAAGATCAAGCCCCATATCGACTCCACCTGGCACCTTGAGCAGGTGTGTATTGTCTGCATATCTACCCATATTTGTGTGTGTGTGTGTGTGTGTGTGTGTGTGTGAGCGAAGCTGTTGGGAACGTTTTTGCCAAGGCTGCAGGAGTTGGGCGTGGCAGTGGCGAACAAAGCTCGTTCGGCAAGACTGTGAACAAGGAGGACTGTCTCTCGTCAACTCACTGAGAGCGTGAGAAAGAGAGAGAGAGAGAGAGAGAGAGAGAGAGAGAGCTCTCAATGTTAGGGCTAGTGACACTGGCCAGACAGAGTGAGATGCCCGCTGTGGGTCTCACCTTCCCTCGCACCCTCTGCCTTATCTCAGACGCTCCCCGGTCTATTCACTCTCCCTGTTCTCCATCTATTTCTCCTCCTCCCTGCTCTCGGGGTGTCTCTTTCTCTCTGGTTGCTATGGTGACCTCCCTTGGTATGTGTGCGTCTGTCTTGGGGAGGGGCCCTGATGTAGAGGAAGGAAGGAGGGAGGGAGGGAGGGATGGAGGACAGACAGGGATTCAGAGGAGCATTTCTGATGACAAAGCTACGGTATAAGAAAAAATTGCTTTTGACAAACGGGCAGCTTAGTATTACCCGACACAAATTCTGATAGGAGTGTCGTCGAGTGAAAAAGAGAAAGATCCGTCTAGTTCCCATAGACCAGGCGACGTCGATGTGACCGGAGTGCGAGTGTGGCAGCGCGACCCCCATCCGTCACATCAGACGCCCCTGCTGACCTACCCTGTCAGCTCTATGAATCAATGGAGGTGTTAGGAACGCCTCAGGAATAGAGCCCGACCCCTCACATTGACCAGGCGTTGGTGGGGGTGGGGGGAGGGGGGGGGGGGCGGGGCGCATCAGTGTCAGTGATAGCGTCAGAGATTCCCACCACAGGGAGACAGGTGGTGGGTGAATGGACTTATCACTGTGCTTCAGGAATGTGGACCTATCCTCACGTTCACCCTCCTCCTCCGCTGTTTACTATGCACACAGCCTACATTCACTTTTTGTCTTTTTTTTCTTATCTTCATATTTTAGTCAAAAAGGCTTATCTTAGAGGTCGCTTCATCTGAAGAGCACCAGTTGCTGCTTCCATCCCTCCCGCTCTCTAACTCCCACACTCCTCATCTCCGTGCGTGCGTGCGTGCGTGCGTGCGTGCGTGCGTGCGTGCGTGCGTGCGTGCGTGCGTGCGTGCGTGCGTGCGTGCGTCAGGGCCAGGCATGGCTTTTCGTTGCTAGGAGAAGGCCCTCTGTTGCCGTGGCACTGGTCGTTAGGTGGTCTGCCTGCCTGCTTGCGTGTGCGGGCAAGCAGGGGTGGGAGGGATGGGGAGAGAGTGAGGAGGAAAAAAAAGAGAACAGGGAGGACGGAGACAGACTGAGCAGATGGAGGTGGTCAGAGGAGGGCGGGGCATGCTTGCTGGGGCTCCTCCCTTCTGTCACCATGACGGACAGCCAGTGGGTCGATGTGTCATTAACCCAGACACTGACACGCTCCCTGGGGACCACACGCTGACAGGACAGGCCCTTTGGTAGAGTTGTCAATGGCGCTGACGGGACACGTTACAGTGCCATTGTGTAGGTGGCCTCCCCATGGAATCGTTAATGGTACCTCCAAGCTTTAATTAAACACCTCAGAGAGGATGCCTGCAGCTTGCAGTACTCTCGCAAAAATTATTTTGGAGTTGTACACTGAATATTTTATCATAAATGCATGAAATCTATGACTGATGTTTTAGATTTCGTTTCAATTTAAAATAACTTATACTCACATTTCTACATTGATTTACTGTCACTGATAAATATGCATCCCAAGCGCTGTATTATTATTATGAAATGCTGTATATTTTAAGGAATGAAAACCTGGACGATTTATGTGTTTGGTGCCTGGTATCAACTTAACATGGGAGGAAAGATGGGCAAGAATGTAAGGGTGTGTGTAATTCTTGTCTAATCTCCCTTCTACTGTTGATCCACCCTTCTTTCTTTTCTTCCCTCCATCATTCCATCGGCCTCGGCTCCAGGTGGGTGATGCTATGAGGAAGATGCAGGAGAGAAACAACATTGGCAAAATCATCCTCATCACAGAACCCATGAAGGAGGAGGAGAAGAAAGAGGAGGCCAAGAAAGAGGAGAAGAAGGAGGACAAGAAGAAGGAGGACAAGAAGAAGGATGCCAAGAAGGAGGAGAAGAAAGACGACAAGAAGAAGGAGGAGGTGAAAAAGGAGGAGGTGAAAAAGGAGGAGCCGAAGATCGAGGAGGAGAAGAAAGAGGAGGAGAAGGAGGAGCCCAAAAAGGAGTAGAAGTGAGAGGGAGGAATGGATGGAGGGATAGTGAGTCAGACCAGTGGGGAGCTCATGTCCTGGGAGCAGAGGGGGTGGGGGGTGGTCGTAGGTTTTGGGGGAGGGGGACTAGGGGGGCTACTGGAGGGGTGGATGGGAATGACCTCAGGTGGGGAGGTGCGCTAGATCTGTGGGGGGGGGGGGGGGGAATAACACAGTCTCAATTTACAGTGGTCAGTCTTTCATCTCTCCGTCAACCCACACACCCCTCCCACAGGCCCCTCACATTAAGGCACCCACCATCTTTCTCTCTTCTCCCCTATCCCCGCCTCTCAAGCACGGGTCCCTTTTTATGTTTGAAGCCCTTCAACCCCTACATTCGTCTTCAGTCTCCTTCCTCTAAAGCTCAACCCCGCCCCATGCCTCACTAGAATGGGTGGAGGACCATTATGCTTTCCTTTGAATCCTGGCCAGTGGTCTAAAGGTGTGCTCACTGTGCTCCACAGAGCTGTTGGGTAATGTCCAGGCCCTGGGCATATTCCTGTTTCCTTGACAACGATATATCCCACTGCCACTCCGACTCACGATCTCCCAGCGCAGCCGCCACCCCCACCTCCCTTGCCCACATGCCTTGCTATATCTTGACCTCAAAGCGCAAGATTGTTCTGCTCCGACTTCCACCTGCCATCTTCCCTTTTCCCCTGTCCTCCTCCTAGTCCCTCTATACGGTCGAGCCCCACAGATAGACAGGCAGACAGATAAAGGCCGAACCACACCTACCCACGCGCTCCTGATATCTAGCGCTGTTATTTCAGTGCGGATGAGTCACTCTGTCTGTTACTGGCTGCTAACCACCCAGAGAAGGCTTCATCCCCATCGTGTTGTGTCTGACCCCTCGGCCAGGGGAAATGACACCACCACCATTCCTACCTGGCGTCCTACTTCTGTTTTATGTAGTCCATCTATGAATTTAAGGGATATATATGTGTTTTGGATCCATGCCAGGAAACCAATTGTAATCATAACGCTTGATGGCTACAGCAAGTGTACCATTTCCAAATTACAAATATGACAGGCCAGCAATGTATGCAAGACCGTTTTTATCTTAATGAGCCATTTAGTTCAGTAGTGAATAGGGTGGGTGGGGGAGGGGGGGTGGCTCTGTTCCCTATTCCATAGTTAGATTTTTCTAGCTGACCAACAGTTGGCAAGCAGTGCACAGTGTAAATTAAGGGATTTTGTTTCCGGTCAAATGCGTCACTTACAAAAGTATTAAACATGGGGAGAAAGGCACTATTGTGTGGTGGTGAAAGTGATTGCACTGAGTAAGCGAAGGAGTAGAATGCAGCTCCTTTTCCTTTAGGATCAGGCACTCTTCCTCCCCGATCCTTCTCTGGCATTCAGTGGCATTCCACTCCATCTACAATGACCGCTCGCTTGCCACTCGCCTTGACCTAGGAATGGAGAATTGAATTCAAGCTGGCGTACATACTTAGCCTCCCCTCCTTCTCTCTGGTTCTACTAACGCTGCCTCTGTCTCTCTCTCTCTCGCTTTGTCTCTCGCTCTGTCTCTCTCTCTTTCTCTCCCTCCTTCCTAAATCTCCCTCTTTATGGTCGGCATAGCAACAGGAGTCAGGCTCGTCAGAGATGGCCCTGTTCGTTTTGATATTTCTCTCCCTCTCTTCCTCCTCATTTACTGACTCTTCCCATCCCCCATACTTTCTCTACTTGACTGGTGTGAGTGACCACAGAATTACAGCTGCAGTGTCTTATCAAATTCAAGACTTGCTAGCAATTCAATCGTACATATGTGGTTACTGGTGTGACAACCTGGTATTTCCCTCCAGCGAAATTCCTACTCGTATCAGTGTATTATTGGGACTTTGTAATCTTTTATCCTCTATTTGTCACGAAGACTGCCTCCCTTACCACTTGTTGGCTGCACCAAAGGGGTCCACTGCTGCCCCCGATGGTCCTGCACTTTATTGCAGCCACTATTTTTGGTGTGTGCCGCAAAGGGCCTTTTCAAATCAAAAATGTAATGAATCAACTAATCGGACACTTGCCAAATGTCGATCTGCCTGTCTGTCTGTATTTTGAGCCTCTCTGTGGAGACTGATGGTGACTAGTGAAATTGTAAAGGAGTTTATGTTTGTGGAGCGTGCGTGGCATCCCTCATGTGTTTGTGTGTGTGTGTGTGTGTGCGCGTGTGTCACGTGTGTGAAGATGTACATGTCCTCAGGTCTTTTGTCAGGTTTTGAGAAAGGAACCTTCTCTCCCACCTGTCCCTTGTAGTTTCCCTCACACTCCCTAGTTACAACAAAGCTATTTAGCTACAAAACAAGCACCTTCCTACTTTTTCTCCCCCTTTCTGATTATTGGTATATCTTATGAGGACAGTTGGTATTGGTATTTTGCACTCCGCTCGCTGATCTTAATGCACTTACAGACATGGCAGTTCCACTCCTGTACTGCTTAGAATTGTCCCCGGGGTATTAAATAGTCCCCAGACAGTTGACCTCAATGGATGGACAAAAAAAAAAAATTTAAAGCACAGGTGAAATCCATGCCCCCTGAAAATAGTTCCCTCATTTACCCTTGCCCATGCCAGCTACTCCTTGGTGGCAGCTAAATAAAATCATTCATCCATCCTAAACTGTGAGAAGGAAAAGGTGGAGCGGAGTGGGGTTGGAGTGGGACTGCCATGCAGACGGGGGAGTGACTGTGTTCTGTCAGGCTTTGGTTAGTGTTCTGTTCTAATCTGCTGGGCTCCCTTTGTGAACTTGTGGACGGTGCTTGTGTCCCGAGTGCCATGTGAGAATCAAATGCTTCAGTAAAGGATGTTACTTAACATATTATCGTATTTTGTTTTTTCATTTTTGTTTGTTTTTGTTTTTGCAAGGGTTTAAAGTTTAAAGCTCATACTCTTTATGTGGGGACCTGCTTAACTACATACCTTTTTAATGTGATACGCCTTTCTGTTGGTCTAAACCGTTTGTGCCAAACTATGTACTCCTCTGTCAATGCATTCAATGAAATAGTGCATAAAAAGATAAAGAAAAAAAAAAGTAAGAATCATTTGTTTCTGGATATTTTTCCTCTTACCACGTAGAAAACAACCACATTTTTTGTCTAATTCAAATGGGTGCTGATTCTCAAACATTAGTCAGTGTACATGGTGCCTCTTCATGACCCACAGATGACCTCGCTTTGAAGCGCTTTCTTCGTTATCTATCCATTATCCTTCTCACTGTGTGCATGATGGGGCAGTGAAATGTGTTTACAAGTGCGGGTTTTAGTACACGTTAATCGGAGCAAACTGATTCCTTCTCAACCAAGCATTTACAGACAGTAACGTCAGTGGAGACTAAACAGACTTGAAAGAACACAAAGTCAACTACTTGTGGTCAATGAGTCCTGTTGTACATGTCCAGATTTCATTTGAACAGCCCCCACCTACCCCCACTTAAATTACCAATCAAATTAAAAACTAATGTTTGCCAACCCCGATTCAAAAAGAATTGTATCAAGTTGATTCTACACAGCTGTGTTGGAATGTCTTGAATAGCGCAGCTGCAGGGAAGCGCCAGCTAATGTCTGCTCTCAGCTCAGCTCAAGTCCTGTCCCAGACGCAACATTTCCACCCTATTGCTGATGTCTGTTCTGGACTATAGAGACATTCCACTTTTCCTGTGTTGTACCCCATGAGCCTCTTGGCAGCTGCAGTGAACGTAGTCAAGTATTAGTTTGCCTAAGCTCCCATATTCAAGGTCCATATAAAACAAAACATGACATTAACATCTGGACAAAAGTTGCATGCATCCAATGGCATGTGGTAAACGCGTCATTCTACTCAAGGCTTTTCTTTTCTCCCCCTAATCTATTGAATTGAGATGAGCTCAGTCACAGGAGTGGGTGTTGCACATGGCTGGGGTGTAACCAACTGAAAGAAAGGTTTGAGTGAATGAAGCCAAACCCCACTATTTTCTACCCTTGCAGCTTGATTGGTTCTCAAGCTTGGTAAAGCTACAGTTTTTATGTCACCCTAAATGGCTATTCCTGCTAGACTTTCCTATGCAAGAGTACTCCTGAAAGAAACCTCTTCAGGTAAATAGCAACAATCAATAGTGTGCCTGAGTGTAGTTATATCGCTTGGCTTACTTGATGGCTGTTTTGAAACTGACACAATAGCTCTCTCTGAACAATTTAAGTTCTGGATCTGTGTCGTGAATGAAAGTATTGAGTTCAGTATTCCAGTCAATTGACTGAGGTGGCATACCTCAAATCCCCTGTAGGCTGGCACCATTCTGCTCTGTACTGAAAATGTTGTGCCTGATATGGTTTCATGCAAATCTTTCCAAACAGCTGTTTACCAGTGTATGTGTACGTTCAACATTAAAGTATTATTTCAGTGCAATTTAGATATTTAATGCACACATTCCACTCATTAGTATGTGACGTACGCTATATTATTCCTAGTCGGAAAGACGGACAGCAGTCTGGGGATTATTGCCAAATCCAGAGCTCTGCGCCTCAACCGTCCACTCAAAAACACAAGCACGCCCTTCCCTGAAAGAAAACAACCACTGCCGGCTGTGGCCGACGGTTCGTTTTGCAATCACTTCCATCTGTTGCAACGCAGTCACACCAGTGGAGTTAGAGATGCTGAGAGTGATTGGTGCGTTGGGCTGTGCTTGTTGTGTACAGCACACTAGGATCCATGTGTAGATGACCAGGAAAACAAAAGCATGTGTGTATGTCTAGTTGACCATTTCCTTCATAGTTGTTCAGTAGTCACGGTGTGGTGTGGTGCAGGGGTGTCCTCTTCCATTCTTATGAAGGTGCCACCATCAGCCAAATCACTGCCCCTGTGCCAAACCACTGTCTTGTCAGTCAGTCAGTCCGTCCATCACACAACCTAACACACATTAATCTCTGGAAATGTCTCAGAAGAATAGATTCACCTTCAATTAGCTGTCCTTGATGTCATCTGCTAATAGTTATAGATCCACTGGAGGTTTTCGTTTATAAGGCATATCCTACAGGTTGGTTTGTAAATTAGCTAGCTTTCCTTCTTTCTCTGAGGTGTGGTTTTATTCCAATTGCAAACTCTTGATGTCTCCACTTTGTTTTTTTAAACCCTTTGAATTGATGCTGCTTCTGTGCTTGACTCTGGGTTTACTGCGTGGTGCCATGTTGTCCACACAGACTAGAACTTGTAATGCTTCAGTGTGTATCGTTACCATATGCCTTACATGTTTTCCAGGACTAATAAAAAAAAAAAGCATAACAAAAAAAACTACAAATGTGTTTTTATTGCTGTGTAATTTGGACGTTAGTCTTGTGGGGAAACAATGAAATAGGACGTTCAATACTTGCTACATGTTCGTCTATCTACCCACAACACTTCTATGGCAACACATCACCCTCACAGTGGTAGTTCTACCTTGAGTTGATAGCTTGGTTTTGCTGCAGATCAGCAAGAAATGGGCTAGGGTAAATACAACAAACAATAAAAAGCATATAAGATAGTTGAACAACCCATTATAAAGCGAACTGCCTTGTAAAAGCAGTAGAGACATATATTAATGACTTAACATTTGCTTCAAACAGCAAGAGACCGTGTGTGTGCCACGGAAAGGGAAAACGTCCTTAGTCAGTTTGAAAATCGTAGCTGCCTTATAAACATTCTAGGACAATATATTTAGAAAACGACAATTACCAAATAAAATTCAATACAGTGGACTTGTGTGCTTTTCGATTCATAAAAGCTCTAAAAGTGCAAATGACTTAGCTATACTTTATATGCAGCATAAAAACCAATAGGAACATATAATCTTACATAAAATAATACACGCTCTTGGTTCGCTAAGGTCTGGTTGAATCTTGAGAGTTGGCAAGTACCTCCTCTATACCGTAAGAGGTCAGTGCTTGAGAAAGACGTTTCAAATAACCGGAGTCCGGGTAGCCGTTGCTGAAACATACCAAGAAAAAAAAACACCAATACACTCTGATTGTTATACTTGGACTCACCTACTGTTTCAGTAGCAAACACTTGGCCCCACTCACCTAGACTTGCCCCCTTGCACACTGGTCTTGTGGGGGATGCAGTCCCAGGTCACCTGGGCCACCGCGTCTTTGCCAATCACAGTGAAGGTGAGTCCCTTCTTGAAAGCTCTCTCCAGTCTCTGCATCAGCCCCTTGGTACTCTCGCACAGGGGCAGGTAGGCTTCAAACTGCCCCCCTCGGAAGGGCGACCCAGGACTGGGGTGACTGTCCTATTACAGGAGCCAAAAGGTTAAACACAGATTGCAAGGAATTGATCACACAGTTAAAGTCATTTCTAAGTGAACACCGCCTTTTTTGACATCATTCTACCGTTCTACATAAATCGAACAAAAACAAAAATTGTTTATGAGCCCACAATTGCTGGGCACAGCTTAACAACCAGGCTGCTGTGGCGGTGAACTGCTCCTCACCCCTTGAATCCCGTCTGGAATGTTGTAGGTGACCTTCACAGTGGAGCCTCTGCTGTGGCCCTGCAGGCTGATGGGCATCTCCGAAAAGCTCATTTTGCCCTGGATGCCCCGGGGTGCTGGCTCGGTCTTATGGCAGACCCTGCAGTTCATGTGGACCTTCACTAGACACTGTGGGCACATCACCACCCCACAGCCTGTTCTCTTGGTGGAGGCGCCACTCTGCCCACACACGCAGAGGCCCTGGGCCCCCCTGAGGCTGGACCTGCCTGAGCCCCGGCGACTGAGGGCCCCTCCAGACTGCTCCTGCTCCTCCAGTCCACTAGGGGCTCTGTGGTCCTTCTGGGCAGCCTTGGGTTTCAGTTTGCCGTCTGTCACGACCGCGACTACGTCTTGACTTGCCAAAGAAGAGACAGAACCCGGCCTGATGCCGTTTTCCAGTCTCGCCCCTCCTCCTCCGTTTCCAATTGACGAGGCGATGGTGAACATGTCTGCTTTGCTCCAATCCACCTCTCCTGCCCCTCCTTTCTGCAGTGTTTTTTTTACGACAGGGTCTTTCGTCAATAATGATTGGCTAATGGACCCACTTTTCAGCTCTGTCTCGCTTTTCCTTTGCTTCTTAGTGGAATCCCCTCTTTGGACGGTTTTCTTCTCCCGACTACTGCCTGCCCCCTCCTCTCCCCCTATCTGACTGTCTAGCTTCTGCTGAGAGGCACTGTTCAGAGAGAGAGTGGGGTTAGGTTCCCAATTCCCTTTTGGAGGGGCGTACTGCTGATTCCATGCCGAGGTAGAAGGGACCTCGTCATCGTGGCCCTTCGTCTGCTGTGACGCTCCAGAGAACACCTCCATCAGCGCAGCGCCCACCTGGGAGCACAGCAGTTTCGGGCCCACGAGAAAGAGACTGTCCCTCATTATATGGATGGAGACCTTCTTGAAACGATTACGCACCTCGGCACAACACACCTGTAGCGTTTCGTCCACTGAATCGGCCACTCCCAACTCAGCCAGGAGCAACTGCTGCACGTGGAAGTCGGCGGTAACAGTGGCAACAAGCTTCTGCAGCTCCAACTGACATGCGTTCACTCTTGATAGCTCCGCCCCTGTCAAGGTTACAGTAACATCCCAGCTCCCTTCTGATTGACTGTCCCTCATTCGCAGGTCGGTGGCCATGTCCTCCAGGCGAGCGCTGTAGGCCTCTTTGATGTACTGCCACATCACCGTGGACACCGCTACCTCAGCACTGTAGACCCCAGCGCCTTCTCTCCCTGTTCGGTTGCTGAGGCTATTGGACCTGGGCCTGACTCTGGTGGTGGCTTTACCAGAGTCCTCAGCTGAACAAAGCTGTCTCCCTGCATCTTTTTCCTTGGGTCTGGACTGCCCTGAGAAACTACTGGTCCGCCTCAGGCCAGAACTGGACCCTAGTCCTGCTGCAGGCAGAGAGGCTGAAATTGCAGTGGTCTGAGTGCTGTATAGAGGTGTGCTAGCCTGGTGACCCTTGGAGACTGATGTGGACGACGTGAAAGGCTTATGTTCCATGGAATGAATGGGGAGTAGGGGATCTCCACTCTTAAACAGGATGTCCTCTCCGGTGTTCTGTGTGACTGGCCTGACGGGGCCCCCACCCACTAAGCCTGCTCTCTCTGAGCCAAACAGAGCGTCATGACCCAACACGGGTCCGAGGCCTGGCCGTAGGCTGGGAGAAGACTCCCCGGGCCTGCTCGCCAACCCTCCCACACCGGAGTCTTTGAACCTGGCTGCTAGTTTATACCCTCTGGCCCCTTCTGTTCTCCTCTCAGACTCCTGGGACCTCAGCATCCTCTCCACCCTGACGTTTGGAGCCAGTGTCTTGGAAGGGTAAGCAGCCAGGAGTCTCTCCTCCTCCGCCAGTATCGGGGAACCAGAGCCGAACGACGGCGCTCCCAACAAGCTGGCAACGCTGTCCACAGCGGGCTTTGGCTCTTCGTGGTCCAACAGGAGGAACTGCTTGGCCTCCGACACGTCGCTGCTGCTGCCCACTATGTAGAGGTTCCTCTCGTCTTCACTGAGGAGCAGCCTGGGAAATCTGACCGTCAGGCTGTCCATGGCGTTCTGCAGGCCGCCTCTGGGGGACAGGATGCTCTTGGTCAGCTGGGCTCTGCGGAGCTTGGCCTCGTTCTCCTGGTAGAGCCTGCTCAGCTCACCCCGCGCGCCTCTCAGCCGCTCCAGTCCGCTGCCCGCATCCCCGGGGGCACGCCGCAGGTACAGGGTGGTCACGCCCTGGGCTGTCACGTCCACAACCTCCACCCCGTGCCGCCGGAGGATTTTCTGGTACTCCTGCCCGCACTGTCTCTGAAGATAGAGGAACATATCGGCGTCCATGATCAGGGACAGGTCCTCCTCCATGGCGGTGGAATCATCGAGGGACGGCAGTGCCACAGCGCCCCCCTCAGCCCTGTCAGTGGTGCTTTCCCAGGCTAGCCCGCCGTAGGCCTGGTGTCCATATGGTCCTAAGCCCTGCTCTCCAGACATCAGGCCCAAGGACGGCTCTGTACGCACGTCTCGCCTCTCTTCCTTCCCCCTGTGGACATCCACTGACTCCGGAGGATAGACCCTTTGGGTAGGAACTCCACCAGAGCCGTTAGATGCAGGCTGCGGTGTGTTTGTTAGACCAGGTGGCCAAGGGAGTCCAAGGAGCTGGGCCACAGCCGGTTGCACCTGGGAGTAGAGGCCCCTTAGGGTGCACCGCTGGTCCAGCACGTTATAGTCTATCTGGATCTCAGGGTGGCTTCTGTGTAGGTTGGTAACTGCCGTCCTCCTCTGCGGCAGCTGGCTGTAGTCTATGGCCACTGACATACTCAAGATGACCTATAGCAACAGAAAGATTGAGTTAAGCAAACTGTCAGTTATGAAAATAATCAAGTTTATATTTTAGGATATTCTCTGAACTTGTGTTGGTGTACCTTGTCTGGGACCAAATCTTCGTGCTGCTCGCTTAGGGTTAGTTCATATTTCTTTCCATCCACTTTCAAAATGTGTCGGCCATGTTGAAAAACACTCCATGCCACTAAGTGAGTGAGGTCACAGACAAATAAATCTCAGTCAGCGAAACGCAATGACCAAGCATTCTCCCACTGGCCTCCCCACTTAAGCGTATGCCAGAGTAAAGCTCTGAGTAAATCAACATGACAAGCAATAAAGCACAAAATGTTATGCTTCAGACTTCGCAAACAAATTATAAATAAAGTTAAATGTATTTGCAGTGAAATGTTATCATGCACTCTACTAAATGTGTGTAACAAGGAAAGTCCATTTATTACCAAGTAGTGTATCCAGCACAATCCAGTGCCCTTGTCTAAATTGAGCTTTTACACAGGTCCCTACCCTGTGTCCAACCCCCTAACTGCTGCCACTTGCTTTTTACGTAAGGACACGCACTCACACTCAACAAAGGCTACTGACCTTCATTTTCCTCAAAGGTGATGAGGGCAGAGCCTGGCACTGACTTGAGGACGATGACCGACGTTATTTCCCCTCCCCCATTCCTTGACCTCAGGAAGTGGATTTGTAGCTTGTCTGTCAGCCTGTCATCTTCAATATCTGTGGGTAGGCCACTCACCATCAACGTTCGGCCCTGTTCTGCCATCTGGTGGGGATTCTATGATATATTTTATAATTCGTGTTTATTAGAAAAACATGAATGATGATTTAGTTAAAAGTACACGAACATTCTATTATTAAGAGTTGGATACGCTTTGAAACATAAACACACCCTCCGCTTGACGTTGCCTATGAGGACACATAACCATAATATATATTTAACTGCGAACGTCTACGACAGTAAATATAAGAAAGTGGGTAGGTATAGTTGTATGCTATGCATACAGCAAGGTTATATACAAAGTGCAATAGATCAAGCAAGTCCCTTAACAACAAAGTAATTATGCGACAACTTTGTAACCTTAGCGTGGTGAATGGGAGGACTTTAAGGAAGTGCCTAAATCAATCGCTGCAGTCTGGAAATTATGTTGAAATATTTGGATTTAATGTCTGTATCCAATGAGTACCAATTATACTTTACAATAGACTTGAGGGATTACCTTACGAGTCTCTCATTTTCTCTCAGTCTTTGTTAGAACAACGAACGTCGCTGAGGCAGTTGAGCAGCAAAACATGGATGAAAAGTGAAAGTGAGGAGAGTGGAGTGTAAAATGTATTGGTTTTTGTCGCCCCTAGATGGCATATTCTTGAAACTCAAAAACTAAAATCCTATTGACACGCGCATGGGTCAAGGTAAATTTCATTTACAAAAGTATAACTTCTTACCTTACAAAATTACTTTAAAGCTGTATATAATTAACTAGATTTTTGCTACAATATTGATTATTATAGTTTTATAAATAACACATAATTTGAACAACTGTACAAAAACAACAGTTTGAGAAAAAGAGTATTATCGTGAAAACTGAAAAAATTGGGAACTTTACTTATTTAAAGGTTTTTTTTATTGCAAGGTTAAGCAGTATTATACAATAGTACAACTAGAAGTAACTAGAACACAGTAAGTTACAGACAGGTACGGGGGTTATGAAAAATTGAATGTGACACATGGGGTGACTCCGTTTTACAGTTAAATTTGAAACTAGTGGATGTATAGCTTGCTTATAATAGTTTGAAAGGAAATACATTTTTATAATAGTTTGAAAGGAAATACATTTTTGCCGATAAACTGTACGGCAGTTAGGCTTTAAAAAACATGTTTTTTAATGTATTAAACTAAAATACATTTCTACCCAGAGGCCTCAAAATAACACTGTCTTTGAGTAGAGCTAAATAAAATACAATACCAGATTTGAACTTCTACAACCAAAAATCGTAGCATTATTTCTTACTAACCAATAATTGAAAGAAATACAAGTCCAATATTATTTAGCCAATCACGTAGTTTATTGTTAAAATAACTGCACATGCGCTGTAAGTACAAAATCTCATGTGTTTCCTACGTCGGTGGAGGTCACAGACAGAACTGGTGAAATTGTAGGTGAGTACCTAAAAAATAACGTTATGTGTTTTAACTATTAAATATCAATTCTGAATGAAAACTATAGCATCACATGCCTACATAGCTTGTGTTATTCAATGACATTCATTCAATGAGTAAACTGTTGAAACGCAGTTTAAAATTATTTGGTTACATAGGCATAGCGCTGTCGCAAGTTCATTGCAAAGCGTGAAATGCAGCGAATGTACGACAGCTCGCTAATCTTGATTGTCTGCTGTTCTTTTTCTTGATGTAATGGATATTTTGATAGTGGTTGACTAGACTTGAAGAGATATTTTTGAGATTTGTGGTTCTCAGACGTTGTTCAACTGGCCTACCTATGATGACCAATCTAGCACATTGCATCACTAACTTACGTTAGCGCACAAGCTAGCATGATGATGTAGCTTTCTAGCTTCTAGAAGTAGTCGTCCTAGTACTTGTCTTACTCCTGGCCGACTAATCTAGACTCTTAACTCATGCCCTTGGCACCATGCAGCCACTGTCTAGCGTCAAAACGCTAGATGTTGCATGCTTAGTATATTGGATTTGTGCTTATCCCAAGTCTTGAACTATTAAATCCAATCCCCAAACAAAGCCCACAGGTCTAATTGTTACCATATAAATGTATCTCTGTGTGGGTAACGCCTACCTTTTTTCCCCTCACTCCTACTTTCGCCTCGGTGTTTCGTTTTTCTTTGTTTCAGTGCATCTGCATTGCTGTCATGGCAAAACTATTTGAATCCATCGGGAAGTTGGGACTGGCTCTGGCCGTTGGTGGAGGCGTTGTGAACTCTGCCCTTTACAATGGTCGGTGACTCTCAGTTGGCTTATTTAAACGATATGCAAGTAATGACATTTTGATAAAAATCCGGTCAAATTTTATTTAGAAAATATTTATAATGATGGTTTTCTTTCACTTGCTTACTTATCAGTGGTCTCTAAAGTCTGAAAGTCAGTTGTGCACAAATGTTTCACTACTATAATGCTTATCACCACAGGGATAAAAGTGTATTTCCATCCTACTACTGTTAGCTGTTAACAATATATTTTTCCTCAGTTGATGCAGGGCATCGGGCGGTGATATTTGACAGATTCCGGGGCGTTCAAGACATAGTGGTTGGTGAAGGTACCCACTTCCTCATCCCCTGGGTTCAGAAGCCTATTGTTTTTGATTGCCGTTCTCGTCCTCGCAACGTTCCTGTCATCACAGGCAGCAAAGGTTAGGCTACCTACGACAAAATGTACCTTTTGGTGAAATTTTCTTTCAACTTTGCTGTTGGTTATTGTACAAACGCTACCTTCTCTTTATGTATACTTTAAATCTTACACCATACAGATCTGCAGAACGTAAATATTACACTGCGTATCCTCTTCCGGCCGGTAGCCGGGCAACTCCCCCGCATCTTTACCAGCATTGGAGAGGACTATGACGAGAGGGTGCTGCCATCCATTACAACAGAGGTCCTTAAGTCTGTGGTGGTGAGTGAGATGGAGTAAAAAATAACCATTGTGTTGGAAAATATTGAACAATTTGATATTGCTCTGGTTTCTTCTTGTGTACATAACATATTTGGTCTGTTTTCCACAGGCTAGGTTTGATGCTGGGGAGCTTATCACACAGAGAGAGCTGGTATCTCGTCAGGTCAGCGAAGACCTGACAGAAAGAGCGTCCACTTTTGGCCTTATCCTTGATGATGTTTCACTGGTACGACCTTGTTGAGTAACCTCCAGTGGCCCTGGATTTGATTTATGATTGGCGTATGTTAGTCTTTCAGATGTTTAATGGGCATCTTATCATGATCGCATTTTCTTCCCACAGACACACTTAACCTTTGGAAAAGAGTTTACAGAGGCTGTGGAGATGAAGCAGGTGGCCCAGCAGGAAGCTGAGAGGGCTAGGTTTGTCGTAGAAAAGGTAAGGATTAAAAACTAGTTTAACAGCAAGTGTAGCCACCACATCCTCTCCGTGTGCATGCAGTTTGCTCTTTCTATTTGGAATAATAATAATCTATAGTTAAAATATCACTGGACGGTTGTCACCATCCACAGTTTCAGACCATCGTATTTGTAGATATGCTAGATTGAATATTTAAGTTGTTGCATGTCACCTCAAAGAACGATAAGTGTAAACTCTGCCTACGTCTATAATGCATGGAATGAACTAACAGTTATTCTCCTCACCTTTCAACAGGCAGAGCAGCAGAAGCAAGCCGCTATCATCTCTGCAGAGGGAGATTCTCAGGCTGCCCTGCTGATCGCCAACTCTCTACAGGAGGCTGGAGATGGTCTGGTAGAGCTGCGAAAGCTAGAGGCTGCGGAGGACATTGCTTACCAGCTGTCACGCTCCCGCAACGTTACCTACCTTCCCTCAGGGCAGGGTACACTCCTCCAGCTGCCCCAGTGATGCCTGAACGGTCCTTACCACCCTCTGCCTGTGTAACCAACAAGTACAGGGATAAAGAAACGGGCAGGTAGATGATTACGCAACAAGGACTCTCCACCGTCACATACACAAATCCTCCTACTCCCTCTCCGACTAATTATGGACTGGGCTCTGTTTTGGCTTTGTCGGAAAGGCAGTTAGTCCATGATGAGGCTGTTTTGTGTGAGCGTTGTGGAGGGAGCCAATGTCTCAATGTTTAAAAAGCCACTTGTAGTGCTTTGTCTATCAATTGGCAATGCAGTAAATTCAAAGATTTGTATGTTCTATTTAGGCCGCTTCAAATCAGTGTATGTGTTGGGTTTTGTTTCTTGAGTGGAATTGTATGCAAAACTATTGCTTCAATAGGGACAAGTAAGTGTTCATAAATTATCATGAGAAGAAGCTATTTACCCAATACATATGGATGGCTAAGCCAATAAGTGGCTGAATATAGAAATTATTCTACATACACCAAAGTAGCTGGTTCTCTTTTGATGAGCATTATGTTTAGGTAACTTTAGCGTAATTGAAATATCTACTGTGGTTGCACTTTCCTGTTTATGCCTGCCTAGATCATAAGGCTAGTTTGTCAGCAATGACTGAGTACTTCAAGTGGACTGAAATGTGCCTGTCAGAAAAGGTAGAGGATGGTATTGTTCGGCATGTGTCGCTGTGCGTTTACTTTGTAGGAAGAAAACCCCCTGTATTCCACTGAAAATGTCTTGCTCAACATAATAAAATTGTCTGATTTCTAATGCTTTCAGAACTGTCTTTTTTATCAGATCCACAAGAGGGTAATCTTTGCATGCTTTATTGTGCATGTCTCACCTCTACAAATGTGCAGTACTATTCTGGGTTGCAGTTTTCCATTGAGGACATCCATGTGGGGGATAAATAACTAAACTAAATAAATCTCTTTTTCATTATCTATGCTGTGTCCAGTGGGTTCGTGCTAGGTGAATGAGAATATTGTATTGGTACATTTATAGTTTAGTGTGCTGGCTGTACCTTCAATAAATTGCCTTCCTTCTCACAGCACAATGTATTTGTGTAGTACATATAGCATCGCAGAGGCTTCATGGTGTTATGATTTCTGAGATTAAAATATATTTGTTGTGGTTGTGATCAGACTGTTAAAACGACGGTGTCTCATTTATGAAAAGAAGTGTGTTAATTGTACAATTATCATTGATGCTGACGTCGAGTCGAGCGCGCATTCTGCTCTGTCTGGTTTGAAGGAGAGACTGGAAAAATCGAGACATGCCACCTCGCGCCTGCCCAGACAGTGGCCAGAATGCCTTGGATGAGCGCGGGAGGCTGGGGCGCGCGAGACCTTGGCCAGGCCACGTAGCGAGGAAGGGTTGTTCACGAATGACAATGATGGTCCAGATTATAACGTTATATTATGTCGCTCGGAATTAATTTCAGATGCTACAATTACAAAACAAAGCACTAAATACTCATTCACGAGGTAACAGCGACGAAAGCTCGCGCCTTGTGAAGCTCTGAATCCGTGCAACTCACATTGCACAAATGGATTGAGAGACGAGGGCGCTCTTGCACAGCCACAAGGTAAGCAAGCAGGCGACACATAATTTTACCACCTAGCCACAAGTTATTTTATTAAGAACCATAACGATGACAACACACGAGGCAGTAACAGCATTATTTCCCGAGATAGTTGTCTGCATAAATATTTGCACATGTGACGTTAATGCACGGTACGATTGTTAGCGAGTTATAATTGGTTTCTCAGCACATCCTTTTTGTTAACTTGCTAGCGCGTCAACCGCTTAGCAGGCTAACGATAGGGGAGAATGATTTTTTATTTATTTGGCACCGATATCAAATCACTCTAACGTTAGATAATATAACAAGACTGTAGTCGGTTGGTACGAGGTTGGTCATGGTCATCCTATATTGCTATTGCTATTACTGGGTTTAAGTTTAATGGTAACTTAGAATTTCACCTATAGCTAACCATCGCTAGCCCCAGTGCTAACGGTGGACAGATTTTAGCTTGCCTTGTGTAATCTGGGCGGTTTTGGGTTAAAATGTGTAAATCTGTTCAACCAGCTGCTAACGTTAACTATGAACTAGCTTATTATTTGCACCCACTATAGACTGCCCAAATGCATGGCAAATTGCTATTGTGACTGAGTCAACTCAACATACAACGTAGCTAACGCAATGTTAAATGAAGTTATACCAACGTTAGCTACCCTGGCTGGTTGTTATAATGTTGTGCTAGTAGCACTCAAGCGTTTAGTTACACACATTGAGCTAACGTTAGCTGTTTTAGTGACGTAGCGTGCTAGATGCTACTAACGTTACCAGTTTACATAACCGCAGTTACTTTCACTATTAGACACTACTACAACTTCAAGTTCTTGGGCCTACCTATGATTTTTATGTCCACAATGTTTCCTTCTAGTTTCAGCCCCTTCTTAGACTTTGTCTCCAAAGTTAGATATTTTGGAAACCGTCTACTGCACCATCGAAGTAAAATAATATCACATTTATATGAGTGGTTTCCTCACGAACTGCACGTGTCATATTAAGAAACTAACGTTGAAATAGTAGTCATTACAATACAACTTTTGCATTATTGTGTATGTTCATAATTACTTGTAGCTTCCCCAGATAACGTTAGTAAAATTGCGAACTAACAGTTGCTAATTTTAATTCTAGAAAATATTCTTCGATGAGGAAGAGGGATATGCTTTTTGATGGCTGATGCAGGCATTCTATTTTGGAGGAGGAACTTTAGATGTGTTTCAGGCATCAACAGGCCTTGTTGGAATTGGTCCAGTGCAGTGATATTCTGTTAATAAATAGTAAGATAAGTACTAGAACAGATCAGATTACATTGTGTATGTTGTGCTTGTGCTTTTTTCCCTGTTATCTTTATTACCAATGTAACATATCTTTTTTGAGAACTTGCTTGCTCTGAAGTTTAAAGCGCTGTATTGGCTGTCAGCTCAAATCTGATGGTGCTAATATACTTATATTTTTTTAAACCCGACTCACTAGACTTGTTTTACTATATTGGTTGCATTTTAGTTAACCGTAGCCTTCATTCTCATTAGTAGTATTGGAGAACATGTTTTTCCAACTAATTGATAGCTTCTGCTTTGCTATACATATAAGGCATTAGGCCCAAATAAGTACAGCAGCATGGAAGAACCCCTGCTGTGTGCCACACTGTGAGCTGGTTAAGGTCTTATGAGTTTGGCGGAATGTGCACCCTCACACGTTTCTCTCAAAGCAATGAAAGGGAAAGCTCATTACGATTCAGACTCAGAGGGAGCATGTATTCAAATGTAAAGGGAAAGCATTTAACTGCTTTAAAGGCCTTATTTGTATGTCTTCATTTAGACGTCTGAATGGCCTCTGTCTCAAGTCTTGCCTTTTCATCCTCTCCATATATACAGCTATCTTGTTCTGTTGCCCAGGCCCCAATCGTGTTTTCCCTGACAAGCTTTTTTGAGCACTGCAATGCACTGATTTAATGAGTGGGCTTTGGCTTGTTTATCTGTGGAGTATATCAAAAGGCCAGACATTTTAAATGTTTGTAGACTTTAATCTCTGAAGTGCAATTATTACTAATAATTACACTTGTAATATAGTTATATACATAGGTGACCTCGAGTGTCTTGAAAGGCGCCCACAAACTAAATGTATTATTATTATACATGGTTTTTGTTTGGTAGGACTTATGGAGTATGCCGAGCCTAGTACCACCTTTATTTTCCCATTTTCTGTTAGGGATCAAAGTTCATCTTTGAGGCCAACTCTAACTGAAAAATGCAGTCACAAATAATGATCATATGCTGAAACCTGTACATATGGGTGTAGGTTGGCATAATACCAACAGATATTACAGTGAGTGCTGTCTTCCTGCTTCCCACATTAAAGAGTTGTTGCATTTCAATGTGAGTGAAACTCTGAAGTGAGTGATTACTAACAGTGAGAAAGTTCACTTAGTTAAACAGAGTTGTATTAGGTCCATCGTTTGTTGTCAGATGTGTTAACGTATTCTCACCATGGGCTTTTCTGAATAGCAGAGCCTAGACTATGTATAAAACCAAATGATTTGACATCTCGTACTAAGACTTTGTCCTTTTACCTTTTTCCAAGGCAAAAATAAATGATTGTACTAAGCTTGCTCCTCTTGGCCCCTTCTTCAGGCAAAGAGAGTGGCTAGGAAGATTTAACAGCAAACTGTTTGGCCATTATTATATGTTTTTTTATTATCATTATCAACAAGTGTATAATGTGTGCATCACAACCAGCAAATGGCAATGTACTGTTTCCTATAGTTATTAGGCTATCCCATCCATACAGAGAATTATCTTTCAGATTTTTTATCTGTAAGCCATGCGAGTTGCATTTTTATGTCAGTGCAGAGCTCTCTCCCTCTGTGGTGTTAATGCTCTCAGAGCTCCTGGCCAATTCTCAGAAAGGATCTGAGTAGGCATGCACAGGAAGGTGTGTGTGTGTGTGTGTGTGTGTGTGTGTGTGTGTTTGCGCGCGCGCTGCAATTCATACAATTTGGATTCTTAGCATTATATATTACACATACACATCGTAAGGTGTTTGAATGTATGTGTACTATGTGTGAATATGTCGTGTATGTATGTGTGAATGAATCTGTCGTGCGTTTGTGTAGTGTACAAAGTATGTAATGCATGTGTCCTGTGTTTTGATTCTTCTCTTGCTCAGCACAGGTTTGTCCAATAACATCTGTCTCCATTGCTACAAGCTCTGAGCAGGGCTGTTTTTTTACAGAACTCAAACGTATCCTTGGTTTTGTGACAAACAGGAGGATGGCTTGCCTATAATTTAACTGTGCATGTGACTAAACCAGGTTTCCCAATGGGGGCAAATTTAATTCTGATTAGGACCAGGAGGGCAAGCACAAAGAAATAACTATTTAGAACGAAGGCAGTCAAATGTATGCTATATGATTACGGTTAGTCAATTATGATGAAAGAAAATGTGTATTTGTGCAAGCCAAAGGTAAACTGTATACCTGTCATAGTGCTGACTCATGGCTAATGCACAAGGTCGTTTGAGGTCAACTGACGGACTATCATTGTTTGTTGAGGTGATAGTTGTGCATACAGAGAATCCCCTTGCAGAGCAACGTCATAACAGAGAAACATAAGATTGTTCTTTTGATCTTGTGCTCTGAGTGTTTTTCACGTAAGATAACAGATTGTAAGATAATTCATACTTAATATAGTTACACTCATCGTTAGTTATTGCATTTGAACACGTCTCCCACGCACACGCGTTTGAAAAGCTGACATACAGTTTCCTGTGGTTCAGCGTATGATTCAGCTTCCTGACTGTGGTTACTACTCGATGCTCTCTAACTGCCATCAGGTGTAAGCTTGGTGTGTTTGTGGGCAAACTAATGTGGGTGTAGAAAAGGGCTGTGTGTGTATGCATGCACAAAATCTCAGTCACTCCAACAAAAGTTCTTTGGCAGATCGGTTATATGAGGTTCGTGCCCTTATGCATGTTTTTGATGACTAGTCTAAACGTAGCCTTAATGATCGGTCCATCGTGATCATGTTTTATTTATTGGTTCAATTTTATGTTTTACAGTCGACCACTAACCTGCATTTTAATGTGAGCCAGTGTCTCTTATTTACATGTAGGCTTTCTCAAATGGTATTGAGTAGTTTGATCTCCCTAAAGTGTGGTTTGCTCCTTTGGAGTAGGTGAATGTATTAGAAGGATGTCATATAGATTATGTATGGGTATGCTATGTTAATGTACTTTGAGGAGACACCAAGTCAAGCACCCTCTTATAGTTCTGAGGACTCCATGCTCACACCCAGCTTTGAAACAGTTGCGGTAAAACGTGGTGCCGATTTTCGGTGTGCAATGGTTTTATACTAGTTTTAATGAAGAAAAAGCCATTTCACTCGTGTGGTGTGGCAGCGTTGCCAAATCTAACCCCCCACTTTTTTCTTTCTCTGTTTTATTTCACAGGCGAATGGCTCCGGAAACCAGGAACAGAAGTTCTGACTGCAGTTTCCAGTCCGCCGTTAAGCTCATCTTTACTTGTTCAGACACTTGAGAGATTTCAACGCTTTAAGAAAGTGCCCCCAAATTGCAATTGGGAGCTTTCTTCTTGAGAATAACTGACGCTAGTAGAAACCCCTGCTTCAAAATTATAGCATCACTGAAGCTTTTCAATGTGAGCTGTGGCTTATGGAACAAAGTTCTACCAGGTGGAATAAATCGCAGTTTTTTCTCCCCACCTCGGAGAAAATGGAGGCCCTCTTTGAATCAGGGTGAACGGTTCTCACCAGTTCCCCCTTCGCCTTCCTTTCTCTTTAGTAAGTGGAGGGGAGGGGGATCGGTGTGTTTCCCCCTGCCCCTCTGTATACACCTTTAGTTTGACTGGAAGTTGTGTGTGTGTGTGTGTGTGTATATAGTTAGATAGGCTTGACATAAAGCATCAACCCCCTGCTCCTTCTCCCGCCCTCTATGAAATCCTGCCAGAGCCTCAAGGAAGAGGTGTCCATCCCTGGCCCAGACGGGATGTCCCAGGAAGAAGGGCGCAGGACTCAAGGGGCCCAATCTTACTACCCAGAACCAGACCTGGCAGGCAAGCTCTACAAGCGGGAGGGCGGCGGTAAACCTTACTCTGTGCTGGTGGACAATAAAATGGCAGCAAAGCCCGCCATGGGGGACCACAGTCTCAGTCAGCCACCCCCTCAACATGCCACCTCTCAGCCACAGCAGTACTTTAGAGAGGGAGGAGCAGGACAGGAGGCAGGTGTGCAGGAAGCCACGGCTGGCAATGGGGGCACCTCAGACGACACCGAGGCAGAAGAGGAGGAGGACGATGACGACGAAGAGGAGGAAGGCGAGGACTGCGAAGAGGAGGAGGAAGTGGAAGAAGCCTTTAAGCGTGAGCAGATTATCGTAGAGGTGAACCTGAACAATCAGACGCTGCACGTATCAAAGGGGGACAACAAAAGTGGTGACCTTGGACCAGTCAGTGATGAGGAGGAGGAAGATGAAGAAGAGGAGGATGAGGAAGAGAGTCCCGAGGAGGAGGAGGAGGAAGAAGAAGAAGAAGAGGACGACGATGAGGAGGAAGAGGAGCTTGAGAGTCGAAGAACCAAGAGGGCCCGTCGAGGAGTCAGCAGTACAGCGGCGCCTCCCCAGCCACGGAGAAAGAGCCTGCGCACTGCGCTGAGCAAGGCCAGCGCTGGCATGACCACCCGGGGCCGACGGAAGCGCGTAGAGCCCCCTAAGCGGAAGCGCAGGACCGCAAAGGCTACCTCCTCAACAATCACGGCGGGCGGGAAGGCCGGCGCGGAGGAGAGGGAAACCCTGGCGTGTGAGAAGTGCCCCCGTGTCTTTAACACCCGCTGGTACTTGGAGAAGCACATGAACGTCACCCACAGACGCATGCAGATTTGTGACAAGTGTGGCAAAAAGTTTGTGTTGGAGAGTGAGCTGGCCTTACACCAGCAGACAGACTGTGAAAAGAACATTCAGGTGAGCCCACCCCATTCTGCTTTGAGTGTACTTGGGTTGCACAGTTTAGACTATTTCAACCTCAACTCCTACTTTCATAATGTATGCATCTTTGCGTCAGCTTGTAAGGAATGCACACACACACACACACACACACACACACACACACACACACACACACACACACACACACACACACACACACACACACACACACACACACACACACACACACACACACACACACACACACACACACACACACACACACACACACACACACACACACACACACACACACACACACAGTCAGCAGAGGGCAGTAAAGCATAAGAAGCAATTCTGAATTCTGTCTGCGCTAGCGGTGTGAACATTTGACAAACACTGGAAATGACTGTTAATGAAGTGTTCATCGGTGATAATGTGTGTGTGTAAGTCAAATCAAACAATATAGTAAATGCAGTTAGCGCAAGCCTTGAACAATATTTTGACTTACGAACATAGTCCTTACTTTCACTTGTTTTTGAAATATGGTTGGCAGAAGATATCGTGTGACATTGTCAAGATATGCACATTCTAAGTAGCTTAGTCCAATCTTGAGTCGTGTCAAACGTTGCCTTCATATTATCCTGCATTTTCCATATTGTGCTGTAGTCTACATTTTTTCATTTAATATGATTCTGATATTTAAAGGTGCCCTATTATGCAAATTTTCACGTTCATACCTTTATTTAGGAGTTCTACTAGAATAGGTTTATGCGTTTTAATGTTCAATAAACAATTCTATTTTTCCAAACTGCCTGGGTCTGCAGCACCCTCTGTCTGAAACACTCCGTTTTAGCTCCTGTATCTTTAAGGCCCCCCTCTCGATGAGCCCAGTCTGCTCTGGTTGGTCAGCTGGCCAAACAAAGGGAATTTGCCTATAGAAAATTCCCGACCTCCGTTCTGACTGGCTCTGTTTGGGGGCGTGCCAAACTAGCCGCTAGTTGGGCATTATGCAAATCTGTGACTTAGGGACGTAGAAATGTTATGGAAGAAAACGCCAGACTACAAACGAGGCGTTTCAGGCAGTTCAGGAGCAGTGTTTCCTGTGAGAGAGAGTAGCTCCCTTTGGCGTGGACTAAAGGCTTTGTAACTTTTCAGACCTTTTACATGCACAAAAAGCTATATAACATACTAAAGGAAAGGGAAAACCCCAAAAAGCGTAATAGGGCCCCTTTAATAGTTCATTGAAATGCATGTGAAAGAGTAGCCAAGAATGCAGTAAAGTAAGCTATGCCCAAGCTATTAGAGCAAGCGTTCCGCTATTTGGCTGCCGCTCGATCCACTTTGTTTAGACTTAGCGATGTCATTGTGAATAATCAAATAAATTTTAATAGTTATAATAAATTTAATAAATGTGCAAAAATACAGAACTTGCTGAACAAAAAAATAAAACCCAAGAACCTTTAACTCCCACGCAGGTGTCTTTCTTTTGTGGCATAATTTTGTCTGTGCTATGCAAAAAACAAAAGTATTTAGTTAGGCTAAGATGGAATATTTCCCCATCTCTGAGAACGTTTTAGTCTACATCTTTTTTTTTTACGTAACAATTGTTTTTGTGAACATGTCATGACTTTGATAGACAGCTTTGGCTGCGCCTGTTCACATCCCTAATCCGCACTGTCTGTACCTGAGGAACTCTCTGTTCCCTTTCAGTGCCATGCATGGCATTCCCACCAAACGGGTTTTCTTAACTTGCTTTTATCTCCTCCACATCAGTGTGTCACCTGCAATAAGTCTTTCAAGAAGCTGTGGTCGCTGCACGAGCACATCAAGATTGTGCATGGCTACGCAGAGAAGAAGTTCTCTTGCGAGATCTGTGAGAAAAAGTTCTACACCATGGCCCATGTCCGCAAGCACATGGTCGGTAAGTGGGCCCTAGTTATTTCACAGCAGTACTACCACATACCAGACTGGGCTTAATCAAATCTCCAAACCCAACTTTAAGAGGCTTCAATTCACTGCAGAGTCTAATGTAGCTAATTGCTGTGAGCCACATGTGCTAATTCCGTCTCCTTTTGCTCATTGTTTCCCCCAGCCCACACGAAGGACATGCCGTTCACCTGTGAAACGTGCGGCAAGTCTTTCAAGCGCAGCATGTCACTGAAGGTGCACTCGCTCCAGCACTCTGGAGAAAAGCCCTTTCGCTGCGAGGTGGGACGCTCACAGAAGCCCTCCTGAACGCACACACTCATATAAAGCTCCTTGCCACACTGGTTTATGTAACACCAGGGTACCCGTGTTTATATATGTATATTATCATTTGGTACAAAGAAAGCTGCGGCAGGGTTCAGGCTAGGATTCCTGTTTTGGTAACTGGTTGTTTGAGCAGCCGGTAGCTTACGCTCTATAACAAACAGTTCCTCAGTCTCTTGCCATATTAAACTTTGAATGCTGTGTAGTCTGAGCAAATGTGGGCACGCTCACCGTCACACACTAAGCACACCACAAGTACACATGGTGCTCTTAAGTAACCGGGCAGCTGTAACCAGGACAACTGTAGACTGAAATGTTTGATTATTTTGGACTTAAATTGGCTTTGGCCAACCAGCCATGTTTGGGGATGCAGTTTACACTAAGGATTAGAATATTCCAAAGCCTATTTATGTTGAACCCCAAAGAAATACAAAGGCTCACTGCACCAGTCCAGACTTTATACTCCAAGGGAAGCAGGTTCCAGGCAGGCTGGAAGCCCCCCGGTCCACACCCTCACACCCAAGGTCGTATCGTGGCCAACCACAGAAATTGTTGGTGGGCTCAGAACATGAACTGTTTTGGGTTGGGCTCCTGTTCCATGACATGTTTCAGAGTTGCCACGCTAACATGTGATTACATGCTTATTAAAGAGTTAAGCTTACTTATGAGAACCTTCTAATCACACTCTTACCCGTCAGTGTTCCTGTTCTCCAGGGCTACTTTCACAATCTTACTATCACTGAATTTTGCCGTTTTGCTAAATGCAATCTAAATGGGTGTGTGTTGCGTGTTCTTCAGAATTGTGACGAGCGGTTCCAGTACAAGTATCAGCTTCGCTCCCACATGAGCATCCACATCGGACACAAGCAGTTCATGTGCCAGTGGTGTGGCAAGGACTTCAACATGAAGCAGTACTTTGACGAGCACATGAAAACGCACACAGGTGAGAAACGCAACGGTTTGGTTTGTCGAGTGCTTATTTGGGTTCTCTGTTTTTATGCACCAAAAAAAGTAGGTGATAAGGCCATTAACCTCCCTTTGGATAATAACCTGGGAGCAGAGCTGCCGGACCTGTTCCCCAGTCAGCCAGTCTCCATGCTCCCTCCAAATAAATGTAAAAAAAAAAAAAAAATTGGACTCTTGAGATGAGGGCCTGAGGAGAGAGAGGGAGACTTTGCCCAGTCTCTGTAATGAGAGGGAGTAACTGCATCAAAGAAAAGCCTCACATCAATTAGGGTTTGTAATGACTACCCGGATGTTCTATTTCTAAGCCCAAACTCAGCGGCACAGTCTGTCCGCCAGTGTGTGGGGAGAACGCCTGTTGTCCGTTACGCCCTCCCGTTCTGTGGGCAGAGTAATTAACCCCGTCCACTCCCTGCCACTGCCACTACCAATTTAGCCTCCAGCGGTGGGGCCGCACCCAGTGTTGCCCTCTCATAGGCCGCACACACACATCCATGTACTACAGCACCCTCCTGCTGTCTGAAGCTTTTCTGTCCATTTTTGAATTGGAAGGCATTGGCAGAGCAGCCTTCCGGTATTGTCTGTCACATTCTGACATTCCGTGTCGTTTTGGACGAGCGTCTCACAGAATGCGGTATTCTGAGAGTCCTTCAGGGTCCCGGTAATGGCTTTGTGTGGGAGGTGGCAGGCAGCCGGGAGGCCCTTTGAAAGGCTCCGTGGAGAGAGGTTAATGAGAGGAGCACTCCAATGGCGCGCTGCTGTTCATGTTCCCCATCTCCCCTCGGCGCCGAATGGAGTCAACACAGTTCCCCGCTGAGTGAGTGGGTTGACAGCAAAGACCTGCCATTCAAAATGGCACCTGATTAGCATTTCCAATAGGGTGAACGTGTCTCTCTGTGGAAACAATTGTGTGAGCGGAGGTGTTCCTCTTGTCCTTCCTCAGATGCAAATGGTGGGTTCAATAGGTTTACCAGGTGGGCTATCATGTATCAATGTGCTAAGCTGACTATGCATCTGGAGATGGTGCTCTGAACGATTCTGTTTCGACTCTCTTTGACGCCCCTGTTTCCTTTTGTCTCTCTCTCTCTCTCTCTTTGTATCCTGGTCCCTTGCAGGAGAAAAGCCTTTCATCTGTGAGATCTGTGGGAAGAGCTTCACCAGTCGGCCTAACATGAAGCGCCACCGCCGCACCCACACCGGAGAGAAACCGTACCCCTGCGAGGTGTGCGGCCAGCGCTTCCGCTTCTCCAACATGCTCAAAGCCCACAAAGAGAAGTGCTTCCGGGTCACCAGCCCTGTGGCCCTGCAGTCTAGCGGCCTTTCCATGCCCCTCCACCTCGCTGCCAACACCCCCTCCTCCTCTGGACCTGGACCAGGCCTGGCCCCGCTGGCTGTCACCCCGGCCACCACCTCAGCCCCCCTGGGCCTCAGCCCCTTGGGAGGGGCTCTTCCTCCGCGAGGGCCCGTGGGACACACCTTCTCCCACCAGCACCTCCACTCGCCTGCCTCCCACCACCACCCTCACCACCACGCAGGCCCACACCTCGCCAGCACAGTCCAGCACGCGGCCCCTCACCCGCACCACCACCTGGCTGTGGCCCCCGGCTCCCACCTGCCGTCTCCCCCGGCACTCTTTAAGAGCGAGCCCCTCAACCACTGTGGGCAGGAGGACAGCAGCTACCTGCGTCACATGGCCCCCACTGACAAGGTCCCTGGAGCCCCCCAGCACCACTGAACTGTGCTCCGGGCCAGCTGCACCTCACCTCAGCTCAATACCCCAGCTTTCATGTTTGGATCTGCCTCATTCTCCTACCAAGAGCCTCTGGGTAAGGGGGTTGCTCCTTAGAAATGGACAAAGACTAAACTGTACGTGCACATTTGTGTGTGAGAAATAACATATGGAGAAAAAACATGGTCACACCCGCCAACAGCACAGTTTACAGTAGTTAGTATTCCACTTAGCGACCGACCCCAGTCAACTGACATATACATTTGCAAACCTCATGCTAATGCATTTTTCTCAGACGTGATTAGCGACGAAATTAGCTTTTAGAGCCTGTGTCACAAATGACAGGAGGTGTGTGTGTGACTTATCCCTCTGCTTTGATGGGTATTATTTGCAGTATTCAAGGCTGCAAAGGTAGTTCTTCAACTAATATATGACCCCGGTTATTGGATCTTCACAGATGGACTTCTTTCTGATTAACTTTAAGGTTACACAGTGTTCACGGTTTGTTTTAGGTTTTTATTTGTTTGTTTTTTTTGATGGATGAATTGTCAGTTATTTGCTAGGAAGTCTTTATTTTTCTGCGAGTTCTACTTCAGAGCGCTGGGCATTTCAGGTTTGTATGGGATGACTGTTTAGGAAGCTGTGCCATAGGTCACATAGAGAAGAGGCGGGCGGGGAGGGCTTTCATTTGTCTGCTACAGAGATTCCTATAATGGTTTAACAGGGCCTTTGGTTCCAGCAATGAACATGGTTTTAATATGGCTTGTGATTACAAAGTATTCCATCGTCGCGTGTTTGGATTCAGGTGTATGATATAATGTCCTGAGTGTATGGGGGGGCGGGGCAGTCCGACAGATCTGCTTTCTGTGTTCACAAATCTGGTGATCCTGGACAAACTCTCACTAGACTTTTAAAACCTATTGTCACTGGTCTCATAAGTCACCTTTCCTCTACAGAACTGTTAATCAATGGAAGATTTTTTTTTGGGCAAAACCCAAATAGCTAACATATTACCCGACCTGGAGTTTTCTCTCTCTCTCTCCTCTCTCTTTCTCTCTCCCGGTGCTACTGCCAAGACTATACGGGTCACCATGTAAAATGGCATTTGACATGACGTACAGCACAGAATGTTAGGATCTTCTTCATCACAATGCTTTATGGGTCATTATGCATTTTTAAAGTGGCCAATATTGAACAGTTTGTTATGTGGGGTATACCTGTAATGTATTGCGTTTTCGTTTCATGAATACTGTACTCAAATTGACGCTCATTACTAAGCTTAGATAAATACTAAGGAATGAAAACTTTTCAATATTGCCCATCTGGAGTGGTGGCACTGCTAACATTTCATCAATCAAATGTCTTTTTGATCAACGTTGTCTGGAAAGTTACTGTATATTGTTCCAAACAGATGAACGGGTGTTATCTCAATAATACATTGTTGCTAGCCATCGTAGGAAATGTTATAGAAAAAACGTGCATTTTATCAAGTTGTTAAAAAACAATCACATTTGCAACACAAAAAAAAAAGTTCTTTAGATATGGTGGTTCTCTGTTTCACTTCTCTATAGAGGAATTGAGGGCAGAAAGGTCTGTTTTGCTGAGAGTGGGTTGATGTACCCCCTCACCCAGTCTGAGACTGAGTTAAGGGCCACATAAGATTAGTGTTTGGAAAAGTGTGGGTGTGTGGGTGTGTGGGTGGGTGTGTGGGTGGGTGGGAACGAACAAGAGTGCATGTGCGAGTGAGTGTTTGCCCCCAGTGCTCTTCTATCATAAGCTGCTTCTACATGGTTTGCACCAATACATTATATGTTTGTATTTGGTCATACTGAAAACAGACAATAGCAGTAATTTTTGTACGACCCTTCACCACCTAGATGGTATTTGGTCCCTAAGCTGAGCAGTTTGACTCATTACTGGGTATCCCTTCCCATTTGAAACTTGTGAACATTCTATGATTACTGTTGGTTATATATATAGTACTTAGTACTAACAAGGATTCACCTCCCGATCACTACTGTGCTTCAAATCTTTTCAGCATTAGTCTTTTTCTTTTTTGAAAGCCTTTTCTTTTGTGTGTATCCTTGCACTTTACTGCTGTGTAAATGAGGCGCAGTGAATGGAGGGACTGGCAATGCATTGTAATAGAGTGTTTGTTATGGGTGCACGTGGGGTGGTGGTGGAGAACATGTACTTGGCAAGTGGATGTTTTGAGATAAGGAAAAGCAGGAGAATCAGAATGGAGGTGGATAGTGTGGAAGGGGCCATGGCAAAAGAAGTATTTTTTTTTTTTTTTTGTGAATTAGGGTTAGGGTCGTTTATAGAACAATGTATTTGATCTAATACAGACCTTCAAAGTACAAAATTAATGTTCCTCCTGCTTATGCGATTTTACACTAGCCCCTCCAAAGGTAATCTGAAATTCATTCTATCATTAGTTGGGTTGCTCACATCGAGTTTCTTCTTTGTCCTGTACCGTTCTTTCAATTTACTGTATGATTCTCCTCTTTTCTTTGTTGTATAGAATGCACTTTCTACTAAAATGTAGGTTAGTTGAGAAAAATGTAATAACATTGTATATTCTTTAAAGATGTTTTAAAAAAAATCAATATACTTTTCCCCTTTGTATTTTTAACCACTTAATGTAGCATTGCGTATTTTATTATTGTGAGTATCTGGTACAACGTGCAGCTTTATAATGTTCTTTTTTTATTTTTGTTTGTTTTCCGGAGGTTTAAGAGAAGTTGAAATGTTGGGCCTTTTTTGATAATGTACATTTACTGACTGCTAACTAAGTAAAAACAAGTAGCCATGATTATCACATCTTTGTGTGTTGTCTTGTTACTGGAAATACTGTGCTCCTCTATTGGTTACAAAATATCTTCATAAAAAAAAGAACTAGGTTGTGCACATCGTTCCGTTCATATATTGCTGTAGGCTCAGACTTAACTAATTAAGTTAAATTTCACAAAATTAAGAAACAATGCAAGCTCGATTCTTCATTAATTAAAAATATCTATCCATCGTAAAAAACTAAAAGTAAAAATCTGAGTGTTGTCCTTATCAGTTAAAACCAAACCCCAATTTTCTCTTGTAAATGACTCGGCATTTTCAGTAATTTTAGTGTCTAGTTCCAAATTAATGTTTGGAGCACAATTATATGAGGCAAAAAGGTTGATTGCACTACAAAAGTACCTCGTAAACATTTCTGCTGTGTTATTTTAAGGTAGTTTACTTGAAAGTGGGAATGAGTCATTGAATCTCATGCAGAATGGAGACCTGCTGCTGGTGCTGATGAGTGGGTGGTCTGGTTCGTGCACTAGTGAAGGAGAAGAGGTAATGACACACTACGTTTCCATCTGGGTTTCAAAAATAGTCACCCATCCCAGCTGCTACTCATTTGGCTGTGTGGCAGAAAGAGCAGTCTGTGAATCTGGAGGCTGATAAAAGGATGGAGAAGCAGATTACAGGTTGTTTTTTTCTTTCTTTTCTTTTTTTCAAATTTTTATCTAACATTTAACAGTTATTCACCAGAAGTAATTGTAATCAACAGGTAATGTGTATATATATAATAATTTTTTTCAGGGAAGTCCTTGCAGCATAAGCTAAAGATGTTCCATGTCAGCAAAGTCATAAACTACCAACCAAACGCTGTCTCTATCGCTCGCTTTCTTTCTATCCCATTTTTCCAAACACTTAAGTCCACCTCATATTCAACAAGAGGGAATGATTGGTCGGGCTTCTCTGGGTCTGATGGGCGGATATGTAATTCGGTATATATACGTCACTTACTGGCTGGTGGTTGGCAGCCCATAAAACAGCGCTGGCCAGGATCATTCTCCGGTAAAGCAACTTGGAAAAGGAATGAATAGCAGATCTGGATTGGACTGACTGACAACAGCACGTCACGTTCAGCGGTGCCGCACAGATTTTGACATCCCGCAGGTGAAGTTTTGTTTTACTTAAAATCAGTACAAAATTGTTTTATGATTTCATAAAGACTTATTGATATATTGCAATAATATTTTTTTCTCCCAGAAATGTATGTGCTCATCAATGATATGACGACTTTTATTACTGCACAAAAGACCGATGTGATAGGACACGGGCACTGCAACATCTGCAACATAACTAATAGACGCTTCCTCACAGATTCCATGTCGTGCTGCTCAGACAGGATTACATAAAGACATTCCGGATAAATGTAAAGGTCAGTACATTATGTTCAGAGTCAGACAATAACACTGCACATAATCAGCGCCGTCGCCCCAAACTATGCGGTACGATTTAATCCCATCTAGTGTTGTCGAATAAACTAGCTATTTGATATGATCAGCCCCTGACATTCGCTTCTCACATTGCCTTTCATTTTATGTATTTAAACATGACATTTGTGTCTTCTCCCTTATATTTTATTTATTAAATGTCTCACGTGTGGTCGACTCAATGTATTCACCTATAAGTTGCTTTTGCTTACACAAGGTGTCTTTTGATATGGTGATATATTTTCTTCAAGCAGTTTATCTGGTACTTCTGTGCTGTTTTTTACACTTCTTTCTTAAACTGCCAATTGTACTCTTTCTTAATCTAAAATGTCTATATATACATACAAAATCTTTTCTTCTTAAAAAAGTATTTTGTTGTTCACTCTACCCTGCTTAAACTGTTCATTTTATATCCCTTTCCATTCATACACTGATGTTTCCCAGAAACTATGCCATCCTCCTTGCCTGTCTTGAGTTGTATGTTGATGTGGAGGACAGTACGTGGAGTGTCGGGCCAAGAGTGATTTGCTGCTCCTCAGAAACGTTAAGCGGTGTAGCCAATGATGGAAACTCTGTTCAACTGCTGTTTTTAACATCCCTTGCCCCAGGTGAGAACACATTTCCTATCTCCACACGTTCAGCAGATATGGCTTCAGCACAGCTCCCGAATGACAAGCGCTTCCTCATCTTCTTTGACTTTGATGAGACCATCGTTGATGAGAGCAGTGATGATGTGGTGGTGCAGGCCGCCCCGGGTCAGCACCTCCCAGCCTGGCTGAAGGACACTTACCAGCCCGGCCACTACAACCAGTACATGCAGCGTGTGCTCACCTACATGGCAGAGCAGGGGGTGCCCGAGGGGGCCATTCGCGCCGTCATCGAGAAGATCCCTGCCTCGCCTGGCATGCTGGCCCTCTTTCAGTTCTTGCGCACCCGTCCCTTGCAGGACTTTGAGATTGTGCTAGTGTCTGACGCCAACACCTTTTTCATCGACTCCTGGCTCCGTCGAGTTGGGGCCCGGCAGCTCTTCCACAGGATATTCACCAACCCCGCCACCTTCAACAAGGATGGCCGGCTGGTGCTCCGTCCCTTCCACTCGCACGGCTGCCAGCGTTGCCCTGACAACATGTGTAAGCAGGTGATTGTCCGGGACTATGTGGCGCGTAGGATGCAGGAACGGGGGCGGCCATTCCAGAGGGTGTTCTATGTTGGTGATGGCGCCAACGATTTCTGCCCTTGCCTGATTCTGGGCCCTCGAGATGTTGCGTTTCCCCGGAAGGATTACCCCATGCACCGGATAATCACTGAGACGCACGAGGCCATGCCAGGGGAGTTCAAGGCCGTCACCGTGCCATGGGTCAGTGGAGAGGAGGTGGTGCAGCGACTAAGAAAGCTGGTAGAAGAAAAATAAAGCCTGATCCTCTGATAACATACACACATAGAGAAACATATAAAAGGAGGACTGAATCAAAAAGTATAGTACATGATAATACATACATATGATTACATACATGAACACACCCACAGTCAAATTCTCAGATCAACCCACAAACCGCAAAATGATGAATATTTGCAAGCAAATAAAATAGAACAACCTCAGCCACAAGACCGGTTTGGTATTATTAAACCCAGTCTCCTTTCCACTCACCCTGTGTTGTATGTACCATCCAAGCATAATAAAAACATAAACATTGTCAATGATTACAGGAACTTTTCAAATAATCAATACAGCAGTGATATATTACTCCTTTGTAACATCGAGAAAGGGGAAATTAAGTATATGTACTGTATATGCAATTGACTGTCTAAAATTCTTCTGAAGGTGTTTCAGTAGTTTTAATAATGTATGTACTATGTTCCATTGTTTACCCTAGGCCTCATTGGTTTTTATGAACAGATACATTGTGCCAACAGGCAACTGTTGCGTTAATAATAACTTCCTGACAGGAAAATGCCCTTTCCTGTTCACATTCGTGAACAATTATATTTAAACTGAATTAAAGGATAAATTCTTAGCCAATGGTAAAAAAAATATATATGTTAAAAAGTATACATCTCAGAAAAAAACGTGTATTGCCAGATTAGACCGGTATACTGAACACAGAAATATGGCATAGGAGAACAGTGACATCTGCTGGCAGACTAGTTATTGCCATTTCGTTCAACAGTCACTGATTGAATTAGTACAAAGGTAAAGTTTTATCAAGGAAGAATATAACACAAAGAACATGTGTTTGTTAAACAACTGTGTATGTCATTGTAGAATTTGAAAATATATAATAGTTTGTTTAAATCTAGGCCTACACATAACCTTATTTTAGCTACGTACAAATGCGTGTTTACACCAGCAGGAAATAAAGCCATAAACTAAAAACTGTTGTTTGCGTTTGCATTTATTGCCACAGCATAAAACGTGTTGTACCTACTATATCACTGGTTCCACATTATCCTTCATTCAAAATATAATATGGCCATAAGTCTGCTTTTCAGTTAATAATGGTTTATTGAACCGACATAGATTTTGCGTCAATTCTACGAGGTAGAATTCATCATATCTTGTAATGTATCTATGTATTTTTCTAACAATCTCATCTCCTGCAACATATTTCCTTTTGTAAATGACAATGGAATCTCATAATGTTGTTTATTTTAAAAGTATAAGGTAGGTATTATAAGTAATAATAGACAACGTTTAAGGATACATTCGTGTTTACAACATCTCAATGCCACGGTTTTTCATGTAGGTAGTTCAAGAGCTCTAGGGTCGTTCTAGAAATCAGGAATCGACATAGGACTCCTCTTATTTAGGTTTTTTTCTTGCAGGTGACTGACTTTTTTTTTCCCGCTCTGCTGGTGCTAGTATTTGATGCATTAGTTGGATTTTTTCTGCAAACCTTGATTGGCAAAAAAAATAAATAAATCTGAAATCCATACTGATTATTATAAGGTATCTTTCTCTATGAAAATGTATACAGCGTATTTATGAATGAAGACACGCTTTGAATGCAAGACAAGACCGACGCAGTAAGGTATAAAATATAAATAGGCCTGCAGTTGCCTTAAATCGTTGGCTGCGTCTCAATACCTAAAATTAAATACCATACTATATAAAAAGCCAGACAAATATTTTGTATGCCCCAATATATAAATTAATGCAACAATTACATACTTTGCAAGTGCACTTGAAGCACCTACTAAAAGTAACAAGTAGTGGTATGTGATTTGAGACAGCGCGTGCGTGTGCGTTGTCATTAGGCTATGGCCAAATAGCCTGACATTTTACTTCAGTTTAAAATGTGTACTCTCTTATTAAACCCTTTCTAATAATTTTTTTATAATATCATATTTATACTAAATACAAAAATATTAAATATTCTTTATCTCAAACTTACAGCTTACTTTATTCAAGACATACATTTTTGAGAAGGCAATGTAGTACTTACCTAAATTTGCTCGTACTTCATGAGCGCGGAAGGGTCCTACGTGTGCATGGTTTGGAAACAAGGCTCAACTGCTGTATATGTTTAGAAATATAAAACTTACATTATTACGCAAAAACATATTTACATTGTGGACATACAGGTAAGTGTAGCGTGTTTTGAAGTTTTAGTGTTGGAAATACTCGTACGTGTAAAGTTATCTTGAAAACGCAATAGCTAACCAACAACGCAGCTGCGACGTCGGGAAGGATGCCATTCATTTTTAGCCATTCATTTCAAAGTTTTCAGCCAACGCTAGTTGGATAGCTAGCGTAAGCTAGTGTTCGTCGGTCATTGTATTTACACTATAGACAAACACCCTTCCGGCAATGGTTTTATATTATCAAAGTACATACATATCTCAAAAGTTTAGCTTCCCAGATTAAACCAAAATAGACTTATCTCGCATGACTAACTGTGAAACCGTGTGTTTCCACTTGCTCAGTAGCTTTCGTTATGGAGACCGATCTGTACGATGAATTCGGCAACTACATTGGTCCAGAACTGGACTCAGATGACGACGATGAGCTGGAGGCAGAAGACAGAGATGTGGACGAGGTTTGTGTTTAGCAGGGCACCGAAGAGAACCCACTATCCAACGTTACTTCTGTAGAACTGAGTTGATCATATTTGCCACTGGAGCATCAACATTTTAGTAATTTCATTTGTGTATTACTTCTACCTGTGAAGGCTGATGAGGATGATGATGATGAACCTGCCGATGCAGATGATGAAGTCCCAGGGATGGAAGTGGTCTTGCATGAAGACAAAAAATACTATCCTACAGCAGAGGAAGTGTATGGGCCAGAGGTAGAAACTATTGTTCAAGAGGAAGATACACAGCTGCTAACAGGTCAGAGACAATGTAGAGGCGACACTGACTTGAATTTTTAATTTACATTGAATGGCAAAACATTGTCCGTGAATTTAAGTTGCATGCATGCCCACTCGGATTTCTGTTAATTCATTAATTTGTTTTACACGTCAACCACATAAGGTATGCTGACTAGCAAGAGAGATTAAATAGTTTTACATCTTCTCTAATAGAGCCCATCATCAAACCTGTGAGGAATAAGCAGTTCACACTGATGGAACAGGAGCTACCCACCACCGTTTATGACATGGAGTGAGTACAATCACAATTCAACCATTTCTATTTTTGTTAGTGTCCATTACTTAGGTGTGTTTTGTTTTTAGCAATGTCTCAATTTCAAAGATGCTAAATTTACTGTCCTTTCTTTTCTAGGTTCCTTGCAGATTTAATGGACAGTCCAGAGTTGATTCGTAACGTCACCCTTTGTGGTCACCTGCATCATGGAAAGGTGAGGAAGATTTTTTTTAGCAAAAACTTCAATGATGTTTGTTATGCTTATGATTACTTCATTATTGAGACTGAAATGAAGCTAGAAATTATAGTGTCTTTCCTAATTTTATTTCATAATTAATAAGTCCTGACATTAGATAAAAATTTACATAAAGGGGATTTTCAGAGTAATTTGAAGGTCGTACAAGAGGCCGTCTATGATTGTCCACTCGGAATGCAATGATTTTGGACAACATCTAGTCTGTGTTATTGTTTATGTCATGCAACCAATTGTAACAGTAGAAGGGAATCTTGTAATTACCAACTTGATGCATGTAATTACTAAAGCAACTTCACCAAAAGCTGTTCCGAACCATGTTTTATCAATTTAGCTTTAGTTGACCTGACAGTCTCGGTTTTGTCTTGCAGACCTGTTTTGTAGACTGTCTTATTGAGCAGACACATCCAGAGATCCGAAAGAGGGATGATGTTGATGTGAGTATTCCTGTATTTGGTGTGCAGTTTGTGTTGTGCAGGTTCCCTGTCAATGTCGTCTAAATAGTAGTAATAATACAATGTGTACATAAAGTCATTTGATTGACAAGCTAGTTCTTGTAATTATTTTCTCTTGTAGCTTCGATATACGGATATCCTCTTCACAGAACAGGAGGTACGAGTTTAATTTTTGTTGTTTTAGGATTGTTATTTTGTTCCTTCTTATTGTTTATTGTTATGATTAAAACATAGTCTCGAAACATTGTCTCGTTACCTTGTTTTGTTGCTCCCTAGAGAGGTGTTGGTATCAAGAGCACCCCCGTCACAATGGTGCTGCCTGACTCCAGAGGCAAATCCTACCTCTTCAACATCATGGATACCCCGGGTATGTAAAGATGATCTAGAGACATGGCTCTGATTTAGTGAAACACATTCTGTGTTTAATTTATACTTTATGTAAAGGTTTTACTGAGACCAGGTGTTTGATACAGAGGAGCCCTGTCATAATAAAACAAATGCACGAAATATAAGTAAGATATCGATACAGTTCACAATAAACAACAATAACAGCAACATGACATAATCTTATTTATTCTGTCTAAGACCAATAAGTTATCTAAAGCAGTGCACTATTATAAAGTTGTCAAAAAACTACTAAATGGGACACAGACCTTTAGCTTTAAGGCCTTTTGAAGCTTATTCCAAAAATATGACAAATATAACCTGAAAGCATTTTTACGTCCCAACTTGGATGTTGCTCTGGGAAATATATTGTGGTTTAATCTTAATTACATTTCCTGCAGGCCATGTCAACTTCTCTGATGAGGTAACATCAGGTATCCGACTGTCAGACGGCATCGTGCTTTTCATTGACGCAGCAGAAGGAGTGAGTACCCTTCGTTGATTCCTCTACACCTCCAGTGGTTTGATTCTTTGACCCCTTTCCACTCCTCTATTCCCACCCGCCTTCCTCTTAGCTAAACCTGTGTGTGTGTGTGTGTGTGTGTGTGTGTGTGTGTGTGTGTGTGTGTGTGTGTGTGTGTCTCTGTGTCTCTGTGTCTCTGTGCAGGTGATGCTGAACACAGAGCGACTGATCAAACACGCAGTCCAGGAGCGTCTGGCCATCACCATCTGCATCAACAAGGTGGACCGGCTCATTGTGGAACTTAAGCTGCCCCCTACAGACGCCTACTACAAACTACGCCACATAGTGGATGAGGTCAATGGCATGCTCAGGTACTGCTGCACAGCGGCCCAGTACTCAAAGCAAGCGCTCGCACTAATGCAACATTGTGCGTGACATTTACATGTCCACTTATTTTACTCTTTACTCTCATTACGTACTTGCACAAATTTGTATTTATACATTTTATTTCATTCTTTACTTTTAGTATTGTTTGCATTTTGCGGAGTTGACGGGAATACATTTCACTTTCAATGTGCTTGTACACTCACAAGTGACAAATACAATTGAACTTGAAGCCAAGCTCTTAGTGCAGTCAAATGCAATGCGTCTAGACAGGCAGGGGACTTTGGCACATTTTGTCGTCTCCGGTTGCTCACTTACTGGTGCATTGTGTCTTTATTCCACATGTTTGTCCCTCTCTTTCCCCAGCACTTACTCTACAGATGAGAACCTGGTCGTTTCTCCTCTGCTGGGTAACGTTTGTTTCGCCAGCTCCCAGTACAGCATATGTTTCACCCTGGGCTCCTTTGCCAAGATCTACTCGGACACCTATGGTAAATTACATACAGCCTCAACAAGCTTATGTTTTTGGGACACAGACTGGCCAGACATTTTTCAGTTTAGACTTGATTTAGGCTGATTGCTTTAATATGTGCCCTTCCAGGTGACATTAACTACACAGAGTTTGCCAAGAGGCTTTGGGGAGATATTTACTTCAACCCTAAAACGTGAGTGCCTATTGGTTACGTGTTTGAAATCAAATCAAATGAAATAAAATCTATTTGTATAGCACGTTTCATACACATAGGGAATTCAATGTGCTTTACTAAAGACAAGCAGAAAAATACAAGGAAGAAGTAAGACTTGGGACAAAAATTATTTCTTTCTTATCGTCCAATAAAGTTTTCAGTCTATTGCTTGATCACAAACGGCCATTTCTGCTTTTTATCCCTTTTACCAGACGGAAGTTTACTAAGAAAGCTCCCACCAGTAACTCCCAGCGTAGCTTTGTAGAGTTTGTGCTGGAGCCCCTCTACAAAATCTTGTCACAGGTGAGATGACGCAAAGGAAGCAGAATCCTCTCCATGTATTTCAACCGACATTCCCACAATGCAAGCGGACACGGTTCCCCAGCCAAACCTTGTGTGCGTATGTCTCCCTATCTTCCTCTAGGTGGTGGGCGATTGTGACACGTCTCTCCCGAGGGTGCTGGACGAGCTGGGCATCCACCTGACCAAAGAGGAGCTGAAGCTCAACATCAGACCCCTGCTGCGGCTGGTCTGCAACCGCTTCTTTGGAGAGTTCACCGGTAAGGCTCCCCTCTCTCCGGTCCGACCTCCTCCTCATTTACCACTCGCCCCGTCCTCAGAGGCCCTAGCGGGCAGACGTTCTCTCCAGTGTCCCCTCCAGGCTTATTCCACTTGCCCCGTTTAGAAAGACTTGATCTGACGTAAACGCAATATTAACTGCCTCAACCATTGCGTTGTGTACACTGGGATGTTTTCCTGGCACTCGATGATGCTATAACTGACATCGCCCTGGGGGAATGGCGTCTGCCTAGTGCTTTACGTTTGATTATCTGTTTCATAAATAGAAATGCTCTCCTCGGCCAAAATGTCATGTTTTTGAAAACTGTGGCAAACGAATGGATCTCAAGCCGAGTGTGAACTGAACTCTCCCCTGCAGGCTTCGTGGACATGTGTGTGCACCACATCCCGTCACCACAAGGGGGAGCCAAGAACAAGATAGAGCACAGCTACACGGGCGGGCTGGACTCGGAGCTGGGGGAGGCCATGGCCGAGTGTGACCCTGACGTGAGTGCGACGATGGGGCAGACTGGGGGGTCAGGGGAGTTGATACGCGGGTGGCCTGCTCTAATTAGCAGAATCTACGCACAGCGGAAATCAATAGCTCACTGTAATTGTCCAGCCCAAGTAAGCCGACAGGCGAGCGGAATTGACCGGTAATGATGTGAGCGGTTAGTACACCAATAGGTGGAACATTGGACAATGAAGGGCATTGATTGCCAAACTCCCAACTGCCCTATGAAGTTGTGTGGCGAGGTGATCTGAGGTGATCCTTCAGTAAACAAACAACACGCTGCCGTCAGCCGATTTTTGTTTTCCCTCTCAACCGTTCCCGCCTGTAATCTCTGTCTGTTTTCCCGCCGCCCCGCCCAGGGTCCTCTGATGTGCCACACCACCAAGATGTACAGCACGGAGGACGGGGTGCAGTTCCACGCCTTCGGCCGGGTGCTGAGCGGCACCATCCAGGCGGGCCAGCCGGTCAAGGTGCTGGGGGAGAACTACACCCTGGAAGACGAGGAGGACTCCCAGGTCTGCACTGTGGGCCGCCTCTGGATCAACGTGGCCAGGTACGCACCTGCCCCACTCATCTTAACGCACATCTCATGCACAAGCAGAGACGGTTAGAATGGATCGCAAACAGCGTGTTTGTCCCCGCCTCTGACGAATGCCCCCTGTTCGGTCCGCAGGTACCAGATCGAGGTGAACCGGGTGCCAGCCGGTAACTGGGTTCTCATCGAAGGCTGCGACCAGCACATCGTCAAGACGGCCACCATCACAGAGCCCAGAGGGAACGAGGAGGTGAGCCAAGCCCCGGCGTCCATTACCAGACGCCTTCCACAGGCGTTTCTGAAACATTCAAGTACTCACTGTTCATCTTCACTGTGATTCCCCAGGCCCAGATCTTCAGGCCGCTCAAGTTCAACACGGCGTCCGTCATCAAGATCGCCGTGGAGCCGGTGAACCCGTCGGAGCTGCCCAAGATGTTGGACGGGCTGAGGAAGGTCAACAAGAGCTACCCCTCCCTCACCACCAAGGTACCTCTAGACAACCACAGCTCGCTCGACGAGGAGTCTCGTTCAGCACCAACCAATGACTACCAACATTATTGACACTTTTCAATAACTGTGTGTGTGTGGTGTGTGTGTGTGTGTGTGTCGTGTGTTTCAGGTGGAGGAGTCTGGAGAACATGTTATCCTGGGCACCGGGGAGCTCTATCTGGACTGTGTCATGCATGACCTGCGGAAGATGTACTCTGAGATAGACATCAAGGTCAGGGTCACTCTGCACTACTGCGAATGGCAGAGTTTCTGTAATGTGGTCAGTCCTCTATATGCCTTTCTGATGTGAACTCTGTCCCCACCCCCTCCCCCAGGTCGCCGACCCCGTCGTGACCTTCTGTGAGACGGTGGTGGAGACGTCGTCGCTCAAGTGTTTTGCTGAGACGCCCAACAAAAAGTGGGTGTCCGTCTCTATTCTAAAGCCCCTCCTTTCACTCCTTCATTACCAATCTGTGGCTGTCACAGTGCTCCACTCTATCTCCCTTTGACATGTGATATGACTGTGTTGTGCATCAGAGCTTCCTGTCTCTCTCTCTCTCTCTCTCCCTCCCTCCCCCCCTTTCTGGCTCAGCCACCCTCTGTGATTGACAGCCGTGTGCTCTGATTGACAGGAACAAGATCACCATGATTGCGGAGCCTCTGGAGAAGGGGCTGGCCGAGGACATTGAGAACGAGGTGGTGCAGATCACCTGGAACAGGTACCCCCACCCACCCCATTAACACCAGCAAACAAACAGCCACACGTGATTAATATGTAGCCACATGGAACAGGAGCCCCCAACCACCCCATTAACACCAGCAAACAAACACATAATTAACATGGAACCCATCTTGTTGTTGCCACTATTAACAACACTATTCTTTGTTCAGCTAAGCGTTAAAAACCCATACACTCTCATATTTATTCAGGCTGGCTGTTCGACCCTATGAGTTGTAAAACTCGTGTGCGTGCGTGTGCGGGACGGCAGGTCCTCTCTGTGTTCTGTTCCTCTGTGAGCCCAGCTGGGGGTCAACATGGCCAGAGCACTGACACTCGAGACAGGCCATTGAACAGTATGTGGCCTCCCCCCTCGACTAACCGATCACCGCACTGCCCCCCCTGTTACAGGAAGAAGCTGGGCGAGTTCTTCCAGACCAAGTATGACTGGGATCTGCTGGCGGCCAGGTCTATCTGGGCGTTTGGTCCGGACACCACGGGACCCAACATCCTGGTGGACGACACGCTGCCGTCTGAGGTGAGACGGACCGGACCGGGTCACCTCTCCCTGCTACAACATCTCTTTAGATAGTCTCTGCAATAGTTTGTTTATATGAGAGTTTGCGTGTGTACATGCCGATTGGGTGTGAGAGTAATTTGGGAACGAGTGGCCAACGTGTGAAAAGATATCGACGGATGTGTTTGAGGGCACGACCCCATGTTGAACCTGAGTGGGACTGAGAGACACAAAAGCAGAGGTTGGCTGGTACCCAAGGCAGTGGAGGCATTGATATTCAGCCATTTAGAACAAAATAAAATGCCAATTATTACTTTGTTGTTATAGCTCATGTTACGCAAGGGATGTGGTTTAGCTGGTGTTCAGAGGTGTGTGTGTGTGTGTGCGTGCGTGCGTGCGTGCGTGCGTGCGTGTGCCAGGGCAAACCGAACACGGTCTTTTTTAAATCTGTGAATGTGTGTGTGTGTTAGGTGGACAAGGCTCTCCTGGGCTCGGTGAAAGACAGCATCGTCCAGGGCTTCCAGTGGGGTACCAGGGAGGGGCCTCTATGTGACGAGCGTAAGTCAGGCCACAGCCACGGATTGAGACGAACGTCGCCTCATATTGTCAGACACACACACACACACACAAAAGCACACTTTCAGTCCGCAGTCGTCTTAAACAACCCCTTTCTCCCCCTCGGTCTCTCCAGCCATCAGGAACGTGAAGTTCAAGATCCTGGACGCGGTGATCGCCCAGGAGCCTCTCCACCGAGGCGGGGGCCAGGTCATCCCCACGGCCAGGAGAGTGGTGTACTCTGCCTTCCTCATGGTGAGAGCGAGATCACCGCTCTTGCAGTAACCACCCCCACCCCCTCGTTGCTCTCCCGTCTTTTCTCATTAGCTCTCCCCGTTCTTTCCCGTCCCTCCTCATGCTCTAATGTTCCATTACTTTGATTACACCGCTGGGTTTTGCTGACACGTCCTCTTTCTAATTGAGGGGCGATAACTTTCCTCTTTCGCTGCCGTTGACCCTTTTCATGGATTCTCTATTAATCGCGCTCTGTTCTCCGTTTTCCGTGGTTACGTCACTGACGGTGTGTGCGTGTGTGTGTGTGTGTGTGTCTCAAGGCCACCCCCCGCTTGATGGAGCCCTACTACTTTGTGGAGGTCCAGGCCCCAGCTGACTGTGTCTCTGCCGTCTACACCGTACTGGCTCGGAGGAGGTCGGTACATTTCTCCACAACATGTCCAGATAATTTACCGCTCCATATAGTGTGACCTCCAGTTGACCTCGAACACATCCTCAATGCTGGGACAGAAGAACTACGTACAGTGTGATTGACGTGACGTGTGTTTGTGTTTTTCCCCCGACCCAGAGGCCACGTGACCCAGGACGCCCCCATCCCCGGCTCTCCCCTCTACACCATCAAAGCCTTCATCCCGGCCATCGACTCGTTTGGCTTCGAGACCGACCTGCGGACGCACACCCAGGGCCAGGCCTTCTCCCTGTCCGTGTTCCACCACTGGCAGGTAACGGCAAACGTTAGACGCAGAGCTGCGTACACACACACACACACACACAAACACACAGCAGTGCCCGCTCGCCTTGCACAGTCCACAAGCCTGTGCCAGGGCTTGTCACTCTAAATCGAATTTGATTCCGAGTTGGGGTTTGTCGAATCAGCAACTTCGGTACAGTTGTCCCTCTGTTGTTTTCCGTGTGCGTGTGTGTGTGTGTGTGTGTGTGTGTGTGTGGCTGTGTCAGGGAAAATGTATTGGGTTTTCTCATAGCTGCACTCTCTGCAGAGGGAGGTCGTGGTACTCGATTTCTCTCTCTCTTTGCACTCCCCAGAGAGGGAGAGTATCGGCACGTTAGGGGGGTCCTCTTTGGAAACGCTTCCCTAGGAGCGTTTTGCGGCTCTGCTCCATCTGTTGATTGGGCCTCAGCCGTTCCATTGATTCCCTCCCCACCCATGCTGCCTTCCCCGGGGACTCGTGGCTTAGTGAGGAGGAGGAGGAGGAGGGCCGAGGGTTGGTCGCACACAAAGGTCAGCTCCATGTTGCTGTAGGAGGGAGCCTTCTTCAGCAAAACCCATAACAGCCACGTGTCACGTGAAACTGGGGGACGAGGGAGTGTGAGCCAGTCCTCACGATAACAGTCTTGTGTAATCATTTCAGGGACTTGTAGTCCCAAAAAACAACAATGTGCATGCGTAGCAATGGTTTCAGAGGTTGGATGACCTTCTGTGGAGGTGCTGGCGTGTGTCTTTTCTCCTGGTGCTGATAGACATGGCTCTGACTCAGTGGCGGGGGGGGGGGGGGGGGGGGTGGGTGAAGTGTGTGATATTTGAGGAGGTGAAAGCTTTAAGGACAGTTTTGCCTCGGTGGGAATGTCCGCTCTGCTGTTCCGAACCGCGAATGTGAAACGTGCCTTGTGTTGACAGCAGTCTGACAGTCAGGCAGGCACCACTGTAAGCATCCCTCAAAATGTGACCCTTGTGTCCTTTTCTCTGTTTGATTCTCGTGTGTGTGTGTGTGTGTGTGTGTGTCCTGCAGATTGTGCCTGGTGACCCCCTGGACAAGAGCATCGTGATCAGACCGCTGGAGCCCCAGCCCGCCCCCCACCTGGCCCGAGAGTTCATGATCAAGACCCGCAGGCGCAAGGTGAGCCTCCTCCCTCTGACGCGCTTTGCTACGACGGGCCGCCTTTGAGTTTTGTTTCCCTTTGCCTCCGCGTCACGTTACACTGGCCTGACCTGGTGTGTTGCCCTGCAGGGTCTGAGCGAGGACGTGAGCATCAGCAAGTTCTTCGACGACCCTATGTTGTTGGAGCTGGCCAAACAGGACGTGGTGCTCAACTACCCCATGTGAGAAGGCGGAGGACGGAGAAACGGAGGCGCTGTCAACGGGACTACGACCGTCGCCCACCGCCGAGACATACAGCGCTTCCTGCTAAACACGCAGCATGGAAGTCAGCGCATAAGTGTTTTCTGAACTCTTATTTTGAAGGAGCGTTCCCGTTTCCAGTGTCTGTTTTTTGTAAACGTGTTATTGTCCAACTTGGAATTAAAATAGCAACATCCAAACACTGGCAGCTGGCAACTCTCAGGGCCCTACATCTTTTTTTCACAGTCCTCAAATGATGAGCTAAAAGAGCAGTGTTTGTATTAGTGTTTTTACTCTGCTGGGATCCACCGTTCTTTTGTGTTTTAAAAGACCCTAAAACTATGAACTCGTGGATTATTAAGGAACATGATTGAAATAGGCCTCTGGTCTAGTTTAACTGGTAATACACTTCCTTGCTCTAATCCTGTGGAAGGGCTGTTACCCGAGTAGAACGGGCTGTTTTTTACAGTCATCATGAATTGGGAAAAATAGCCAGCGTTTTCAGTTTGTCCTGTATGTTTATTTTTTACATGTGTACATTTTCAAATGTTTTAAACTTTTGGAAAAACTGGCATGTCTGTTTTTTTTGTTTTTTTTAATGAAATTTGATGATATTGACCTGGTTTGAATAAAAAAAATAATTCTGTCTGTAAAACCATATTGTGTCCTGGGTTCTGTCCACACGTGTTGGAATATCAAGCTAACAGAACATTCTGCAGGGGCAGTAATCAGACCGTCCTAAGAAGTTTTCAAAATCAAAGGCATATGAGCTAGTTTGGCTATGAACAGAGAGAGAGAAGGGCGTACAGTATAGAAGGTCAGGCTGCCATGTTGGGAGATTGCTGTCGCTTGGAGTGATGGGCGTGTCTGTTTGGGATGCTGTGTGGGCTGTGACTGATAGATGGGCTGCTGAATGGGGACAGGCAGGTGGGCTGACGTAGCCCAATGCAGTGCCCTCTGATGGTCGCATGGTATAGGAAATAAAGAATTAGAGGATCTAACTATTGGATAATGACAGCCACTTTGGTATATTTAATGTTGTTTCTCCACACCAAAAGTTTAAAAGGATAGCATGAATTTAAGTGAATGATCTATTTTATCAAGGTCAAAGCACACAGCCTTCACCTATATATACAGTACTGTGCACAATTTTTAGGCAGGGGATGCTGTTTTGAAGGCAAAGGGTGATTACACCAAATGTTGATTTGATGTAGATTTGCTTCTCCCTCACTTTGTATTTTATGAATTGATAAAAAAAATAAACAATTAACATTTATATTTTTATGTTGTTTTTTCTTTCTAACTTTAAAGACTTCACACCTGCCTAAAACCTTTGCACAGTACTGTATATATATTAATAACACCAAGCTAACTGCTACTCCTGCTAAACTTTTAATTTATTGCATAATATCTTCAATGCAGACCTTACAGGAGCAGGGCGGGTCAAGAATACTTGACTTCCCAGCCCATGGCTTTGCAAGCCTTTGTGTTAAGACTTGATGTGGGGGGTTACACTAACCGTCACACCTAGAGAGGGCTATGACATCTGAACCGGGCAGTCCTCTGTCACTCAGTGCCAAGGCTGACACAGAGGGCTGGGGCAGCCCTGACATTTGGACTGAATGTCACTCCTGCTCCGTGACATGGTTGATACTTATTTCCGTAGACACGGGGGTAGACGAAGACCGGGGTTATTGTCATCCTCACCCAAGGAAAGGAAAGAAAGATGGTTGTCACTAATCAGGTTCACGATTTACAGCAATGTTAGCAGCACAGTGTTTCTGCATTGCAACGAAGTCAACCATTTATAGATGACGGCAATGTTTTTGTACAGCTCACGCAAAATCTGTGGGCTGTTCCAGTGCATCAATGACTGTGCACGTTCACACTCCTGAGGTGGCTGTGTAGGAGGTGTTACAGTGACTGTGCACTCTCTCACCTCTCCTTTGCAGACGGCTGTAATGACAGCATGGGATTCTGCAGCGTTCCTTCCAAGGGCCATGCTAGCATGTCACGTAAGTGTGTATCAGACAGAACGTAGTCCCTCCACCCCTCCCCCACGCTGGCGTGAGCTGTGGTGGTGCGTGGCCCTGGGCGGAGGGACGGATGGCAGCGGTTCTTGCCGGTCTGAACACAAGGCCTCGGAGCGCTCCATGCAATCTGTGGGCCCGGCTCTAAATATAGACCGGCAGTGAGACTCTGCCTTGCCATGGCCTGGCTGAGGGCAACCTCTCCAGCAAGGCCTTCCCATTCCCTCCCTTTCTCTCAGCCTAATTTGCTTTGCGCCCTTCCTCATGTGTGTTATATTCTTTTTCTTCTCCTTTCCTAACCTCTCGCAACTCCTGTTTAATCGATTGCATTGGCACGTCTGTGGCTTTGCCACGTCAGTGTGACTCTCACGCCTCACTCCCTCTCTCTCTCTCTCTCTCTCTCTCTCTCTCTCTCTCTCTCTCTCTCTCTCTCTCTCCCTCTTTTCACGCCTCTTTTCTTTCACACCTGCCTTACAGAGGTGTCCAGACATGACCAGGTTACACCACAATAGTTATGTATTTGAGTGATTCATAGTTAAAAGTATGTCCCCTTGCTTACACATTTGTCACAATTATTATTACAAAATTGATGATATGGTATAGGCCTATTCCTGGAGGTTTTCTGTGTTCCATGTGCTGTTATGCAACTTGCGGCACAGAATATAGAGGTCATTTCCTCAGTTGATGAGGCAAGAAGCCTTTCAGTTCCACCTGACCTCCCCTCCACCCTTCCTGAGCAGGCAGATGTATCCTGCAGACACATGGGGGCGCCATCGCCGCCCAGCAGGTCAGTGGAAAGTGGCACCCCGGCAAGGTCGGAGCCCTGTAAACAGACAAAGAACCCCAGCACAACACGAGCGCGTGACTGGCTCACCCGAGAGCACCTGCACGACCCGCAACACTGAATCATCCTCCAATCACAGAGATCAGAGCACCCAGGGGTCAAGCTGTCCATCAAAACACTGTTCTGTGGTACGAGGCTGTGCAACCTTGTAACAAAACACGAGCGCGTGCATGCACACACACACACACACACACACACACACACACACACACACACACACACACACACACACACACACACACACACACACACACACACGCACGGACACAGGGCTGCCGAATACCTGGATAATCAGAGGGGGTTGGGGAAATTGTTCGCATCAACTTTAGAACAATCAAGCTCCTAACTCAGAAGCCTTATTTCAATGTGCCAAATTAGCCATGTGTTCCCCCGCCTGAGGCTTTGTATGAAAGCAGATCGAGAGAGAGAGAGCACACTTCAGCACTCACACCGTGAGCTGATAGCTACTGCTTAACACCCTGGATGAGAGTGGAGGGATTTTCCAATGGTTCATGGAAAGAACATGAAGGCTTTGATTGCAAAGAACGTTGGACACACGGAAATTATGCTTTGAACACAATTGATCACCCTATTGGAATACAGTTTGTGGCCTGGCGGAAGGGCCTGTCGTTCTGAATTATGGGTCATCAAACTGTGTCACTTTTCATCCAAACAGATTGAGCTCATCAAAGTTGCATTAGCATCCAAGCTTTTCCTCGCGGGCCCTTGGCATTCTGCAACAACAACTGCTAACCAATGTGATCCTGGCATGCCCCATCTATGGGTGCCCTCACAGGCCAGACCAGACCCAACCAATCCTGTCAAGCCTGCTCTGATTTGACAGCCTCTATCAGGCAGTGAGGAAAAGGGATCGGAGAATGCCACTGGTCATTGAGAGACCTGATTCTGTTACATCTCTATTTCATTGCCCTATGGTAGAGTAAGAAAAAAAATTATTAGAGTTGGAACTTTCTTATCATCTTTGGCACATTGAGTGATGGAGGAGAGAGAAAAGGTGGTGTCAGTGCAACCACTCACCTTCATTAAAAAAAATCAAGAATTACAGCAAACTTTTCAGGTAAGAAATCTGTTATAAAATGTACAGGTTATGTGAAGGCACATCAACAAAAATGTAAGCTTAACTGCACTTACTAGTATCTCAGCAACTTAGCGCCTTCCTGTTTATCAAATGTGGGTATAGGTAAATATACTAAACTGTTAAAATATGTAAAGTTGTGCCCTATCAGGGCAATGGTTGTTTTTATAAGCTGTGTCACCAATTTCAAGACGATTAACCTGCGGGCACGCGCACTGTCAAAGATGCTTACGCGCAACAGCCTTGTGTTCCTTTAGCGGCGCAAAGACATCTCCACGCTTGTCAGAAAATACCGTTGTCACTCTGAGATGTTTTGTCACAGTATCTTCAAATAAAACATCTCGAGAGTCAGCCCAGCTACTATGCCACATGGTAAATCGCTCCTTTGGCTTGACAAACACGACAGAAGAATTCCGTCGGATTTATGCAGAGCAGACGTAGCCAATTTAGCACAGCATCAACTCTAGGCTTCACTGGACACGAAATACCCTATGGACAATACCTGAGACATGTGAGCGATTAATTTTTTTTGTCAAAAATGGCCCACCAGCTTCACAAAACAACGAGTATTTGCAGCAATTTTAGAAGAAAATTCGCGTAATGTAAGGATTTTGGGCAAAATGACAATATTCTTATCGAGCACCGTGATGGAACGCGCCCATAAGAATTGTGCCACATGTATTACGCACCACAAAACATAGTTTTAATCGACGTACGTAAATAAGAAGAAAATGGTAGGAATGGACAATAAAAGCTTAAACATTCGCTGATACGTTGATACAAAAAAACTGCCAGAATAGACCCCTGGTTATTTCGAGAGCTGGAGCAGACAAAGCAACGCCGATTTACAAATTGGACTTCTTAGCCCAAAGAACAATCAGTTTCACACGGAGAAACCTGTCTATATTAAAGCATCTTCACAGACTCGCATTGCGGTAAGGATAACTTTTTTAAACATATTTTTTATTGGCTAATTGCAGATTAAAGACCGTGAGACTGAGAATATAACCTGGTGGTTGGAATGCCTCCACAACTCATGACTGACTGTTGCAAGGATTGTGGTCCACGTTTAAATTCAGTGATCGATCACTTATTATATCGCCTATTTCTGGATCTTAGACTACTCACGTACAGCAGTTGAACAGGAAAGGTAACTTTATCAAACGCTGACAACACAGCGTTAGCCGACCTGCGTGCGGTTTGAGAAACTGTAATGCTGTCTAGACTAATTACTTTTTATGTTTTTTCTGAATTTTGTAACGTTGATTTAGGATTAATTGGACTGCAGCCTAAACTTTGAAACCATATCTTTGACAGCATGGGATTTACAGGTGTTAAGTTTCAGCACCATACTGGTATTGTTTTGATAATTTGCTTTATGCATTACGAAAAAATATACTTTTAAATTTTTTTATTAATTTTTATTGAAAATAAAATAATAATCTTTGTAGATATGTTGATCATTCATGATCAAAATATGTCAATAAATGTGATATATACGAATACAGGCTTTTGCAATAACTGTTAAACTATCAACAAGTACAGGCAGTGTAAAAAAAAGAAATCCTGTTACAGTTATTATGAACTCTAAATTAATAGGCTACACTAAAATTATAAATACTCCTACCATGTTTAAATTAATTTATTTTCAAATCTTGATTATTCTCTATAAGGGTTTAAAACTCAGTTCAGTTTCAATAATATTCAAAGCTTTTCTTTGATAACAACCTTAATCCTATTTTTGTTATTTTCTTCAGCTCATATGGTATAGTGGATCCCACTGTGTACTCTTTGCATTTGAAATATGTGTTAGCATTCTCAGTCAAACATTTGTCAATGCCTGTCAGGCTTTGACTAAAATACTGTATGGGTTACAATAATAGGAATCATGCCGAGCAAACGAATTACCCTTTACTCAAATCTAAGATTAATCCCTCTTTTGGAAAGTGCCAGCTGTGAGAATTGTAGTTGTGAATCATACTTATTTGTTTTTGTGAAATATGCATGTTAAGGATTTATTTAGTATATCTTGGGAAGCTGACACACAGCTTTACTCTTGGCCATCTGTCACCATTTTTCTTCCCAGCATTGGACCTACTCCTTCCCTTCGGGTTCGGTCTAGGGGTGTTTTTGGCGTTTCTTGGCCTTGCATAGATTTGGTTATTTTCTACATGCCAGTTCATCTCTGTCACCGAGCACTCCCTCTGTCCCCCACCCCCTCCCTCTGGGATCCCTCACAGGGGGACACCCAGTCTCTGGAGGGGCAGAGAGGATGAGGATGTGAATCCATCTCCCTGAAGAGAGATGAGGAACCGATGCTTTGTGGCAGCGAAGACATAGACATTGACCCCCCTCCGATGAGTTGCTATTATGGCCGATGTGCTCTCCTCTTTTCATTTCAAATGCCATGCTTCCGCTGAGTTGGTAGTCTCCTGGAGAAATCCATTCTGAAATAGAGGCTGAGGCTTTAGGTATGTGGTGCATGAGCGTGTAGACTTACTATTGAAACATGTATTGAAATGACTAGAATAATGTGCTCTTTAGAGATTAATGTAGGTGTGGGAAATCTTTGCTGCAGTGTTTGTGAAACGCTTAGGTATTAAGTCTGTTTGCTTTTTGCCAACGTAAGCACATACCTAATCCTTGAAGCACTGCACACAAATAGGGAAGTTTGAGTCATTGTGTGTGTACCCCAAAAAGTCTGAATTCCCTAAGCGAGGCAGTGTTCTCTTAATCCCAGACGGTAGGATTTGAGAATAATTAAAACGTAAACACTCTATATTTTTGTGTTTTTTCTTATCAGTGTAACATGGTTAAAACAGTCAACTGTCATTGTGGAATTCATCACCAGACAGAATGTATCCGTTTTGGCAATGGCAAGTTTGAAATAACTGTCAACTTTGTTTGATTGAAATGTGTGTCTTCATTGAGGTTTAATTTCACCTATTTTGTTCAACAGTATGGGTTTGGTTGTCCCTACCAGGCCTGTATAGCAGAGCAGCTGGAGTGAAAAATGTTTGGTTTAGTTTGGTGGTTCGGGATGGACTGTTATTAGTCATCCATTTCAGTCACTCACTTCCTCTCTGGAATTTGTGCCCTGATATCTTTCATGGAATTAGATAGTCTTGCAGTCATATTTATGAAAGTGAGGTTGAAAAGGTAGGGTATCTAGGAGCAGCGTCTGCAGCACATCAACCGATTGCCCCCAAAATGATTATTTAAGGAATCCTGCCTTATTGATGAACATGCCAGAGGAGTGTGGTGTATATCTGCATAACCTCAATGAAGGTATTTTAGAAGTTGTTACATTTCCTTTGTTCTCCACCGTGCTCTTCATCGTAGAATACAGAACGCTGGAAATGGTCGACCGGGATGCTCTCGTCCCAACAGAAGAGAGGACGGGGGGGAACAGTCATGTCCTCGTCTCTTTGAGTCACGGATGACTCGGACGTGGGTCTGTGGATAACGTGCCCCGCAGTCCCCCCTGACCCCGTGCAAACAGAGATGTCTCCGGCTGACAGTCCACGTGTGACTGTGACGGGAGAGCAGATGTCCGAGTCTGTTCTGTCTAAAGCCTCCTCGATCTTCACTGCCACAAGGAATTCCATCCAACGGCATACTGTTAACGCAAGGGCAAATACAGTAATCCGCAAAACCGCAACACAACACATTCAATGTGATATACCCGAAAGGGTTCATTGTAATTGCGATCATATAATGGCTCAACCATATGTTGCACAAAATGCAGTATTTGCATAAATGTGTGACATATAGTATAACATATATACAATATCTAGCCTTTGATATGTTTTTTGGTTTGTGTGCATAAAACCAATTCATATCTAGCGAATTAGGGCATGAGAAATACGCTCTGACTTAAAGGTTGATGCCATTCAATGCCATTGTTTGTGTGCGTACGCTTACACGCTTGCGTGTATGTGGCTGACTATGTAAGACAGAGACCAAGAACAAAACCTTGCATACCTCTCGCTGTTTGATGTCACATCCAGCCAAAACCATCACGAGACACCTTCCCACTGGGAGTGTCACCACTAAACGCCGGCTTCCGTTCCTAGGAACGCGTGGGCGCACGCTCCTAAGACACATACACACACACACACACACACACACACACACACACCGAGCAGGATTCGCGTTGCCGTTAACGCTGATCCGCTCACTGTGGGGCGCGCATATTCAACCGCCTCCCAAAGTCAGAGCTCCCCGTTGCATTTCCCCCCCGCGCGCCTGGATGTGAGGGGCCGGCCGGCGATCCCGGGTGACAGGTCTCATGCTGCTCCCTGCAGGTCACTGCAGGGCGGAGCCACAGAGCCAGCCTGGGCCTGAATGGGGACACCGCTGTCATTCATCCCTTCTCACCGCTTAACGAGCGACTTGCCTTCTCTGCACACCTTTTTGTGTTTGTGTGTTGTCAAGAGTGTGTGTTGACTGGTGTGCGTACAAGTATGTCTGCGTCATTAAAAAGGACGATGGCGGACACTTTTCTTTAGGCAGTGAGCACATTTCTCCGTTTCTCAAAGGCGACTCCTTCCCTTGCCCCATGCGCTGTTGCTAGCCTCCACTGGGCGCCTTTTCAGTGAGGCACGCCAAGCTGGCGCGTGAGGCACTGTGACACATTATCAGCCGCGGTGCAGTCGGGAGACACACAGGGACAAAGCCACGGTCCTCTAACACAGGAGGCGGGTCCCCAGAAAGGCTGTGGAGGGACAGTAAGATTTCATAAGGGAATCTGTGCCACAACGCTGCACTCAGGCGCCGATCTGTCCAGGAGCGCTCACGCCTGATTGGCCCGGCGCAGGCCAGACGCGGCTGGGACCTGTCCTCTTCTCTCCCCGTCACTGGGAGCGCTGAGCGGAGCAGCCAGGTTGAGGGGCCGGGGCAGACTCGCCGCCCTGCGCCACCACTCCAGAACAGACAGAAGGGAAGAGCTTGGGCTGAGGAGGACTGATTTAGCAAGACTGAATGAGGGATGATTATGAAGGAGACACTTTGCTTTAGCACTGTGTGAGAAGAGATCATGGACATGGGGGCAAGGGACTTCAGTAGAGATGAAGGATCTTTTGAATGCTGGGATGATCTCTCCATGTTTCCTTGGCAAGATATTAGAGGTTGACCTTTCACCTGGTCACTGAGTGGGGTCTGGTTCACTCATTAATTATTCATCCAGCTGACCAATACTAAGGCCACACTGAATATTTATTAATGACCATTTCTTTCATTTCTTGTTTTAATGAAGGCGTGCTGCTGACTGATTAAAACCACAAGCTGAAAACCTAAACTGACAAGTAGGGTCAAATTGCTGGGTCATGTTTTATTTATGTTAGTGTATCTTCATGTTCTGTATGATAATTGCTGCAATGTACAACGTTTGCCATTTTATATTAGTGCCCATTGCAAAGGCTTTATAGCCAAAAGAAAATATATGTGTGTTTTCTGAATGAGCGGTCTGCTTTTGCTAGGAAATCATCTCACTCAATTGAGCATCTTTACGAAAAAACCTGCCGGAAAGAGAAAAGATGCCATAGTTATTTTTAGCCTGACTTGCATGTACAAGTGCTCTGTCAGACACTCACATGCCCTTGGTCAAATTTACAATGTTGCCAGTAAGCAAAGAAGTAGATGACAGGAACTGAGTGGTTTCCATTGCAAAAATCTGGCAAATACTACGTCAGTGGCTCCACGCGCTGACCTTACAGTGGACATTCTTTAAATGGACAGGTTGAAGATATTTTTGCAGCCTAATCCAGAAATAAATATTTCACCAAGAGAACCGCCTGCAGGGCTGCCCTCTGAAACAAGTACTTTTATTAATATATTCATGAGCTCACCTGTTACTGAGTTGATAGTAGTGATTCATACCCTGTGGGACATGGTAATGTCTTACAAACTAGATGGCAGTCTTTGCTATTGGCTACATATGAGGTACAGAACGTTTCACACAGTGCATACTGCATACGATGTTCTCGTGTATTTCCTACAGGGAAATGTTTTTTTTTTTTAAATATGCATGATGAAAACACAGAGACAAAGAATATGAGTAATGAATAATGTTTTATTTTGTATGTTTATATTTCATTTGATTTAGTTAGTCAGGGTATTGTAGGCCTACTACTATTTATTGAGGCCCATTTACGAAATCCATAAATCAAAAACAATTAGCCCTTATGTAAAGACAAAATAGCAATTTACTTTTCAATAGTTCTCTATTCTTCTTCCGCCAACGTCCAGTCAAAGCAGACCAGGCGTCATTGATATGCCTTTCAGCCCACGGTGAGACACAGACGGCTAAATGAAACTTTCTGGCAACGCATTTGCGTTGCATTTGCCAACTATTGTGTTGCATCACGGCGGTGGTGTCTCACAGGACAGTGCTGTTCTGTCCTTTCCTCCCTCTCTGTGTCCCCCTAAGTCATGGTTGAACAAAGTAACATTCATACATGAGTGGTTTTCCACAAGGCCCTCAAGCCCACCACGGGGTAGGAAAAAGCCCAAAGGGCTAGCGCAGATGCTAGCGTGGTAGCGTTCCACCGGTGTAGCCAGGGCGACTGCCTCAAAGGCTTTCCATATTGAGACGATTTCATAACAGAAAAAGGAAAAAACGAATTAGCTTGACAGAAGTGCTCGAGGCTCGCATTGAAATAGCTTCAAATGAAAAAAAAAAGACAGTTTTTTGTCCTGTTGTTGGCCCATCTCTGTGGTATCCTCTGCTTCATGGGAACGGCATAAATCATGAGGTGGGGAGGGTGAGCCCAAACAACCTTCAGGTACCAAGCATTTACACCTAGACAATGCTGGACAAGGAATGCGTTTGTTCTGGGAATGATGGTGATGTAGTGTTTGTGTGTGTGCCGGCCAAGAGGTGCAGGGGGGGGGGGGGGGGGGGGGGGGGGGGGGTTCTTTGAGCGGGTGCTGGGCGATGGTGTCTGGCTCTCGTCCGTGCTCCTGTCTTGACGAGAGCGGGTCCAGGGACACTGAAGCCCTCGGCCTCAACCTCCAGGCCAGCTCGTTCCGCCGCTACCTTACCCTCCCAGCGACAAGGGCGCACTCACTTGCCCCTGAGGTCAGAGAGCCTGTCACTTCAGCTCATCCTAACGTTGCGTTCATCGAACTTTCGCGTTCGAAGGGGGACGTCAGGCCACTGGTGTCCTCTCTGGCGAGTTGGCAGTGTCGACACGCCCCGCATCGATAATGCCCTCGGGCAGAAAGGGCAGAGTGGAGGGACCTCAACTGACACTACACCATCCAAAACATCTTCCTTTGAAATGTGCTCTAAACATCAGGGACCTTTGTCCTGTTTCATGTGAACGGCTGTCCATAATGTCAACACAGGACTCTGAGACGAGTCTTATATGGCTACAGAACCAACCGGAGAATGGACCTTATCTCGTGGCGTGCACAAAGACATAAGCAGTGGACTGGGTGGTCCCTGGCCGGACGCAGGACTTCCCCCTCAATCGTTGAGCTAAGACACAACATACCTTAGCAACCCTGGAGTTGACGAAACATAAGGCCTTACATTATGAAAAATAACGCTGTTGTTTACTTCTATGTAAGCGTGTTTTCCAGTGTATTTAGAGGGCGTAGTAAGAAACCAACCTGACGGAATGGGAAAGTCTGTCTCCCACAGTCCTGTAGCGACGGCGGACCTCCTTCCTCCTCTTCTCTGGTAACTTCTCCTTTGTTCCCCCTCCCCTCCCCGTGTCTCTGCAGTGGGTAATTGGATCGTGCGGGTACACGTTACGCTAACACACACCATCTGTTGGTCTTGGCTTCCATTTTTTTGTCAATTCAATCTTCAAAGTTGGCTGCCGTCCCTCGCTTTAAGTCAAATTGCCTCCGCAATAGCTTCGGCGGGCTCCGTCTGAAGACGCATAGCGAAGCCATTGTCCCGTTCTCGTCTCGTCCTTCAGTTTTGTCCCCCCTGCTGTTTGGACCCTCTCTCTTGGTCGTCGTCAGTGACCAGAGTGTCCCTGCCTGTTGTCCTCTGGTGTTGTGCTGCATGCTGCCTGCGGTGCCGCTCACCTCAACACCTCCCGTTATGGCAGTTTGAGAAGCCTTGGCCGCCAAGGAATTATGGCCCTAGATCAGCCTTCCTCTGTCCTTAAGACAGGCTATTAGAGGGGCATGATGGCGCGCGGAGGAGGTAATGCAAGGTGATGAATGGTACCCAGGTGAAGGACCGAGGGCCCGGGTGGGAGAGTGTAATGAGACCCTTGTGCTGGTGCTCGTACGCCAGCCAGGGGTGCTAAGGAGGTGAGATGAGGAGTGAGTCCATTGGGGTGTGATGTACAGTGGAGATTGGGAGGAGAGAAGGTTAGGCCGGGTACCAGAGGAAGCCCCCCCCAGGATCAGGTGAGTACACATGCATCCCATCCCAACCTCCCAAACCATCTGGTTATTGTGTGTGAGTGTGTGTGTGTGTGTGTGTGTGTGTGTGTGTGTGTGTGTGTTTATATATGTGTGTGTGTGTGTGTGTATATATGTGTGTGTGTGTGTGTGTATATATGTGTGTGTGTGTGTGTGTTTGTTGTGCCGTCATGTTCGTGCAGGCGACCAGCAGCAACTCTGTCCCCTCCCCCCACACAGGGGCTCAGACAGCATCATCTCCACGCTCCCTCACTGGGACGGCAACAATGTCTCTGCTCATCCCCAGCACACGAGTGTTACTGTAACTGACAGAGACGCAGGCCCGCTCCCCTCCTGGCCGCCTGCGTGTCTTTGCTTCTGCCAGCGGTCCAACGGTAGCACACAGCACGGTCCTCGATGGGAGCGCGTCCCCTCCAAGATGTCTGCCCGTGCCCTGCCAGAGGCGGCAGTCTGGATTCATTATACAATGCTAATTCATCTCTGCGGGAACTCGTGCGTGTTTGGAGAGGATTGACTCATTGTGGCACCCCCAAATTAAAAGTCTGTGGCTTGCGACAACGCGAGTGCTAATTTGACGCCAACTAAATGTTTAGCAGTGGCGATCATCGCTCGTTTAAAGGTGAAACGTCAGGTGGTAAATGGAGGATCCCACTAATGGAACACACGCTTAATCGGTCACTCGTTAGCACTGCTACGTTGCACTTTTAAATAATTTGATGCTTTTCATGTTTTAATTCCCGTCCTCAGCGGGTTGTCTGCTTTGAGCATGGACAATAACATTAGCAAAGACATCAGACGGCCCTGACATGCTCCCGTGGTATCATGGGGAATACTGGCAGACCTCTGGTCAGTTGGTTTCCTTCATCTCTGTGACAAAGCGGCGGGGCATGAGTGTGTTTGGCAGGTCTCAGGTCCATGAGGGCCCCCGGCGACACGCATGCAATCTAATTCTCTTATGTCCCCCTTTCTGTCGCTGTCTCCATTTCTCTTTTTCTCCCTTGCTCTCTCTCTCTCTCTCTCTCTCTCTCTCTCTCTCTCTCTCTCTCTCTCTCTCTCTCTCTCTCTCTCTCTCTCTCTCTCTCTCTCTATCTCTCCGCCTCTCTCTCCACTATTGTCCCTCTCCCTTGACCCATTCCTTCTCTCTTCTCTCAGGTCTATCTCTCTGAGCCCGGGCAGCCATTTGTGTTTTCGGTCATTAATCACCATTCTAATCAGATCACATACACACCACTGAAATTGAAATTAACTATAGAGCAGAAAAATCAATTTCATCAATGCGGGTTGTGCCTGCAGGTATTCCGTGTGGGGGGGGGGGAGACTGTGCATGTTTTTCGGTGCAAGTCTGCGTGTGTATATGTCTGTGTGTGTGTGTGTACGTGTGTGTGTGTGTGTGTGTGTGTGTGTGTGTGTGTGTGTGCGCGCGCGTGTGTAATCGACCCGAGCTAGAAGTCTGTAATGCCTGTCTGAAACCCCCCTCCCGGGGACAGCTCGTTATCGGCAGCACGTTTCACATCAGAGGTGTGTCTCTGCCAAAGCGCAGCCCCAATTAGGGACTCCGTCACTGTACAGCGATTTGGTTTCGCTTGTCGACTGCTTTATCCCTTTTGAACGTGTCAGATTTACCGTCTGTACAGCAAACAACACAAATAATTCATCCCCAGTGTGCCGCCGGGTGTCGGATGTGGAAGGAGAGAAACCGTGTCCCCGAGGTCCAGGCTGGATGTCGAGGAGGAGGGGGGTTTCTTGGTTTTTTCGGGGGGGGATGGTGCCGGATCAGTGTTGGAGGAAAAAGGAGGGGCTTTGCTGTTGGATGAAGGATGTGGAATCTGGCAGGGGGTTTGTGGGGGTTGGTGTTGTAATCAAGGCCCGGGCGGGGGATGGGGGACGGGGGATGCCGGGGATGCTAGTGAGCTGATGGAGACTCAGGCCCCCCTTCATTGAGACCGATGAGCTCCGTTCTGTGGGCCCCCGATGCCAGGCAGGGAGGGAGACGGTGAGGGGCACATTGTGTCTGCTCAGTGCGTGGCGCCAGTGGCCCAAAAACAAGCCCCTCCATTCACATGCCGTCCTCAGCGTTAGCCTCCGATTAGGCTGTGGGCTCCGAGCGTTCTTGGCAGTCGTTGTTTAATGAAGGATGTGAGGCATGTTTGTGTGTGTGTGTCTGGGTTTGTGTGTGTGTGTCGTCTGCTTTAGTGTGTGCGGCATATCCACATGTGGGAATCAATTGCTAGGCTTGCGGGGTTTTCTCTGCTAGTGTTTGTGTGCTTTTGGCCCAGTGTCAGTGGCGTTCCTTTGTGCAGCAGACAGAGGGGTAGTGGAAGGATGGAGAGGATAAGACCACAGATGGAGGAGGGGACTGTTTTTTTTTTTTTTTTACCAAACTGCATCGAGATTCAGTCTTTCAGCCCCCGGGGCTGTTGTGAAATTGCCGCACGCTTTAATGACTGCGTTAAGCTCGCAAGCGCTTCACCCAAACCCGACTCTCGCGGGGTAACCGTTATTTTAGTGCACATCTCGTCGCTCCCCTGTATGACTGTATACAGTATGTCAGTTTGTTCCGGCATCTTACACGCATGGCATTGTTATGTGCAGAAAGCCTGGCAGTGGGCTTTGAGAGGCCATGTCCACCGCCGTGGACCTTTGTGAATCCTCGCTCTGTGTGTCCTCGCCGCGCCGCTTTGTAAAGCCGTCCGTCTTTCAGAGGACTGAACGGACCCCACAGTCCATGCTGAGGATGCGAGCTGCAGCTGCCTCACACACACACACACACACACACAGAGGAGCAGAGGCAGGGGACATCACTCCCTTCACTCACACACGCACACACACACACACACACTCACACACACGCACAGACACACACACACACACACAGCTCCGCTCCTCCCTGTTTTTCTGATGTTGGGCTTTGCTTTAATAGCAAGACTGATGCCATTTAAATGTTGCGCTTGACTTAGCTCGGT
>JAPMUY010008852.1:72500-75108 GCA_026901105.3 Galaxias olidus
CGGGGGGGGGGGGGGGTGAGATTGCGTGCTCTGACCAGCGGACGGGGAGCGCTGATGGAGCGCCGTGTGATTTGTGTGGTTGAAAAAGTGCCTCGTTTGGGGAGTGTATTCAAGACGCGGGCGCGCTGGCGCCAACCAATCAAACACGCGGAGGGTGATGGGATGCAGGGGCAGCGGTTCGGAGAGTGGCTTTGTTTAGACGTGTTCCTGGAGTGGACCCCTGGGACGACTGGCTTGTGTCGTTGCGGTCGGACGAGAGTGAAGACGGTGGAGATGATGAAGGCCCAACGCTCTGACTCCCCGGCCCTGTTCCCCTAGACGTTTGTGTGCTGAACGTGACGAACGCACGCGTAAATTACTTGGGCTCTGAAAGTGTTTAGCATTCGGAGGGATGGAATGATCCCTAAGCTAGCCAGGAGGGTGAGAGGGGGGAGGGGCGGATGGCGGAGGGAAATTGAGGGCGAGTTAACCTCCAGCGTGTATAGGCACGCGTGCACTGTAGGGAAAATACGGATGGACTGTGTGTGTGTGTGTGTGTGTGTGTGTGTGTGTGTGTGTTTGCGCGTGTGTTTGCGTGTGGGTTTGTGAGAGAGTGAGAATGTAACAGGGCACTGCCCAACCTTATCTTTTCATCCAGCCCACCTGCAGTGGCATTAGGCCCAATGGATTGACATTCCGGGGCTGTACAGATCCTTATCCAAACGCACAGCTCCCTAGAAGCTGCACTGGTAAAAGGACACAGGTCCGGATCAACAACTACCAGACATTCTGAACACTCCAGAGCCTTTTCAGACCGCTCGTGTTCATTATCCAAACTGCCTTCGGTCTGTGTCTATGAGTAAGAGAGAGTGTGTGTTGGTGTGATGTTCATGGTTGTATGTGTGTGTGTGTGTGTGTGTGTGTGTGTGTGTGTGAAACGCATAGGTTTGTGTGTGTAAGTCTGCGTCTGTGGGCCTGTTGGGTTTGGCATGGCGCCTTGCACAGTATGTTTATTTTGTGAGTATGTGTGTGTGTGTGTGTGTGTGTGTGTGTGTGTGTGTGTGTGTGAGCACGCGCGTGCTTTGGCTGGGCGGGAGTGTGTGTCTGTCTGTTGCGTGAGGACGATAAGCGATGCATGTCTGCTCGATCCAGCCCCAGCAGGAATATGTAGACAAATATCATAAAAGTCTTTCACTCGTTGGGCAGAGTGTCAGTCTAACCCTTGAGAGGGGAGAACACCTGGGAGAGGGCAGAGACACAGTTCATAGCTGGTGGGGAGAGATGAGAGAGAGTTGTGAACAAGGCAGACCACCGAGAGAGGGAGACAGTGAGACAGGCAGACAGAGGAGAGAGGGAGACAGACAGAGGGAGAGGGAGGGAGAGGGAGACAGACAGAGAGAGGGGAGACAGACAGAGGAGAGAGAGAGGGAGACAGACAGGCCGGACGCGGGGGCAAGAGAGAGCGACCAGACCACCCGCGAACACAGTAAAGGATCCCCCTCCAGTAATGCCCATTCACCTCCCAGGTGGCTCTCTCCCTCTCTGCTGGGCCCAGCTCCAGGCCCCCCCCCCCCGCCGTAGTGTCCCCACAGGGTTACCATGTGTCAGCAGACGGCCAAGAGTACCGGATACGACCCTCTGTGCCTCGGCCAAGGACCGCGGGTGGGGCTCTCCGACTCAAATGGCGAGCACGTGGCAGCGGGGATGAGCCCAGCCACCTGAGGTGGGGCTCAGGAGCGGCGGTCATCCTGGCGGGTCCGCGGGTGCGGGGCGCGAGGCCGTTCGCCCAGGGCCGGTCTCAGGAGCCCGGCTCTGATGCCCTCTGACCTTGTCCCTCGTCCTGCTGGCCAACAGCTGCGTGATGAGGGTGCCGCGTCCTCAGGACGGGGTGGAGGGGCGCACGACACACCACAACCGTGGCCGGTGACCTCTCTGCTCCCGGCCGGGGGAACCGGTGACCTTGGAAGCCATTCCCACTGTGCTCTCTCCTCTGGTATGAAGAAGACGCTGTGGGGTAGGGGAAGAAGGCCCCGTGCTCACAGCGAGTGAAGGCAACGCGCGGCCAGCCCCCGCCGGGTGGGGTGGGGGGTTTCACTCGGTTTGAGGTTGCCAGGCAGTGTGTTTTCTTTAAGAATGAGTCATCCAAAACACCCCGCCGGTGGCGGGGTCACTGGCGAGTTCTGTGGAGCCCTCGCCAGACACAAACCAGTTTAGTGAGTCAGTCACATGTCTTGCATGAGAGAAGGAGGGAGGGGAGGTGAGGGGATCCAGCTGGCAGCGTTGGCCCGAGATCGCATTCCTCCTGGGCAGGTGGTGATGTGACAGCCCCTGCTTCATCCCTCTGGGGATGCTCCTTCAACTGCAGCATAAAATAAGGCTAATCCTGACCGCTTTAGGCATTGACATAGGTTTGTCATCTCACACTGTCTCCCTGCTTTAATCACCCCTTCTCTCTTTCTCGCTTTCTCGTTTGTTTCCCTCACTGACACACTGTTCCCCATGATGTGAAATGAAATGGGAATGTGACTGATTGTTCAACTCACTCGAACTTTGTCTCTCTCTCGGCGGACCCCCCCCCCCGCCCCCACTCTCCTCATCCTCGCCCTATCTCTGTCTCTTTAAGTAGGTG
>JAPMUY010008858.1:0-22500 GCA_026901105.3 Galaxias olidus
GGAGCTGGCTATCCTCTCTCTGTCAACGTAATTAGCTTAGCATCCACACACACACATGGACTCAAGCAGGCACAAACAGAGAAACAAACACATCACACTCACAGCCACCGCCTCCCCCTACACACACACTCACACACGCTCCCTAGCCTTCAACCCCCACCTCTGCTCATCTCCCCTGACATTCTCTTATCTGGCGCCATTTCTAATCCAAGCGGAGGACATGTTATCTTTGAAATTAATTACACCAATAACAGGAGCCGGCCCTGCAGCAGGAATAAACAGGATAATTAGGAAAAGCAATCAGACTCTTATTAGATTTATAGGAACAAAGACTCAATTCAGTTTCGGAACAGAAAAAAAATAGATGGGGGGGGGGGGAGAGGGGGAGGTGGGGGGGGGGGGGACTGAAATGAAAATAAGCAAGAGAAGAGTAGACAGATAGGCTAATTAATGGATCTGTCTTCCGTGGGCTTTTTTTTTTTTGTCTGTCTACCCATGGTGTAAAGTAGGTGGTGGGCCGAAGGCTGCTATCTGCTATAGTTTTTGAAATGATCGATCGTCAGTGATAGAGTGCAACAAGCATATCTTTCGATATTTCTTTTGTTGGTATACTGCATGTAGTATTCTCTATGGTAGCCAACATGAGCTGGCACATCTGGAATGTGGCTTGTCTCTTAGATCAAATCTTTCTACAGCTCTTTCTGCAATTTGGCTTTCTTTTACATTGAGATTCACCCGCTTCAGAGAATGTTGTGCAAATTTCGTCCAACTTGCAACTGAAAAGTGCACAATGTCTATTATTGTGCAGCTTGTATCATGCATACATGTTTGCATCCAGGCATGCTAGCTGAGGTGTACATGTGTTTGGGTTTATGCATATGAGATGCCAGATGTCAAATTAGACAGAACGTCAAATTAGGTTGGAGACATGACTCAGAAAAATAGCTGGATAAAGTAGTTTACTTGAACATTCTTCTGAGCAGATTAAATTATACATTAGAAGCTCAGAGAGTAGTACATTTATATACAAAATATTTAAACGTTAGAAAATTTGATAGAATGGAACACTGGCCTATTGAATCACCTGCAAAGGAATGTGTCTAGACAACTTGAATAGATCATAGGATTGCATTCCATTAATTCAGACAGCTACAACGCGCTTTAATTCTTTTTTTAGCTTTTATACTTGTTGGAAATAGTATAATGTATCATACCGCTATGTCAGTCCAAGGCTACAATCAAATTCTCTATTTTGCTTAGGAAGGTTCCTAACTGGGTGAAATGACCCGGAAGTATCTAAGTGGCAGCCATGATAAGTACTGGTCGAATTCTCTTAAGTGCTTAGGAAAGGTGCTTCAATGCTTCCTAACTTGTGTACTTATGCATAGGATACACTGGACCATCCTTTACGAAAGGAAAGAAGCAAATGCCGTCCCCACAATTCCTTGTGGCAGCAATATTTAAAGCGACACCATTTAGCCGAGCGACATGACCGACAAGGGATGCAGATCATATAGCCTTGTTGTTTCTTTTCAGCATTTCCCATCTTATGTTTTTCTTCTAATCTAATCTTGCTAATATGCTTATATGTTTTCAAATGTCAACATGTTAACAAACTTAAGAATCATAATATGTAACTATAGTAGCATATTTTTATGCCTAACAAATTCAGAACTTAACACACACATACATTTGACAATTAGGCTTCATACAATCATATTAATTGGGATTCATGTGTGGCGATTAATATGAGTTGACAGGGGTATGAGGACGTGAGCAAACATTCTCAATGTGACATATTTCGTTTCACTTTTGTCACAGGTAGCCTATATTCCCTTTTTTAATTTAAATTCCAATCTCGGTAATAAAGTAGGCTAGTATATTTCTCTGGCTTGTCCACACGTTTATATAGGCTATGAAAGAAGACGTGAGAACGCACCAGCGAAGTAGTTAAGATGCACTTTTTGTAGACTACAATAATTTACTGGACATTGTAGTTTCCATACGAACGACCCACGAAAACCACCGTCTCATGATCACGTAGCCTAGAGTAAGTGCAGTCGGATTCCTTTAGCAACGTCATTGTCTTTTCCTAAGTCCTTATGAATTCTCCTTCATATCTTTCCTTAACCCCATGACGTTTTTCCTCGGGGTTAAGGAAAAGTAGATAGTGAAAATCATTAGGACGAACTTTATTGAGGAATTCGCCGTAGCCCATGACCCGCTCTGCATGTTTACATTTTGCGGTCCTATACAGCAGGGGTGGGGAACCTCCGGCCTCTGGGCCATATACGGCCCGCGACACTATCGGATCCGGCCCGTGAGGCATTGTCATTATGTATCTTAAATACTTTTATCAAGCAAAACACATTATAGTAAAGCGAAACGTTAGCTCATTCGCTAGCAGAAGCTAACGCTAAAGGTTTTATGTTTATACTTCGATATCTCTAACATAGTTAGATAGTCATGTCTGTATATGATATCTCATAATGCAGTCTAATAAGGGTAGTACTAGTCGTTTAGGTCGTTTCTGAGGTCTGCGGTCTCTCTCTGTCCCCTTCATAAGCTTCCCTGTTGCCCGGGAAACGAGTGCCAACGTCACGTGACTGGAGTAGTAAACTGTCTTTTTTTTTTGTATGAATGGATACTAGATTGTTATTGAATATGTACAGACTTGTGGATTGTATTCTGACTATAATGAATTACTCATTTTATATTGCATATCTATTATAATTTGATTAATCAAATCCGTTGGCAGTTGGACTGAGATTACAGAGCCACTGATGAGCCTTTTATTGAGTAATAGTTGCTCCCTGGCGTCTTCATGTTGTTACATAAGCGAGCAATAAAAGAAAAATACATGTATGTTTGTCTTGTTGTGTGGCCCCCAATGGATGTTGTAAATACGCAAATGGCCCTTTATAGAAAAAAGGTTCCCCACCCCTGCTATACAGGATTGGTTAATATTTTCAACAAAGTTAAACAACGCAATCTGATTGGTTCATCAACTAGAGCTATCCCACGATTTGCCTGAGAAGACTGACAATTAAAATATAAGTTTGTGAGAATATATAATCAAATCCGAGCTGCCAACAGATTTTCGTAGACTTCATAGAATTATTTGAGATCATACATGAACATTTTTTTTACTCTATCATGGAGATTGATCAACAACACAAAATATGCGTTCGGCCGAGTCTAAAAGGACCCATAAGGTTGTTGGTGCTCAAGTTCAGCACCGCGGACAGCGACTTTAAGATCCAGTTCCTCAGCACCATGGATAACGACTTTAACATCCAGTGAGACAGCACCATGGATAGCGCTTGTTGCAGCCCCTAACTACAGAAATGATAACCTACGGTCTGTGAGTTCAGGGAGGCTGCATTTCAGCACCGTGGACAGAGCATATTAGCGCTTCCAATGGAGATTCTAGGAAAAGGTCACATAGAGTGGTATACACATGCAAATGTATCCATTAAATTATCAAAATCAGACATACATGTATCTTTATTCATATGTTAAAATGTTTTGTTTACATGTAACACATTTCTGTTTACAACAATGTATTACAGTAACTGTATACATACAAATGTGCATGTCCTGTGTACTACAATATTGTACAGTATTGACTTCCCAGTAAACTTTATAAATGTATATAGAAATACCTTAGTGTAATATAAAATAGCATTCGGCTAGACAAAACATTCTTGTATAGTACAGAAAGCAGTCAGTGTCAAAGTTGAACAAAACTCAAACATGTACATAAATAGAAAAATTCCGGGGTTGAATGCCACTGTAAAATAACATCTAAATATTATGACCAGTACTACTCACACTATAAATAATGCACTCTTCATTTTGGTGGCAAAGGCCCACTTACTGAAACAATAACTAGATTTTGAAGCATGAATTCAATATTTGGGGGAATTTTGGGTTACTACTTTTTGCAGACACGCAATAAAACAGTTGCACTTACAATTTAGAGAATGTTAACTGTTTAAAAAAATATTTACCAAAGTGTTTGAGAAAAGCTATATTTTGTCAAAACCTTTGACTAGTACCATATATATATATATATATATATATATATATATATATATATATATATATATATATATATATATATATAGTACTAGTCAAAAGTTTGGACAAAGTAAAGTTCATTAATTTCCACTTCACATTCAGTTCATGGTGATGCAACTATTTCAATCCAAGAAACCCCCTCTTGTCCTTTGATCAGACATCCCCAGTGAGCTCGTCCTAATAAACCATTATAATTACACCCTTAAAACAAAACAGCAGAGAGGGTTAGGTGCAGGGTTAGGATTTAGCCAGGTCTTAATAAACAATGCAGGGCCAAGGAGAGGACCTGTAGAGACGTTCCACAACCTGCTACATGGCAACTGCATCTCTCATGACACAGAGATCTGGATCAAGCCTTTGCCAAGGGAGGAGGGCCATCACAGACAGACATCCCAGAGGGCAGAAAATAATAACAAAGAAATAAACCAATTTCAGTCAAACTGTTTTCAATTACACTGCACACACACTGCCAGCTATGGATATGTTCGATGTGCTCATTGCCAATTACTAGTTCTCCTCATTTTAGGATGCGGTCTGATTGGAAACAGCTGGTGGTACAAAGAGAGAGCTAGAGAGAGAAAAAAAAGGGGGGGGAGGAGAGACAGGTAGAGTGAGAAAGAAAGAATAAGGCAGAAAAAGAGGGGGTATCGAGAGAGAGGGAGACAAATGTTCTGTTTTCATGTTGCGACACGCTGCTATCGGCTTCTCGTAACGGATCCCCCTTTGCAAGAATATTATTAAGCTTATCAAATCTTTATGGTTGGGAGGATAAAATTATATTACTGAATCTACCTTCAGACGTGATTTGACTTGACCGAAAATGTTCGCTAGAAGAAATGGATAAAAGTTTTTGTGATGAATACTATGAGCGTAACAGTTTACTATTGAGAGCAATTATTTGGGTGAACAGTTTGTATCACTCAGCCAGTAAGTCAGGCAAGTTTGAAGTGATAGACAAATAATTTTTACATCCCATATTTGAAACACAGACACACGCTGTTTGCGTCTCCCTCTCCATTTAACCCTCTCTATCCCGCACATCCACTGCACAAACTTGGCTCTATGTGAATGAAACTCTTCCCTCCCTTCCAGAGAAAAGGCCATCACTATGAGGGATGGTGAGGCACGCCTGGATCTTTCACAGCGTGTGGACTCCCTTCTCTCACTACAACACAGAGATACCCATCTCCAGCCCTTCCCCTGTGGAAAAAAAAGACAAAGACAAAATTCGTGAACATTTCTTTTAACGATTTATTAACAGCCATTTATTTCAGTGATGTTCGTAACATTCCTAAAGTGAGTCTGTTACTAGAATTGTTGTTTGTTTATGTGTTTTGGGTATTAGGACTTTTGGTATACTATGCATAACACATATCATATTTCTGACATTTAAAACCTAGTAGGCGTCCAAAACAAACTTTGTATTGTCATTCAAAGCGACTGTATTTCCGGTCACAAAGTTTTTCAAGTCCGAAAGGAGATAAGCCGTCGCACATCAAAACCCCTCGAGCATCAAACGGTTTAGTCGTCTTCACAGAGTCTGATAGAGAAAAGCTGTCTGCAGAAGTGTCAATAAATGTCTGCGGCACTAATGAGACTAGACATTGTCATGAAAAAATATGACACAAATTATTAGCCATGAATATTTCCAAGAAATCTGTCGGGAAATTAAAGAGAAAGTGCGAGGAAGTCTTTACACGTTTAGCTACCGCTAATGTCTTGGAAACAACTAGAAAACGCATGGCCCTCTGGAATTAGGATAATGAATGAGTAGTACACATACTGCAAATTCACATTTAATGCCTTTAATGTGTCTGAGAACTACAAGAAGTCTAAAGGAACTGGGCTGTGAGACCAAACCAAGCATGATCCTTATGCTTTACACACACTCACACACACACAAATACCACACACACACACACACACACACACGTATACACACACAACACTCAACAATGTTTACCTGCCCCCTAATTTAAACACACTCAATAATTTACCTTTCACACATTTTTTTTAACCCCCCCCCCCCCCCCGCTCTCTCTCTTACTCTCTCTCTTGCTCTCTCTCTCTTTGCCTCCTGATCATGGATCAGCAAAACCACCACCTGCATGCACCCAGCCAGCATGCAGATCAGCGCGTTCCACACGTGAGCCTGCATTTGTGTGCACGGTGATGAGGACAGACGCACACACGTTGGCAGGCAGCTGTCGCGGGCACACATTCTGCGGACCTATGTGTGATGTATCAGAATGGACTGGGGGGCGATGAGAGGCTGGACCGGGCTCCAAACCTTGTGGTTACCAAACGCTATCAGAGGAGGGGAGGACTCATGGATAGCACCGGCAGCATGGAGAGGAGGGGTTTGGGGTTGGGGGTTCGGGGGTGGGGGGGGTTACTCGGAAACCCTCACACATTTATCTCATGGTCCCGTCCCCATTCACAGCATGGAACAGGCAGCGTGCCTGTGCGGTTGCTTGTTGTGTGTGAGTGTGTGGCGATTAGCTTTTTGGAACTCGCACAAAAGAAGCCTGTGACGTGTGGATTTTCATGCTGCCGTGTGTCCGTGTACGTGTGTGCTTATGTATACGTGTGTGTGTGTGTGTGTGTGTGTGTGTGTGTGTCCGCGTGTAGATTTTGGCGCTTCAGATCAGTCTCTGAAGCCAAATCCTGTGTCGTACTGTAAATATCTCCGTACCATGTGTGTACATACCTTACATGTCATATGCGTGTGTGTGTGTGTGTGTGTGTGCGTCAGCGTGTTTGAGCGCGCGCACCTGCAGCTCGCACGCCTTTGTTGACCCAGGAAACACACGGGCCGCCAGGCACCGCCATTTCTTTGCTTTACAGCCCAGCTCCCCCCCCCCCCCCCCCCCCCCCCCCCCCCCCCCCCCCCCCCCCCCCCCCCCCCCCCCCCCCCCCCCCCCCGTCCGCCGGGCTTGATCTGCAGGGTAATTGTTTGCCTTCCCCAACCTCCCTCTCACCTCGATATCACGGTAGCCAAAGCCGGGGGCCTCCAGCGAGAGGAGGAGGGAGCGCTGGCTCGCTCACGCCGACAGAAATGACAAAAATAATCCATGGCAACTGTCAAAACAGCCGTGGCGGTGTGCGCTCGCCGCTCCAGGGTACGTTCCCGCGGCTCTCCTTCATCCCGTGTGAGGGGAGGGGATACGGGGGGGGGGGGGGTCTACGCTGCACCGGCCTCTGGGGGAAGGCTGCCTGGTTGTTCTGGGGTCAGGGGCAGCAGTTGCTGTTTCTGGGCCCAGCCTCGGGCCATGACAATGGGGGTGGGGGGGAGGGGGTTGGAATCCTCCCGGCCGACCAGGCGGCTCTGGAGACCGAAGTTGTGCGAGGTGCAGAGAAGTAGGTGTAGGAGCGGTCTCATGAGTGGGTCGTCTGGTTTGTAGTTGCTCGGGGTACTCGCACGTACGCAGCAGAACACACGGATTGGGGCGGTGCGCATACACCGTGCGTTTCGGGAGGTGGTGTTTGAGGTGGGGAACCACCAGGGCCTTCTGTGAACTCTTATAGGTCAGTCAGTCGTGCAGATGCATTATTGAGGGGGTTTGTGTGTGTGTGTGTGTGTGTGTGTGTGTGTTAGGCAAGAAGACAGGGTGTGGGCTGTTTTTAAATATACAAGATGTTGGCCGAATGACTCATACCTTAGATAAATCGGCTGTTTAATAATACATACACTCACTCTCTCTCTCACACACACACACACACAAACACACACACTCTCTCTCTCTCTCTCACAATGACCCACACACCACATATGTGTAATTCCCCTCAAAACCCCCCATTTTACAATAAACCCTACACATAGCCGTTCACATTTAAATACTAATCATATACAACCATTAATTTCTCTCCTGTTTGACTTGGCAACCGTCCAATGGTAGATTAACCACTATTTTAAAATTAGCATTTGCCATATTTCCTTCCTTGACGAAGTCAGCTGGTTAATTAAGGCGGCCTCAGTGGGGACAGGAGTGGAGACCAGATGGTGAAGGGGCTTTGCAGGCGAGATGAAAATGCTAATTTGACAAACACGCTCTAAAACAAGCTGATTGGGAATCTCATTAGGTGCACTTTTGATATGGCATCTGAGAGGGCAGAGGCGGACGAACACAGGACCCCCTACCCACTTCCTGTCCTCTTCCTGTCTCGTCCTAGGAATAAGTAAATCACCTTCCCTGCTGAGGCGAGCTCCTCCTCTCTGGCACTCTCTCTTTCTCTGTCCAGTATCGTTTCATTTTATAATGCCACCATAAAGTGTGAATTTATGTGGATAGCAAAAGCTTTACTTTAATACTTAACTAGACATAGCTGATATATCCTACAGCAGTGTGTAGACGGTTTGCATTGTAAGGCTTGTTTGACTTGGTTTACAGCTAATGAGAGAGCAAAGTCTCTGGAACATTTATTTTTTTACTCCTGCATTGGAATGTTTTATACTATTATCCATCGGCCACACGAACGCTGAAATCCCGCTGGTGATAGATCCTCATGATTATGGCCTCTGACCTCCACAAACACCGCCCACGCCACACCAGTAGTACTACTGTCCACTGATGATAATGTATTACAATTGGATGAAGGGGCTCGGGAGGCTTTAAATATGCCCCCGGTTAACAAACAGAACGCACATATGGCATGGGCCCCCCAAGGTAATCGGGCGGTTTCAATTAGCGGCTGTCAAATGAGCACTCGCTGGACGATGTCCTTCCCAGAGCTTGCCCACAAACTTGACACTCGGAATTTGAACGACGGCCCTCTCTGGAAAGCCACGGCGTGTACGAAGACGACAGCGTGGGAGCGCCGTGCCCAGCTCCCTGCCGGTGGCTTTGGATTGCGGCGAAACCGCGGACACCGTGAAAGGCACCGGGGCGTTTTGGGACGCGTTCCGAGTCGAGAGGGAGAAGTTGATTTGGAGCAGACCGCGGTATGATTTGAGAGAGAGCCAGTTGTCATGTTCAACTTGGTGCTATTTGATATTTATCATTTACCAACATATATATGGCTTTTATTATTGTTAGTCCAGCTGTTTTTGTTTTCTGTTTTGACCAATGCTTTGACAATAACTATGATACAGTATTTCATGTCAAGAAAGCTTATTGAGATAAAAATTATTTCAGAGAGAGAAAGAGAGAGAGAGAGTGTGTGTGTGTGAGTGAGTGTGTGTGTGAGTGAGAGAGTGAGAGACAGAGTGTGTGTGTGTGTGTGTGTGTGTGAGAGAGAGAGAGAGAGAGAGAGAGAGGGAGAGAGAGAGAGAGGGAGATAAGGGAGAGAGAGAGAGAGTCTGTTAGGGGGACACAGAGGCACACCCCGGTTCCCACGCACACACACAACACACACAACACATCACTTTACAAAGAGCAGCCCCGTTTTTTCCCACCGCCACTGATAGATTGACACGCCACCCTTTCCCCCGTCAACTTGGAAGGCCTCATCCCCTGCTGACACGCACAGCCGACACACACTTCCCCGTCCTCCTCAATCCGTTGTCAGGCACCACCAAAAACGGGCTGCTTCAACAAATGCCAGAGATTATCCACCCCCCCCCCCCACCCCATTCGTTCTGCTTTGTTATAGTCTTGCCATCCGAATGAAAAGAACTAGACGGAAGACTGACATGCCTGAGCCTCTCTCCCACTTTAATCCCTCGTCGGCATACACGTATTTTCTTTCCTCCTTCCCCTTGTAAATATGTCGCCCCTTTTTTTCCGCCCGCCCGAGCGCATGTTTGGCGTGTAAATTGTTTGTTCTCTGCTGACTTACGTTCTGTCGTTTAGGCACAGCCAGCTTTGATTCCCCCCCCCCCCCCCCATCGAAAGGCCTGGCGACGTGGTACGGTGAAACCGCCCATCTGATCTCACGAAGACATATGAAAAAACGGGATGACATGGATGTGGTGGCATGGAGACAGCTGACAGTGACAGTAATGCCCAGGCGGCAGCAACTCCTGGCATTTCTCCTGAATTTACTAAGTGGTGTTTACACATGCACATCCACCCATGTTATTTTGAGGGGATCCTTAGTGAAAACCCTCTTTCTGATAAGCTGGGACGCCATTTTCATTGCTTCCATCACTTTCTAACATGACACTAAAGCTTGTTAAGATGCAGCTTATAACCAATCAAAGCATTGCATCTGGCCAGAGGCATCATTTACACTTTTTCATAATAAACAATTTGACCACAATATTTATACAAATACACAATATTTCCTTTTTAATGTATGTATTCTGTTCTACTAACAATTTCGTAAACCCAAAAACGCACTCACACACACACACACACACACACACACACACACACACACACACACACACACACACACACACACACACACACACACACACACACCAAGTAATATTTTATGAGCTCTGGAAAACGCCTGCCAAGAGTTGGAATCTCTCCTGGAAAAACATAATTAGCTCATTTATGGCGGGAGGGCAGAATGAATGCTGAAGTCGCAGATGGAGCGGAAGAGATGAAGATGTATGGATCTGACATTTCCCGGCCCCAGCTCCTCACTAAGAACCAAACCACGCACTATTCCTGCAGAACACAGAGAGTTTGCCAGCAGGGTTAGCCAAGCCTGCACCGTTAATATGCCCAGCTGAATTATAAATTCAAATGTATTCAAAGACATCTAAATACAGTCAGACAACACCAACATATTTTAAAACAACAATAGCCAATTCCTAAAGTTACCTGTGGTCCTTGCTGACATTGCTGTAAGGTCTGTTGTTCCAGTATGCTATTTGGCAGCGATCCAGACTATGAAAGAGGCCTGACGTATTTGACCATGAGCAGAGTACCTACCGGCAACTGGGTTGTGTGACTGTGGGAGGTGGATGGCGTATTCTGGCATTTTCTGGCATCCTGGCACTCCGTGTACAGGGATGGGGTGGGTGCATGACCTTGTCGGAGTTTAATTGTTTCTTCTCCATGCAGTCCTAACTTTGCCAGTTTATATCTTTTCGAAAACCCTATGAAAAACGACTACCTCTGCACAGAGACAGTCTCCCTCCCGCACATACCCACCCACACAGATACCCACAGACACCCACCTACTGTAGAGACCCACGTACGCGGCGAATTCAGGATACATCAACTTCCCTCACGAAACTCACACTTTTCCTACCCCCTGGCACTGAGACACACACGCACCAAACCCCCACCACCACCACCCCCACCACCACCATCCCCTCCCCCCCTCAGCCTGCGTTCGTTTACTGGAGCTACCCGAGGTTGTGGCGGGGTCGAAATAATAAGCCAGAGAGATAATAAGAGACCAGAGCTTTGGCGGGCCGCTGGTGTCTACATCCACTCCTAATGATCCCCATTAGAGGAGCCTCACACCCGGGCAGACAACCAGCGCCAGGGCCCCTTGGCCTGACACTTCCCCCAGGTAGCTAATCACAATCTCTGGGTCTCTCTCTCTCTCTTCTGATCCCTCTTCCTCCTCCTCCTCCTCCTCTCTCCCTCCCAGTGACTGGAGCTCAGGTATGTCTCCGCTCTGTGCCTGCTGGGTGCCAGTTGCAGCAGTTGCAACACTTCACCCACAGAGCAACCATGGTCGGTAATTAGTTGCTGTTTTTTTGTTGTTGTTTTTTTTTTGCTACGGGGGGAGACGGGGGTTAACTTTAGGCAGAAGAGTTCTGTGTTGTGAAGAGAGAGAGGGAGGGAGAAAGAGAGGGAGGGAGAAAAAGAGCGGAGGTAACGAAAGGCAATATGGAGGCGCAGGGTAGGGAGAATGGGGCGCGGAAACGCGGGGAAGGGAGGGGAACGGAGAGGTGGGGGGAACACAGACACGGCTGGAAGACATGTACGCTGCTTCAGGTTTTTTTTTTCCCACAGAGTCGCCCACAGCGCTGCGCTGCCAACGCCCTTTGATCTCAACATCAACATGGGGCACCGGATGTGAGGAGGAGTCTGAGGGAGCTCACAACTCACTTGTTGACAAACAGCTTCGTTTCTCCCGCGTCAAGTTTGACTGTAAGAAAGTGTCCTCCAACTTTTTTTTGGCCTGTGAGTGAAAGGGAATGAGTCAGTGTGCCGGGTGGATATCTGTAGCCTAGATTTATCATCCGCTGTGTCCAAGCCTCCTAAACTATTAACACAAATGTGTTACAACCCAAGACATGGTTCACAGTCTTTCCCATACAAAACTCCCACAGCGGCCAGTCCTCCACAGAGGGGCTCAGCAAACCAATGCCTCTTGTCCGTCAAACGCGGTTATTGTTGGCAGAGTCTCCTTTGGGTTTTGGGCCGCTCCGGAGAATGATTGCATGGACAAAGAATGTGGTTGGCTGGCGAGTGGAGCTGGGACACCAATGGTGGCCTATTGTGCACTAGCCTGTTGAAAAAAGGCAATAACGAAAACCACGTTATCTCTCTGCTGGCTCTTTGTTTGATACGTCAAAAGGACGCAACACGCTGCACGAATGTACTCCATTTTTTATTGCCTTTAACATACAAACTCCCTTTGCTCCAACACTTAACTCCCTGACCCACTCCATTCGGAACAAAACAAAAATACACCAAGGATGTTTATGTGTGTGCGTATGTGCAACCCAGATAATTTGACATCACAAAAAATCCAGATTTTCTAAACAGAAGCTCAAGAGGTCAATGTATTTTCATCTCCAATTTTCTCCCATTCCGCCGGCGCTAGATGAGAGTGGGGAGGTGTAAAGACAGAGGTGGCGACGTCGTATATATACCAGGAAGTCACCGGCAGTCATTTCTCTCCCACTGTCTGTGGCCTTTTGTGACTCCTGTCTCCTGCTGTACGTCTTACCGGTGCTGGCAAAGAGCTATGCGAAAACTCATCTGATCTCACTTACTTGCTAATTAGTTCCAGGAATACCACCTACGTTTTCCCCTTAGATTAAATGTTTTTGTCTCACATGCTGGCAAGTAATGCGTCTGTGGCCCAACGTTGGGGGCTCAGCATGTCTGAGTGTGCACTCTCGGGATATCGCTGTATTATCGCAAATTTTCAAAAGCGTTGTCACTAGGGTCTAGTTAGTTCAAAGCCCCTAAAAAACTTCCCAGACAACCAACATGTGCAGGCTGCTGGGCCAGAAGAAAGGGTTCAAAATAGTGTTCTGGAAAAGTACAATTGAACTATTAATCAAATCCGATGGAAAGTCATTGTTCCGTCTATTATTGGTCTAATCTCACAGTAACTACACCTTCCGCCTTACTGTCAAATGCATATGTATTTCCCCGGATCATGGAATTCCATCACTGTTAATGAAACCATGTCTATCATCTTTCTTTTTGTTTGTTAAAGGAATGCACACTATAAAATGAATAATCAGATGAATTATATTTAGTACAATAGAAATAATGCCTTCAAAAAGGGCTTCAAAAAGAAACATACACTCTGTGTGTACAGTATTTGTTTCTCCATTGTGCCATTATATATAAGGCATACATATTTACTCTTTGGTTCCAGGTGTAAATTGACCAAAATATGTCTGAATCTTGGTGTTTAGAAAATCTCAGTGTTTTGAAAAACCAAAGACTCAAATCAGACTGGAATATGTTTGGAATGCATTTCAAGTGTGATTGCACTGGTGTTTCTTTGTGTTTGGTTTTTCATGATGATCAAGCTAAGCTCTCATCATTTCCAGGTGGAATTGTAGTCCTGGACAGACCTGGACTTTAAACGGCTTTCTACCTGGTCCCGCGTGTGCACTAGAGTGAACATATTTCGTGTGCCGTGTTTGCTGTGACAAATTTACTTTGATTAGAGAGGGCTATTACATTTCATTATGGCTACAGTTAAGACGCCACATCAGATTTAACGAAGGCAGCCTGAACTTTAAGATGCAGCAGATTAACACTGATTGCAATCTTCATATTGAAATTCACAGTTATTGTTTATTGTCGCCAACTCCTTAAACAGAACAGTAGCCGTGTGTTAGTGGCCGTTGATGTGCCTTCCAAATAATACAAAAAAAATTGCTGTTTGTGTACAGTGCTGTAGCTCTCTAATGCATTGTGGGTGAAATAAATGTTTGTCAATTTGCCGTTTTCGTTTTCATTGCCGTTATTCCATCCCAACGTCAGCAGTCAGTTTTAATACAACCAGCTCCTCCTAGCCTGTCTCCTTACCTCTGTGACATGCCGTGCTAGACTTGTTGTCTAGTGACTGGGTCTGAGACCTGACCTATGTAGGCTTTAGCCAGGTTGTCAAACGAAGCCTCCATAGCCTTGTGTGACAGACCGATGCTAAGGTCACCACTTGCAGGCGTACACGGGGAATGGTACAGAGAGAGAGAGAGAGGGAAGTAGAGACAGCCCAGGTTAGAGAGGCCAGGTAAGCTAGGTTAAACAGGCAGCTTATTAGTTGGCTGCTGATTGTTACCTGGTGAGGGCCAGTCAAGAGTTGTTTCTCAGTGCTAAGGCACTAACAAGCCCTAATGTTGACACCCCGTCACGGTCATTTCTACTCTGTGGCTATGTGTCAGCCATACAGTACAGATTGTGAGAAAATTAAACAAACTGGGGAATGTTAGTGAAAAGAAGTTTGAAGAAAGTAAGAAAATGTAAGATAATTTTTTTTTTTATCAGTTCACAGCTAAGAGAATAAGAAGTTAAATAAATATGCTGCACAAGGCAATATGTAATAATGTCAAACTGTTTTTTTTTTTTTACTTTTGAGCAATGAATTTGAAAGTCTGCCAAGCTTTTTGCCTTCTGATTTTGCTAACAAAATATGTCTCTAATAAGATACAGCAATCCAAAAAGGCACATTCACTGGTACAGACTGGGGGCAGAAACCCAACAGCTTCCCAAAGCAAGTGACATTGAAGAGATTTCATGGGATTTTTCTTTATGGAATTTTAATTGGATTTTCCAAATAAACTGCAATCAAATAGAATTCCTATCTGACATACGTTGATCAATTTATGGTGACAATAGGGACTATTCAATTAGTTTGAAGGTTTACAGATGGTTGTAGTACTTTCTACAAATATTTTTTCATTCATTCAAGGTAATCCTATCTAAACACAATTTCCTAAAAAGCCATTTGCGTTTGCTTTTAAAACGTATCATCAGTATACTGTTATGATAACTGTTATAATTATACCCGTTTCCTGTCCAACCAGTTCCGTAATAACCTACCTGGATAGATAGCACCACTCAAACAAGCTTCTCAGTTAGACTCGTGCCATACAGAAACGAGTCAGATGGAAGGGATGTGGCAGCGCTATGATGCGCTCTTTCATACCACACCAGCCTGTACATTTAAATAGGACAAGCTTTGACGTCTGTCAGATAAAAAATGAAAAAAATAATTGTGGAAAGGACTGCTTTACAGGCGATGCTCTGCTTTTCTCCACTAATGAGTTTTGTAGAAGAGAGATAGAAAGTGTTGCGGAATCGACAGATGCAGATGATAGCCTGGATGTATAGCTTTTGCATCCAATTAGTGCTCAATTTAGCAGGAATCAAAGGGATGAGCCTGACATTTAATTCCCCTCTTGTTTGGCTTCCTCCGATCTCATTGCCCACTAATTGTATCAGAGTCATTATCTTAACAGTAAAGCCTGAGCAATAAATAAGACTTGTAATTTGTGTGGTATAATCTAATAAAACCACTTTCAAAGCCATACTTTAATCCATTACACCCCTCAACGGAGTGTTTAAAGTTATAGATTAAAGCATGCAGTTTCATGAGTTGATACTTCTTCCGTGGGGCTATAAACCTTAGCTTTCCTTATTGGATGGTCAGAGTGTGCATACTGTAGGCCGCCACACCGCGTCCCACTAAGAGTAAGCAGGCGGAGTCCCCTATTAACCCATGGCGTCTCTGGAAGAAAACCAGGGACAAGTATACGGTTCTTTACCCTCCATCCATATTTAATATAGCCTTCACCTGACAATTGCAAACACCAGACATATCAGTGAGAATTGGCTTTTTTTAAGCAAAGTAACTTTTCATACCGCAGGTGTGGTTGCCGTCACAGCTGGTCTATTTTTTTATGTGCGCTTTTGATAGCTATGCGCTCTCAAATCCTCCTCCCTGTTGTGAACACACCATTATTGTTAGAACAGGGACTATTATTCTGTGTGGAAATTGCAGAGGTCCTGAGCCTTCATCTCTACGAGATGATTCAAAACTAGGGATTAGCACCCAATCCAGGAAATGCTTCACCAAATTCAGTCGCAGACAAGGAATCTGGTTGAGGCAAGCCAACCAAAAACAATGCTCACAACGCTTTAAAGCCATAAAGATTAGAATTAACCGTTGGTTCTACAATTTGATTGACGTTCCCACTCCTCCGTTCCTCTTACTAGGAACGGAAAACAGTGACGGCTCCATTCCAGGAGTGGAGGGCAAATGTTGCTGACACGTTCTACAAAAGCTCTGTCTCAACCACCTCTGCGAGAGTGCGAGTCAAAACACCATGACAGACCGTGACAACGGTCCGCTGTACTGTTCTGGGAGTGCAGAGGCTTGCTGTCAGCCAGCTTCAACAGGCTAATGTGTAAAATCATGACAGATGAATTAGCATACTGACACCCAGTGCACAGGGACGGGTAATTGTTCAATGAGAGATGGGTTGTCTGCTGTCTCTCGCCGTACTTAGATGAGTGCAATCAATCAACTATACCGTCTGAGCCGCGAGATAGTTCTGCGATCTTCGTCCCGTGTGCGGAATGTGTGCTAGATAAAATGGGGTTGTCGGACGTTGCGTGCGTGTGCTTGTATGTCAGACGTCTGTTTGACACGCCCCATCTGTTTAATTTCATAAGACACATATTTGCTTGTAGATGGGGTTCGGACATGCTCTTTAAGTTTGATTGAAGTGAAGGCCGCGCTCTGTGACAGCAAATCATTTGTGATTGTGTATGGAGTGCACGCCATTTATCATCAGCCACACACACTCACAAAGCCCTCGGACATGTTTGTGACACACTTTGTCACATTAAGCAGTGCGGTTTGGTGCTACAGGATATGATACAAGCGCCTGCTGATGACGTCTTCCAGATATATCATTCATAATTATTCTTTCAGGTCAAAATGAATCAGTAGAATATAAATGCTCTGCACATTACAGAATTGTGAACGCTCTGTCAAACTCTAGAAATACATATTTGCAAAGTAAAGAAAAGTCCTAATGGTAAATGGTAAATTCCTAACTACAACATTGTGTTAGCCTTACAGCTGAGCTGAGTTGGAGGCTGAGAGAACCTGATGGATGCAGGAAGTAGACACGCTGCCAGAGCTCCGGGCCCGGGCCTCTGGGTAATATCCCCCTCCTGCTCTGGGGCCTCTCTGCTCAGCAGGACCACAGCCGAGCAGCTCTCACTCACAATTTGCCCCCTAAGCTCTCCGAGACTCCCCTATGTTTATTCCTCATTAAAATTTTATCAGCCACTGCAAACTGCAAAGATTAGAGAGAGGGGATGTCTCTTCTCGCACCGCCGACGCCTGCTCCCAGATTTATTTATTGCTGTGGATGATCCTGGCTTATCAGATCCCCAAAGTAAAGAAAAGTTCCTAAAGCAGGGCGAAGGTCGTGCAGTCTGATCTACTCGCGTGAACGAGCGGCCGGGCAAAGAGGAAGAGGCTGCATTAATTTTTTCATTAAATGATCTCAAGTGCTTTCGCCTACACATTAATATTATAATACAATCATATTATGAAGCTTTGTCCTGGCCTATTGATTTTCATGGAGATGCGTATGAATATTTATACTATTGAGTGGAATGCCTGTGTGGAGCCAGTGACGTTGGGGTTTATTACAGGCTAACAGGAAAAGTAAATGGGAAAGAAATGGGAAAGCTAATGAATCTTAGCCGCTGAGGACGGATGGACCTGAGTATGCGCAACAGTGTCTGGGGCTCACGTATTTAATCCATGTGATCCAGAGGCTGACAACATCTAACAGAGAGTTATGTATATGCATACTGAACTACCTTCAGATAATATATCTGTCTCTGTAGAGGTTTCATTCTACAAAAGGCACCAGTGATGTGTAATTAACCCCAAACCACATCCCTTCATATATCTGTAACCTTAGGTCATCTTTCTTTTTTTTTTTGCTAGACTTTAAAGCGTGCTGCGCAATGAACAAATACTGAGCCGAATCACAAAAGTTCTTTGGTGACAGCCGCGGTCAAAATAGAGATTCTCTGAGAGTGTAGAGTAATGCAAAAGGGTGTCCATTTCCTTCAAAGGCAGGGTTACATTTGTTGTCGGAAAAACAAAAGCACGTTTCAAAAGCAGATCGCTGCTTTTCCTACAGAACAGAGTGCTTCTCAAAGTCGTTTTGTTTTCTTCTTTCATTAAAGATTTCAACAAAAGTTTAGGAGTCCAAATCTATGCTCTTTTCAAGCACCTGTAAGAAACAAGCAATCAATGGCAACCTGTGAAATAATGGGTGTAATCAACTCAACTGCTGGACAGCAGTACACCAAGCCTTAACAACACCATAATAATTGGGGGATATGAGAGCAGAGGGCAGAAATAAACTTTACAGGAAAAAGTGGCCTGTTCTTTTGTCCAAAGCCAATAATGAGCAGAGGCCTTTTTTTTGTTTTTTGTTTTGTGTTCTGGTCAGTGGCAGAAATGGGTGGGCGAGGGACTGAGTGGGTGATGGGGTTAGCCCGCAGACAGACGCCTGGTTACAGGCAGCCCCTCGTGGCCTTGCCCCGGTGCTCCTTGGTAAATGATGCCGCGGGTCAAAGTGGCTGCTCGGCTAATGATGCATTATGGGATGAGCTCAACAGTGGCTAGAGGTGGGAGCACCGGCGGGTCGGGTCCAGGATCCTCCATCTGTCAAAAGGCCACGGAGGAGCCGCGGCTATTTATATCCGCTAATGTACGACATCCATGACCTGGTCATGAGAGAGCCAAGGGGGAGCTGGGTGGGTAGGGGGCTCTCTCTCTGGTGAGCACTAGTTGCCCTTACCTGATGTGCTCAGTGGCAGGGACCTCAAAGGAGAATAATCGGGCAGAGAAGTCCCAAATAATGAGAATATGGGTTAGGGCTCCCGAAGATGACATATTGTTAGCTAGCTGTTGGTCAAGGGGGACGACGCCAGCATCCTTAGTTTCACATTTTTCGCTAACAGGCAAAAGGACACCGCTAATGACCGCTGATGAAAATGAAATATTGCAGCCATGCCTATTGTAAAGGTTCTAATTTGATTCCCGACATCTCACAAGGGACACACACCACATGGCGTATCCTGTAAAAAAAAAAAATCGGATTAGATTACCCCTTTGTCCGCCTGAGTTTATGGTCTTCCTCATTTCAAAAGGTGGTGATTGTACACGCCGCAACACCAAAGCGACGTGTACATTACAGCACGGTAACCCCGAGGAGTCTCCCAACAATTGCCTCTCGGAGTGTAGAGAGTAGGGCGAGACAATCTGTCCGCAACGGTTCTTTAGAGACAATGGTGTCCACACAAAAAACCTGTTTGCAGGTGACCGTCCCAGAACATCGCTCGACATTAATGTCACGGGCACCTCAACATAATGACTCCCCTAAGTCACTCCGGCTATTCCTCAAGAGCAAAGAACTGCACTCCATCAAAACTTCCCAGACAGACTACTCCCTCTTTACAATTACCTAACAATTTCTTCTCAGACTATACAAATCCAATTAAGGCAGAGAAAAAGAAAAAAGGAAAGAAAATAGAAACGGGCAGTATTTTCACTGGGTAGCCAGAAAGGAGCTGGAGTGGTTGCATTATTTATGTTTGTCCTTTGTTCCTTTCCTCTTTGAATGCGCCTAATAAAACCAACAGCCATTCAATAATGCATGAGCTGTGGTTTTGTTAATAGGCGTTGTAGTGGCAGTAATGTACTTCCCTACATGGCTGATGGAGATTATGGCTTGGGCTCCCTCGGCTTGCCAGATATCGATCTCGGTTAATACCCTCGGCGTTCCCGGACCCGATCCTTCAAGCCAGGGCTGCGTCCCGTCATACAAGCAGACTAGATATTATAAGGATGCGGTGCAGTTCTGAACGAGAAGACATGTTTGTGTGGGTGGGTGGGAGATAAAGAGGGGGAAGGGGGAGAGACAAAGCAAGAGAGAGAGAGAGAGAGAGAGAGAGAGAGAGATAAAAATGAAATGGAAAAAAAGAGAGCGGGAGAAAGGAGGGGGCACTGTGCAGGGAAGGGACTTTCTTTCTGGTCAGAAAAGGATAGCACTAATCCAATAAGAGTAGTCTCTCCTTTCTTTTCAATCAGATTATTCCAATAATTAAGAGAAATCACTCAAGCGCTACTTCAATAAGGTTTTACATATTCAGCAGCGCCCACCATGAATAAGAGGAGGGGAGCCAGGTTTTGTATTCTAAATTGAATTCAGATCCCAATCAGCGCAAGCTGTCTTACCAGCCAGAGCAACCATAACTCATGGTTCACACTAACTTAGTTTACATCTAGAGAACACTTCTGTTTGCAGAGTGAGTAAATGTTTGTTTTTGTGAGTGTGTGTGTGTGTGTGTGTGTGTGACAGAGAGAGATAGTTTGTGTTGTAGTGCAAGCGGGTAAAGGAAAGTTTCCACGACTTTACCAAACTTGGCAAGCAAACCTGAAACCATGACTCTTTCTCTGAATAACTTGCGAGTGCTGGGGCCAATGTGACAATCTCTTCAATACCACTTATATGAGGGCCACAAAGTGTATGTTATATCACCTCAATTAAAATCTAATGTGGTTATTCTGCCCACTGCTCTCTCTTTTCTTCAAACATTTTATTTTCCCCCCTGTGCACTTTGTTCTTGCAGTAAACCCTTCATCCAATAACTTTCCAATAACTCCCCTCTTCCACCGCTGCATGGCTAAAAGTTTGACAAAGTTTTGGCCCCGAAGCTGCGTGTCAGGACTTTGTGAGGGAGGCGACACAAAGGGGGACGGTGCCAGTGACGCCGCTGGAGGAAGGGCCAGGTGGCAGCAGCCACTGATTGGTGGAGCGGAGCGACACTCAGCCGCCGCCGATTAGCCGGCGAAAAAAGGCGCCGAGGCAAGGAGACAAAGAGCAGCCGTGTTGGAGTTGATCGTCACTTAATTGCAGAGCCCAAGGTGGCAGGAGGGAGATTTCCTCCAGGAAAAATGTGCCTCCGGCAGATAAGGACAGGGGCCAGATTGCGCTTAGGGGCGCGGGGGAGCACATGTTGGAGCCAAGGGAACAAGCCTCAGTGGAAACAACAGAATGAAGGGGAAAGGAACAGGGCGTCTGAAGTGTGGAACACCGCCCATCCTAACTTTTCTCCTGTTGTGTTTTTTTTTTTCGTTGCCGGGGGAAAAGTTGCCTCGTTTGTTGGAGTTCAATGGCTGCCGAAGACTTTTTCAAGTTCCCCCCGATGCGAGTTGCTGAGTTTAGTTTAGTGGACCCTCTAAAAACCCGTGACACGGAGTGAGAGAGTAATCCCTGTAATATATTGTACTTGGCCTTCAGCCTCTCTGATTTGTCACAGCTAGCCCCATGGCGCTCTGAGACAGGGGATTTCAGTGCTGGACAATATGATTATAGCCTGATTGAATTTGATGCGCGAGCCAGTGGCTCACTGCCACATGGACTGTGGCATTGTCTGAGGACGCCTTGAAAAAAAAAAAAAGAAGAAACTCTCAGCCCCTCTTCTTCCCACTGAGAGCAGAGGAGCAGGAGCGAGAGATAGAACAAAAGCAAGTAATTGAGGGGCCTGCCCGCCTGGCTCTTTGATTGCCAGGTAATGATAAACCATCACTTACCCGTGATTACTCCATTGTCTGCTGTCTGCTCTGCCATACAAGTGGGGCCATACAATCTCTCAACCGGTGAGATGCAGTGAAGGTATTCCAGTGAACATATTCAATCATCGCGCAATAAGGCTAAATGTTAAAAGAAGATGGCGCTGGTCTGAATTGAACATGCTTCGCCTCTCCCAAACCTAGAGGCAGCCTTTGTGCTTTTGCCTTCGTGATTGTTTTTGTTTCCACGCTTCATTTATGCCACCCGAAATAGACGAGTGGCAAAAAATTGGCCCTCATTTATCCTTTGCCTTTTTGTCCAATGATGTGGAAGAATTACATTTTTGATGTGTGACAATAGGCATTGTGCACTCAGTGACCCTTACTTTATCTAAATGTACAGATAATGGGGTGGGACAGGCTTCGTTTAGATTACCAAAAGGTCACTGGACAGATTCTGAGCATGTTTACAAACTAGCTGTCTCAGCCAATGATTAAAAAGCCAACCCCTGACTATCAGAAATATATTTATTGAACGGTCAGTTGGTGAGTGTTTTTTTCTCCGAGGACATTATACGTGTAAGGCGAGCCCATGCATGCTAATTGACCTAACCCACCTCCAGGAATGCAAGCATGTGGGATAGGGAATAGTGTAGTTCAAAGGTCAGACCTATTTTGCTGACCTTCTTCCACATT
>JAPMUY010008858.1:27500-155000 GCA_026901105.3 Galaxias olidus
GTCATTGTCCATCTGTACTGTGAAGCGCCGTCCAATCAACTTTGCTGCATTTGGCTGAATCTGAGCAGAAAGTATATCCCTATACACTTCAGAATTCATCCGGCTGCTTCTGTCTTTTGTCACATCATCAATAAACACAAGTGACCCAGTGCCATTGGAAGCCATGCATGCCCATGCCATCACACTGCCTCCACCATGTTTTACAGAAGATGTGGTGTGCTTTGGATCATGAGCTGTTCCAATTCTCCTCCAAACTTTCTTCTTCCCATCATTCTGGTACAGGTTGATCTTAGTCTCATCTGTCCAAAGAATGCTGTTCCAGAACTGGGTTGGCTTCTTCAGGTGTTTTTTGGCAAAGTCAATTCTGGCCTTTCTATTTTTGAGGCTGATTAATGGTTTGCACCTTGTGGTGAATCCTTTGTATTTACTCTCATGAAGTCTTCTCTTTATGGTAGACTTAGATACTGATACACCTACTTCCTGGAGAGTGTTCTTCACTTGAGTGGATGTTGTGAAGGGGTTTTTCTTCACCATGGAAAGGATTCTGCGATCATCCACCACTGTTGTCTTCCGTGGACGTCCAGGCCTTTTTGAGTTCCCAAGCTCACCAGTGCACTCTTTTTTTCTCAGAATGTACCAAACTGTTGATTTGGCCACTCCTAACATTTCTGCTATCTCTCTGATGGATTTCTTCTTTTTTTTCAGCCTCAGGATGGTCTGTTTCACCTCCATTGAGAGCTCCTTTGCAAACGCCACACCTGGAATCAACTCCAGACCTTTTAACTGCTTAATTGATGACAGGTTAATGAGGGAAGAGCCCATGCAGCGTTGTTATTTTTTTTTTGCAGCCTTCTGAGTCAATTGTCCAATTACTTTTGGTCCCTTGAAAAAGAGGCGGCTACGTATTAAAGAGCTGTAATTCCTAAACCCTTGCTCCAATTTGGATGTGAATACTCTCAAATTACAGCTGAGAGTCTGCACTTTAAGCCCATATTGATTATATAATTGTATCCTGAATATGTCTTCGTAAACAGCTAAAATAACAAAACTTGTGTCACTGTCCAAATATTTTTGGGCCTAACTGTACATTTGGCCCCTGGTCTATACTTGCAACAATTACTATATTACTAATGTGTTTATTTTGGTGACAGGTCAAAGAAAAGTATTCACTAAGTAATATTATTTTTTCGTCTTAAACTGTCCTTCCTAAGTCATGTCCTTTGGGATAACCAATGTTACGAGAGGTCTCCTCTAACAAATCACAGTGGTCAGCAGGCTCTTCCCTATGGAGCAGAGTCTATCAGAAACTCTGCCCCAAACCCGCCATAAAACACACAGATTTGCACCAGAGCAAACACACACAAACAGACCGAGACGCAGGACAGCTCAGAGCCCTTCCTCTTCTCCTACAGAAAGCCATTTCGAGCCAGTGAAAAGAAGCAGGGGGGATTCTTCTTCTTCTTTTTTTACGACCGCCAAAACCCCTGCAAATGCCGGCCAAAAGGTACCTTGACTGTATTGTCACGGGCGTGCCGGGAATGCGCCCTAACCCTACGGCAAAGCGACAGCGGCAGGCGCAGAGGAAGCCATTGTTGTTATGGGCCCTCCTCCCCCGCGCCTCACCTCGCCACTCATGTTATTTCACGCCGGGGGTTTCCCACAAATCCGTGGGGCAGCGGAGCGCAACGGCAACAGAGGCGTGAGAGATGAAGAACAGAGAGAGTATGTGTGACGAAGGCAACTGGCAGGGAGGAAGCCGGAGAGAGAGAGAGAGAGAGAGAGAGAGAGGAGAAGAAAGGGAAGTGGGAGAGATAAGGTGTGGAGAGAAAATAGAAAATATAGAGAATGAGGGAGGGAGAGAGAGGAGATGAAAAAAAGAGAATCGAGGGCCATTGCACCAGGGCAGCCTGGTCGTCACCTGTTGTAGAAGGAGTGCTGTCTGGGAGAAGATGTAGTGACACTATAAGCAGTGTTTGTAGTTTATTATTATTATTTTCATACTAATTCTATCCTATTCCTAATTACATAATATCACACGTAATGCAACTACAAATGACACAACTAGATGTTGTTTTGGTACATCCACAAGCACAGAACTGTCCGGACAGCGCGTTGCCGTCACCAGCCGCAACCTACAACATTGCTCCCAGTGTTCTCCGAGGCTCACGAAGGCGTCGCAAAATGCTCCGGAAGATCAGACATGCTGTGACATAACGTGATCATGTCCCGCACGTGGAACAAGATCCCGGGTGTGAAGATAAGGGGGGGGGGGGTTTAGCCTGAGCGACGGAGGAGGTTTCTAAACGCTGATCAGACTGCTGGCGGAGGGCACGATCAAACCAGACCTTTCCTCTTCCCCCCTTGGCCCTCCGCGAGTCATCGGTGTACAGCGGGCAGTCTCCTCATGTGTGCGTCCTGGAGGGCTCATGGAACAAAGGGACACGATGAATGGGTGAAGATGGAGACTTGGAGAATGGCTCTAGTATACTTCAAGCGAAAGCGAACTTTTCCGATTCGCTTGGTTCTTTTTTTCGCTTGTTCGCCGAGGCTGTGATGGTGTACTTGTTCGCTACCGATTCACATTCGCTGAGCAAGAAAAAATGGGCCGCACAGTTCCAGACGACCACAGCCAAAACAACAACCAACAACAAGCGACGTGGCTTTGCTGATTTTTGTTCGCCTGACCCTTGGTGCTTTCGCTTGAAGCATACTGGAGCCTTTACGGGTAGGTGTGCTGAGAATTTTGTGTTATTCTCATGCTGGGTTATGAGTTTTCTTATTGGTATTGATTTGGAGCGCGTCCTCTGCAAGCGCTAGGAGACCAAACTTCAAAAACGTGGCGTTCGTTAATTTCATTTGTTGACATGGAGGGCGTCCGGCTGATCTTCCACAACGTTGGCGTCACCGAAAAGTTTCGGTAGATCATCCCTCGGGGAACAGGTCTTACCAAGTCTCCACAACCCGACTGTTCTCCACAACAGTCTCTCTGGGAAAACCTACGCTCACTTTCCGCAGCGCACAAAACTATCCTGTATGATTCAGAACAAACGTACCAACTCCAGCAATTCCAGATGGTGACTGTGACGGTTGAATGCACAACAAGGAGAGACCATCAGAAGATACTTAGCCTTTCACGCACCCCCTATCCTAGGCTGTTCACCACCAACGGGCAGGGCCCGTTGTGCGTCTCCGGCCAAATTAAGTCTCCATCCATCCAAACGCGAATAACACTTGAAAGCCCATTGTTTAAACCCCCGTCCCGACCCCCTCAAGCCACTCTTTCTCATCTGATCCAGTATTACCCCCCCCCCCCCCCCCCCCCCCCCCCCCCACACACACACACACACACACAGCCAAGTCATGGGTGGCTGATAAAGTAGTGTTGTTTAATGAGTCGTTTTCTGTCCACTGTGTCAGATTGGTTTGTTTACCAGATCGCGGCCTGTGGGAGGCAGACATCTGTTTCTCACCGATTGGGAAGCTCTGGAGTGGTGGGTTTTGAATGCAACCTCATTCGGGAACAATGGGAAAGGCACAGCATTCTAATATCTATAATTAATGTGTGAAAACAAACCGAGTGGAAATAACAACAAGTTGTTGTGGAACTGCTGGGGAGAAGGACGCGGGGAAGAGCAGGTGTAGTATGATTTGGAACGATTAAGTAGGAAATTGGCATGCCTCTATCTTTGAACTGAAGAGATGTCGAATAAGCGTGAAAACCGTTATGATACTGTTACTGTGAAGGATATTGCGTTCACTGTGCATCCCCTCTTGATGTCCTGTAGTGTCTTGAAGCATGAACCTGCACAATGTCTTTCATAAAGAGACATACTGTGAGGCTCTTTGGTCATGCAAGCTCTTTGGTATACAAGAAGGAAAGTGCAACGATTAGTCAAAGGATGGATTGATCCATTTTGAAGGCAGGTGGCCATACTCAAAATCAGTTTAATCCATTTTTACTGATAAGCCTATTCCAAACACTCCAAGTCCAATGCTTTTTCCCCCTCACAAATAAAAGGCAAAATGTTTTATTGAAATGTAACCACCCAACCACCGAACACACCTCTCATACCTCCTTTCCACAACAATCAGGCTGATGAGCCCAATTGATTAGGTCAGGATAAGGTGCATTCAGGACGGAATCAAACCCACAAGCAACAAAGTACATTATCATCATTATGAGGAATAAAACATGTGGATCCAAGCACATTTTCCACATTTATTCTCCATTTGCTCATGTGCCTTCACTAATGAATGGCAATTGTCTTGCTACACTCTTTCTACAGATATGAATGTAGCCTAATAGTTACCACAGCTATTAAAACATAACAAACGGGCGTCTGTATAGCCATACGGATGAGCCTCGAGACCTTGTCAAGCACATCACTTGAAGCATAATTAGCAGCTAGCGATTCTGCCAAAATAGGTCCCTGACAGTTTGAGCCACTGTGTTCTCGTTTCCCTATCTCCTCCCCTTCGTCGTGGCGCATTTGTGGTGCTCAGGTGTGGGGCGGGCAGAAGAAAATAACCCGTAAATGGAATCGGGAAATGAGATGCAGATGGAGACGCACGGAGAGAGTCAACGCTGGGCTACGTGCTGCCCCCCTGCTGGGATCGGTTAGAACGCGGGGAGTGAGGGGGGGGGGGGGACCTTTCCCTCAGAACTCACCCCTGGTTTCCTCCTGTTTACCTTCATACTGCGACGTGTATCTTGTAGCCCCCCCTCCCCCCCATCCCGATAGTTTGATGTAACACATCTAGGTCTGACGCTCCTATCAACGTCACTTGTGTAGTACAGCGAGAGAGGATCTGCTGAGTTTTTAAGGAATTAGAAGATAAACACCGCATGGTTGCTGTTGTTGTTGTTTTAGGATGTTTTAGCATTTTTTCCCCACTGCTCAATTCTCTTGCTTTTTGTCAACATTTGTTTGCCTCTGACAATGTCTACAGAAAGGCAACCTAACTCACTCAACATTTCGGAAGGCAACTCTCTACAGAATAAAAGAGAGACATGTGGGTGTTCTTCTGAGGGCATGAGTCAAAAGTCCCAAAAGCACGAAATTGCAGTCAATTGTCAGCACGTAGATCCTTTGATGGAGCCCGTGAGTGCAGGAGAGCAGTGCTTTCATGGCCGAGGATAAAGGTAGTCTTTTTATGGCGCTAATGGAAATAAGAGGGATGTTTGTTTTGAGGCAATGGGACAGCACTGTGGCATGGAGAGGAAATCAACCCAGCTTGTCGAGCACGTGTCGGTCATTCAGCGGGGGCTAAAAAACACACATTCCACTACTTTGGGCTCCCCACCCATCCTCCTTGTATCGTCACTTCCTATCCTAAATTCAACCTTTACTTCGAACGACATCTCCGCCATGACTGACGCCACAGATGCTAAACATTGTTTTAGTCAGAAAATATACTTTGTAAATGTGTTTTCTTCATCACAGAAATATGGAAAAAAAAGAGGAGCCAACATATACAGTTTGGGGTAAAAATCTGGCGGTCAATACATTATGACATTGTATGCAGTAAGCCATTTCAACTTCTTTATTGACTTATTGTGGGGATTTTTGTCATACATTTTCACAAAGGTCTGAGTCTCTGAAAGTGGTTGGAAAGTGCTAAATTAAAACCTTTGTATATATTTTTTTATACATCAATTGTGTTAAAAATAATGTCGTGTTTTGTGTGTAGGACTGTGTTTTCATTGTGTACATTTTCTTAAAGCCAAAAACAGCTTCATAATGCAGTGATTCAGCCTTTTCAGACCACTTCATATTTATCAAATGAAGCTTTTTACAAAGCAATGGCTACTGTTTGAAAGTCTGTATTCATTTTAGAGACAATAAACAAATAACACATCGCAGAGCTTTATATAGTAATTTTCAACACTATTGTATTCATTCATGTTTTATATTTTTATGGGCCCCCCAATTACCTTTTCCTTTTCCCCCAAGGGTGGAGGCTTCTTAATGCTATAGAGATTACAGTGGTAGAGGCTTTTTACATTTGGAAACATGACACAAATACAAAAATAATTGATACAAGTATGTTTTAGGCCATTTCAATATACCCCTTCATTTGTAGTATTCCTTCAATTAGCGCAGAGAGCTAGCGAGAGAGGCACTTAGCCACATAGTGCTCTTGAAAATAAACATGTGTACATTTAGAAATGCATTTTGATCAAGGGCGTTTGTCCAGCTAATATCCATGTTTTTGCCACTTTATTCTGCAGTTATACAGACAGATTTCTCTTTTTTTTTTTACAATTGCATCTCTCCAGTAAGGGTTGTTCAGAATTGGAGTAAAGAAGGGGCAGATTAACAAATGCAAATTGTCGTTGGGCAGAAAATAACATTTATTTCCAAAGAGAGCCTTGTCAGAGTTTTATTTTGCCTAACTCCTGGTCTCAAAAGGTTTCAAACTTAAACGGTTTCCTACATTTAGGTATATTGAATTTGAAAAAAAGAGAGAGAGTAAGAGAGAGAGAGAGAGCGAGAGGTGAGAGAGAGAGAGAGAGAGAGAAAGAAAGAAAGAAAGAAAGAAAGAAAGAAAGAAAGAGAGAAAGAGAGAAAGAAAGAAAGAATCTAACATACTACACAAGTAAAGTCAATCCCCAAGACACCTTCTAAAAGCTTTCCACTCTATTTGCTTGGAGTCTTTGATTGATTGGAACAAGCGTGTGCTTAGGTGTGATTACACCAAACTCTAATTAGGATTCATGCTTTGTTGTAAACACCAAGGATTAGCTCAACATGGAAAAAAAAACTCAAAACTTTCAAACACGAATGTCAAAATGAACTAATGAGCCCTAAAACCTTTTGTCTTCTTATTGAGACAACAAACGAAGCCGTAAAAATAAGTTTAAGACACATCTGAATTTAAAGACCATGTATTTTTGGTTTTGTAAATTATAATATGCCTTTAAACAGGGCACTGCTAGGAAAGAGATCTAGTCTCAGCCGGTTACCCCTGTAGAAAGAAATGATCTTGAGAAAACTTGAACGAAGAAATCCAGCAGTTCGTCTTCGTGGCCATTCATTCCTGGACTATACTACTCAGACGTACCCTTTGCAACTCACCATAGATGAATAGCTTGACTACAGAATGGCTCGCCTCCATTTGTCCCTCAAAATTCCAACAATTCCAGCCAATTATCTCATGCAGTATAGTTCACGACGCGGGCGGCCCGTGTGAAAGAATGACACGCGTGTGATCACTTGAGACAAGGTTGAAAGAGCGGCAGTTTGTTCCTGTCAAGTTACCCTGGAAAGAATGGCACGGCTGGATAATTTGAATCCCATTGGTGGGCGGAGAGGAAAGGCGGAACCTCTTATGGCTTCGAAGGAAATCTGTTGAGCTTTAATTTAGAGGAAAGGAGTGGCCGTAGGTTTACTGTGAAACAACGGCCATTTAAATAAAACCATAGTGGCCCTTCAATTGATAAATGATCAACTGTATGATGTCTGCTGTGTTGCAACCCAATCACGCGTGCCCGATACAAAGCACTTGGCCGAGGGCCAGCTAACTGACAGGGGACACGACCAATGAGAAAGCCATTATGAGACTTGCCAAACCCAGCCCCCTCCCCCTCCCATCCCCCCTTCCCGGGCAGAGAGAGTGACTGTGAGTGTGTGTGACAGGGGGTAGCAGGAGAGAGATATCCATCCATCTGAGCTATTGAGCGCCTGTCACTACTCTTCTTCAGCCTTGTTTGCTTTCTCTCTTCTCTGACACCGCCTTGTAAACGGTCGTCCTCTGGAACTACATGAAGCACAGCACCACGACAGGCAGTGTATAAATATGGAGATGCTTTGTCGACCATAATAGTCTCCCTCTCTACTTTGATGTTATGCAAGTGCACGTGCGCGCGCACACACACACACACACACACACACACACACACACACACACACAGCTCAAAAGAGTAGGAGCAAACATGGTCTGGCATTTTTAATGCACTCCACTGCACTGCGTTAGGTCTTATAGAAAAGCCAACTTGTGTGCGCTAAGCTAACGTGTTAGCTAAAGGAGCAGCAGGTGACAGAACAGAGCAGTGGAGTGGCCTCAGTGAAGTAACCTAGCCAGTGCATCTTCCCTCTACAGTGCTTAATTATGTTTGCCTTTCTGGTCACAGATAAAGCACCAGTTCGTTTTGGTGCCTAATGTATATTATTGCTTTGTCAAGGTAGATGGGCATGTTGCAAAAACAAGCCATGTTCACCACAAGTACATTTCATGGAGCTTTTGTTCTTGGCAGTAGAAGCCATCGCTCAAGTCTATTTTCAGAAAACCATTTCTGTCCAACTGTAAATAGATCATTTAATTAGTCTTTATTAGTGTTAGTATGTATAGTACTTACTACTAAATGTCTATAACGCTGTCTAATAATATATTAGACAGCGTTATATATATATATATATATACTCTATTGTTGTGCTGTGTACTTTATTTGTATATATATTTATTTCCATAGCTATGCATACAGTACACAGCACAGCAATACAGTGTGTCAATGTTAGAACTGGCACTGAGATTGAAACAAGACCCTGTCTAACTTCTAACCAACAAGTATGGTAAACCCTTCAAAAAAGGCGTGCAGAATGCTCAGCTTGATGTCCTGAGGGCAATTCATCCGTTCCAGCGGACTTTCTAAATGAACAAACACGGCTATCCTACTCTGAAGTTCCAATGTCCTCTATACAGTCTCATGGGCTTGTTACTATGGCAACCGTCTCTGATTCAGTACACATGGGAAAGCAGAGGTAAGAAGAAAAGAAAAAAAAAGATAAAGAGAGAGAAAGGGAGAAAAAAAAAAGCTGGACCTGGTTGAGGCTTTGAAACTGTTCACATACGCAAACCTTTCTGTCTGGATGTTTGTCTTAGTTTTTTTTTTTTACGTTCATTTCACATAACCTGGCTTGTTCCCATGACAACCCCATCCCTCAGCTCCCCAGGTGTCTTTACCTGCTGTATCGGGGAAACACATTGAGCATATTCCAAATGATCACTACCGAAACGCTCCACATAATGCAGTTCATTCAGAATGCACCTGCTTGCTGTCATCATCAACACACAGCTATGGTATGGGGGATGCCAACGCACCACGGTGCGAGAGCTACATTTTGAAACAAGGGATAGGAAATACGGGCATAAGATGAAAAGCAAATGTGGCATCGGTGAAGGGGAGAGAGAGCGAGAGAGAAAAAAAAAGATTAAAGAGGAGGAGAGAAACAGTGGTGGTCAGTGGCTACGTGGCTCCTGGTCGGGCTCAGCCTGGGAGCATGAGAGTCTCTCGCCTCAGGCCTCCTCTTCCTCTCTCCAGCACCGATGTCCCCCGCCCCCCTCTCTCTCCCCCCTACACACACACACACACACACACATGCCCTCCAGGCTTCAGTCTCCCTCCAAGCCCCCAGTAAGCAGCCCATAGACCACCTACCCGCTGGAACAGCAGTGTACTCTGTCTGCTCATAGCTTTTGGATATGGACGTGGGATTTGTAGTTGTTAAAGTCTAAAGTCCCTGCTACAATACAGTCAATCAAGCAGTAGCTGACTGTATGAAAACGGTTAAACTATAAGAGAGAGAGAGAGAAAAATATTAATTCTACGAATTAAATCCAACTTCTTTCAAGCCTTATATAGAGGGCACTGGCAGCGACTTAGGAAAATAACTAGTCAAATTTACAATTCATCTCCTGCCTTTCCAGCCATGTAATGGTGTATTAAACACAGTCTAAATACCCAGGCTTCTCATGAAGTCATTACATTATATTCCTCAGAGTCTGCAACATATAAGTGAATTGTATTCTTTCCTCAGATTCACTGTCAGTCAGAAAAAGAGACAGACACTCAAACTAACTTCCTGGGCAGGCTTGACTGAGACTGCCCTCTGTTGGGGTGATGGGGTAACTGCAGGCTGAGTCCACTTGAGTGAGTGCTTAAAAATAGTACATAGGAGTGGATGCACGGTAAACTCTCTAATCAACAGTATTTTACCAGAAACCCAAACACTGTATATGAGGGTGCTCAGCTGCTCTGCTTTATCTCTGAGACTAGGGGTCCGTTAGCTGGGCTGTCTCTGTGTGAGCTTGTGTGTGTGTATGTGTGTGTGTGTGTGTGTGTGTGTGTGAGAGAGAGAGAGAGAGAGAGAGAGAGAGAGATAGGGAGCTGAAACGCTGCTCCAGGCCATATCAGTCCCTTTCTTAGAGGAGCCTTCGCTGCATGTGATTTTAGGCTGCTGCCGTCTGAACGCGCTGCACGCCTTTAGTTGCATGGTTTTTGCTCTTTTATCTGATCGAAAAGTAGCGATGCATGCTGTGTTATGAATACCAAGGTGTGGTGGGGAATATCAGAGTTGCTTTGAGAAAAACAGTTTTACTATGTTGTTTTTCTATGGCATATTCACCTGGGGGGAATAGGATCTCGTTGTATAAACTGAACTGTAAGTATGCATCACACCTGCTTGCGGAACGCTCCGATGCTGTTTTTTTTCCCCAAGCTGTGACACCAAAAACTAACACAGACACAACAGATGATTCATTTTGCAGCAGTTGTTCTTTCTGCTACAGCGTTGGCTTTTGCTCCACTGATGTAAGACCAGAGCACCACCGTTCCCCACCGCACATCGCATCGGCGCGTGCTAGCGTAAAGAACGGCTTCCATTATTAATACGTTGAGTATGGAGGTGAGAGAAAGCGAGTGCGAATGAGAGAGAGAGAGAGAGGGAGGGAGAGAGAGCTGGCGAGAGAGAGCGCGTGCGAGAGAGAGAGGGACAGAACTGTTACAACCAAGGCACTCTTCTCTCAGAGAGACAGTCGAGGGGTTGCCAATCTCTCTAAACTCATAGCTCAAAATAACCCCTGCCACCCCCACCTCAACACACACACAACGTCCCCCACCCCCCGCCACACACACACCCCAAAACCCGTAGGCGGCGATATGAACAGCCGGCAAACTACTTGTTGCGCGTGAATTCAGCGCCGCCAGCGCGAGCGGAACTGAGAGCAGAACCTCCCTTCCGTCTCTACCCGCCACCTTGTTCAGGAGCGCTGGGGGGGGGGGGGGGGGGGGGGGGGGGGGGGCACGACGACTAACAAAGTATGTGTGACTCAGAATAAGAGCAGTTATTTAGACCTGTCTGTCCCGACCCCTCCCGGAGGTGCTCGGTTTGATTTACTTGTCCACGCCCACGCCGGTCGCACTTCCTGGAGACAGGCAGGCAATGCTGGGCCTGCTCCAATCAGATAACAATAAGTGGCTCCTCGGGGCCACTCACCACGCCGCCGGCAACAACAAAGGGCCCTTCATAGAGGCCCCTCCAACACCCGTCAGCCCGGATGTTTCTCATCTCCCTTACAGGCCCGTCCTTTGTTGTCTCACTCTTTTCTTTTTTCCTCTGCGGCTCAAATTGTTTGTTAAGGCGGCTTTCCTTGGTGTCTTTGTGACAGCTCGTGGCTTGGCTAGTCATCTTCGTGCCCCTCAATGCCACACAGGTCTTACACCCAGTGAGGGCTATAAAATAATGCTGCTTAGTGGCCACTTTGTCTCTCTCTCTCTCTCTCTCTCTCTCTCTCTCTCTCTCTCTCTCTCTCTCTCTCTCTCTCTCTCTCTCTCTCTCCGTCCCCATTGACTGGCATGCTGTTCTATTAAAGACAGAAGAATAGCACAGCAGTGAAGTGTAGGCAGGTGTGTGGCGCTCCCACTACCCAGGAAGGAACAGCATCCGAACCGCAGGCTAGTCTGGGAGATGCGGTGCACAGCACCTCCTGGCAACGCAGGAAGTGGCGGAAACCTATTTTGTCCCGCTCTGTCACGAGGGCAGTGTGCAACAGGGCCCCGGGATCCAGCCACCGCTGAGCATCATTGCTCCACAGAGCCGGGAGAGGAAGACCGGGAGGACGGTCTGTGGGGGATGATCATGGCAGGGTACGGTGTGATAACCATGGCTCGAGAGGGGAAGCGACGCTCGACAGTTGCCTTTCCAGCTGGATGGCTTTGGTCCTGAGCCCCCTCGTTTGTCTCTGCCGCAAACGGGAAGTCTCCGCATATGGATGGACGACACGATAGGATGTTTACGTAGGAGTCCTTTCGGGAAAACCGTCGCGTCCCGTGCAGCCTCCGTCAGACAAACAGACGACTGCTACAGAAACAACCGCACCAACAGCAAACAACAGAGCACCTCCACGTGTTCACAGACCGGTACACAGCACAGCCTAGATGGGTGTGTACACCGCGTTTTCCTTGCTAGTTGAAACCCTGTACACAAGAGCCATACAAGTTTTATGTCATTTTCAGATTTGTCATAAACCTGAAAGTCTATTAAAGCAACGTCATATAAAGACAAAGGTGTGCAATACAAATGGAGGCTCTGTATAAAAGTCACACCAGAAATGATTGGCAGTGGTTTATGCAATTGTATTTATTTGGACCGTCCCATAACATTCTAAGTTAAGACATTGTATTTACCGCAGAAAGGCTTCAGTTAGTTCTATGAAAATGTACTAAAACGTCACATCACAAACCATGGCGGTTTTTTAAGTCCCCTCAGAGACGATGACTGGTGTGTGGCAGCCAACGGTCCGTAGCGCGGCTAGGACTTCACCACGGCACGCCGGATGTCGCGTGGCGGGGGTGAACAGCGGCAGCCCCGTCGCTGGGTACACCGGCACGCCGCACGTCTCCCTCCGATCGACGGCGCTCCTCTCGTCACAAACAGACATGACGATGTTTATTTGCGCTGGCCATTTTATGAGGTGCCTCGAGACTGACAGACAGAAAGAGAGAGAGAGAGAGAGAGAGTGATAGAAAGACGGAGAGAGAGATTTGAAAGACAGCGACGGAGATATTGAGAAGCAGAGCGAGAGAGCGTGCGGAGCAGTCGTCATCTTCGAATTGAGAGAGAGAGAGAGAGAGAGAGAGGGAGAGAGAGAGAGAGAGAGAGGAGGGCAAAGCAGAGGGAGGGAAACATCCAGTGTGGTGCGTCTGCCTAAGGCCGCATTCACATGATCAACCAAGGGACAGAGAGCAGGTTCCTTATCATGTGTATGCAGCCTAAGGGAAGGTTAAGGAAAGGCAGGTATAGGAAGAGGGTCTGGGTCAGAGATCACCGGTGGATGAATGGCCACGTGATTTGCTCCATTGCAGTCGGCCTCGGAGCCCCGCCCACACACTCTTGAAAGGCTGATAAAGTGTGCGGTTTAGCGTGGGTACAAAGGAGAAGCGTTCTCTCCACGTAGTACGAGAGGTTCTCTACAATCTCGGTAAAGGTAGTAGAAAGGGAAGGCTTTCTTTCTGCAGCTTACGGTGCTCGTCTATAAAGCATACCCTTTCATTTTCCAAGAAGTCTTTATAAAGGAAAATGCTGAAGGACATTTTAGGGAAATCTAATGGAATCATATAGAGTATAGATCTTCAGATGAAACTAGACATGGTCACTAATGCGATTGCGCCACTTGAGAGATAAGGACATGAGTTGAGAGACACGGTGTGTTCACTCCAGTAAGGTCATGGGTTCAACAGGTGAGTCCAACAACAGAACCACCGGTCGACAAGAACCGGAACAAAAAGGTGACCGATGAAGAGAACACTGGAAATGAATGGAAAACTATATGCATTATCTCATATTAGCCACACACTTTAAGGTGGATGCTTGTCTTCTCAGGTAACAGTAACACTGTAATACAAAATACAAAAAAATACACTCTGATGTTCCATTCCACCTAAGATACTAAAGAACATATAGGCGTGTTTACCTGGCATGTTTATGTGCACACCTTTACCATCTCAGCAGGTGAGTCCAATAACAGAACCACCGGTCGACAAGAACCGGAACAAAAAGGTGACCGAAGGAAGGGAATTATTTGCACTACGACGAGCGGAGCCCACATCGTGGCGTTCTCCCCCCGGCCGGTTCGATAGCTCCTCTCTCGGCCGATGATTGATGTGTCAGTGTATCTCATCATCGTCGGCTAGAGCGGATAATAAGAAGCGGATGCTGCCGCCGAGACGCCGAGCGGGGGCTTTTAGCCCCGAGACAGGTCAAGCGCGCCGATCGTCTCGTGAAAGCCCCGCGTAAATCTCCCCGTCCCCCTCACGCTGCTCTCTGGCCGATCGATGCCAGATCTTAAAGTGATGAACGGTTGTTCAATGGACCCCTGTTGGTTCCTCCCTCCCTCCTCCTCCTCCTCCTCCTCCTCTTCCCCCCCTTCCGAGACACACTCGCCATGTCTTATCTCCCTCCGGCCGGGGGAGGTGTGATTCGGGGGAGCGAGGGTGGCGGGGACAGGGCTGTTGATACATCATGGACTTTCCCAGATCCCTGATGGAATATGGGACCACGCTCGTGTTTATGACTTGCGTCGTGAGTCCATGACATGACATCCCCTGACCCGGTCCCTGCTCAGCTGATCCGTTGAGCAGAGACTATGAAGTTATGGGTGAGCTTGGCTTCCACCTCGCTCAGGACAGGAGGTTTCTGGTCCATGCCACAGTCCATCAAGCGAGACAGCAACAGGACTGTGTGTGACGCTGTTGTTTCTCATAATGGGAAAGGGTACGGACAAGCTTACCGTCAAGTTTGTGTCTTTTCTTTGATCAATATTTACTGCATTTGTTTTTTTCATTGACAGCTTGATAAATCCTCTCAATAAACAAAGGAACACATGAATGGCATCATCGTTAGTCAGCGACTCCAAAAAGGAAGAACGATTCGAACTCATCAAATGAGCAGTCGCCGTCTTGCCAACTTGCGTCCATTCAGGAGCCCAAAATAACCCACATTTCCACCTAACAAACCCCAAACACATTACCTTGACGTGTCACTCAGTCACTCAAACAGCCATTCAGTCAAAAAGCACTGGACAAAGGGGGGTGGGGAGGGCGCTTTGCATTCGATACGAATCCCTAGTCCCACCGTTGAAAAGTGGTCCTACGGACCCATTTTCGCAGATGACAACGCCCTGCGTCTTTTCAGTGGCAACAATTGTCAGAGGGCCAGTGACGCGCGCCATAAATCAAGGAGGCGGGAGGATGGTTTACCCGGCAGGGCGGACAGGAGGCCTGAAACAGCAGTATCTACGCCGGCCAGCTGCTCAGTGCGGCTCAGGCTAATCGCAGCTTTCCAACATCCTTAATTTTGCACATTCATTGTCCGCATCAAGAGTTTGGGCAAACTTTGCCTCTGTGATGTGTCACTGCTTCAGAGCTGATAGAAGAGGTGTGAAAAAAAAAAGCTGTCCACATTTTTCTTTTTTTCCTCTGCTCCTCTGAAATCGGATTCGCCAGGCTGCATTCTCATTAATGGAGTCCTTTTGATCTGCTGTGAGAGTTCAGGGGACGGCTAATAGGAAATTGTTGACTTAACAGGCCGAGGTCCGGGGAACGAGGTGGTTCCGCGACTCATCTCTGTGTGGACGGCGTCAACAACGATGTCGACACGAGTGGCTCGGCTTCAGCGGCGCGTCCCGGGCCGACGGGGGGGTCGCTGCCTGTCACACTCTCCGTTTTACCACGGGCGGAGAAGCCACACGACGGCAAAGCAGCCTCATTTAGAGAGACAAACATGTCTGACACCGCTGCCTGCTCACCACTTCCTCTGCACGGACGCCGCGGGGCTGGCATGGATAATTGGAGACAGGCGAGTGCAGGACACTCGCCGAAATTGATTTGAGGTCCTCGGTGACTAACACACAGTGGATTGTCTCTTGGCCCTGGCTGCTCTCTCGCACCCTCTTTCCCTCCCTCCCTCTTTCTTTCTTTCTTTCTTTCTTTCTTTCTTTCTTTCTTTCTTTCTTTCTTTCTCTCTCTCTCTCTCTCTCTCTGCCCCTGCTGCTCTCCAGCCGTCGCCCACTAAAGGAACTCTGGGGACGCCATGGAGCTCTCCAGCACCGTCTCCACAGCTCTCAGTCCGGGGCCGAGGCTAATTGGCGGATCCACCGGGGAGCCCTGCACTGAGCACTCCAAGCCAGGGGCCCCCTCTCAAGCATGTGAGCTCTGCTGCAGGCCCCACTGCTGAACAGGGCCAAGTGCAGCAGTCAGAGCAGGCAAGGGGCGAAGGGGGGAAAAAGGGGAAAGAGGGGATGGAAATGGGGGGAAATAGTGCCCACGGGAGAAGGGATGGGTAGTGGGAAAGTTCATAAGGCAACGTGGAGGGGGAGGGGGGAGGATGGCACTCTACCTGCAATTTAAAATGATGGACTTACCAAAGGGTGACTAAACAAAAGCTTTTATGGAGCCCTCCCCCCGCGCCCTTTTCCTCCGATACTCTCCCCACTTCCAGTGGTGCATCTATGCAGCCCTCGTCCAAACCCTCCACCATGGTATATTTCCAAATGATCAAAGTGAAACAGAGCAGCGTGCAGCGATTGCATTCATAGCAGGATTTCACAGTGGCCAGGGAAGTGGAGCTGTGGAGAGAGCTGTAAAGAGAGAGAGAGACAGAGAAAGAGAGTGAGAGAGAGAGAGTGCGAGAGAAAGAGAGAGAGTGCGAGAGAGAGAGAGAGAGAGAGAGAGAGAGAGAGAGAGGGAGAGCTAGCGAGAGAAAGAGAGAGAGAGAGAGAGAGAGAGAGAGAGAGAGAGAGAGAGAGAGAGAGAGAAAGAGAGAGAGAGAGAGAGAGAGAGAGAGAGAGAGAGAGGGAGAGCTAGAGAGTGAGAGAGAGAGAGAAAGAGAGAGAGAGAGAGAGAGAAAGAGAGAGTAATTGACAGGCCGTGAGCCGAGCGCTTTTGGAGGGAGTTGTCCGGAGCACAGGCCCGGTCCCTGTGTTTATCGTGGCGCTGCCGATCGATGGTCATCTCCTGACCTCAGGGGAGGAATGGGTCTGGAAGAGGAGGCAAAGCCAAGGGACTCCTTTTTGTTGTGCTTCCTCTGTCGGTCGGCAGCTCTCAATGTACAACCAACATTTTCTTCTTCTTTTTGGTTTGAAAGAGGGAGCCATGAGGAAAGGAGAAAAAAAACTGTTATCTTCCTTTTTTGGGGGCTATATCTCCCCATGGTCTAGGACTTCCTCAAAAAGAAAGTCTTTCATATGATGTGGTTTGGCGCCCTCTTTGAGTGTGCTTCAATTCATGTTAGCCATCTGCAGAATTCCAATAGGATACTTTACACATTGAACCGGGCGGTGTGGCTAGGAATGTGTTATGGGAAGAAAGAATAAGTTATGAAACGATATAGCTTTTTGTGTTTGATTCAAATGCAGAGAAACAACAAAGAGCTTAGATCTCTCGTTCGTGAACCTGCATCCAATCTCCTGGTCTTTCCCTGTAATAATGGCTTATTAAAGAGAAAAGGAGGGATCCATGTGGGCCAACTGGCCAGCTAACGAAGTCTTGCCGATGAAGACGTTGACATTGTGTGCTTTTGAAGCCCAACGGCGATGCAAGCCTCTGGGCACTGAATAGAACATAGGCATTATCTGTTTGTGTATATCACGTTTTTTTTTTTATTTCCTTCCTCATGTATGCACCCTAATGAACTCCCTGGAGAAAAACAACCACACATGTTCCTCTGAATTCAAGCCAGTGATGCAAAGGCCTATATTGTGTATACCCTGCTACAGCAGACACATTGTAATTAAAGTCTGTACGATCACAATGTGATTGTATCGTATTCATAACCATGCTATGATGATTTTTTTTCTTTCATAAACTGTTTCGCTACCATAATTGTTTTCATTGGTAACAACTTGTCTGGATTGAGGTTGAAGTGTCACGGCTCGAGTAATAGACGTGAAAACGAGAAGAGAATAACAACATCTTCCTCACTTTTCGTCCTCTCAATTGACTATTTTCCCCGCCTAATTAGGTGAGGGCACTTTGCATAAAAGCTGGGCCCAGCAGCGGTCGACGAGCTCTGTCCCGCTGTGATTTCTTTCGGAGACAGCGAGAAACAAACAGAAATAACAACGACACCATTACGGGGCATAGAAATTGGAGCCCGTGAGCGGAGGTGGTGAAGAGGGCGGAGAGGGTGCCTCTGTCCCCCCCATAAGAGACCCCTGGAGCGCTGCTCTCTCTGTCGCCTCAACACCGTCAGGTGCCTCTGTCCCCCCCATAAGAGACCCCTTGAGCGTTGCTCTCTCTGTCGCCTCAACACCGTCAGGTGCCTCTGTCCCCCCCATAAGAGACCCCTGGAGCGCTGCTCTCTCTGTCGCCTCAACACCGTCAGGTGCCTCTGTCCCCCCCATAAGAGACCCCTGGAGCGCTGCTCTCTCTGTCGCCTCAACACCGTCTTTTTTTCTTATCTTCATCGCCAGTGATGAGCTTCGTCCCAGTGGCACGTTAAAAAAAAACTCCAAAACGAAGAAACTGAGGAGGCTCCTGTGCCAGACTACAGGTGGCCTAGTAGACAGGCCCGCAAACCAGCGCCTCCGGACTCACTGACGAACGCAAGGACGTGCGAGGATAATGAACCGGCACGACCGTGGGCCGTGCGAGAAGCATGAGGGGACCTGGGGAGAGAGAGACCCCCTGCCTGTGTCACCGACGAGTGAGAAAGCGCTCCGGTCGTAATTACAACCCGCTCGCTGCCATTTGCGGGGTGAGGGAAAACAAATCAGACGGACGCTCGCCCAGGTACAGAGATGTGTGCCCCCCCCCCCCCCCCCCCTCAGGCTCTGATCACCGTTGTCATTTGTTTACAATTCTCATGTTGATTCCTTCTAAGTGGCTGTGACGTATTGTGATCAAATACCATACCCCGACAGTGTGTGCTCCTATTCTCTCTCAGTGGGAAATGTGAACTTGGCCCAGTTAGCTGCTACCAAAGGCAAACAACTTAAAGACAGAAAAAGGAAAAAATCCACAATCTGATCAAACATACAAAAGTATAGAAATACATTTATAAGAGAATCTACAAATCAACCCTTTATTGTATCCAGTGTAGCCTGTGCCACAATCTGCCACCTTTTGTTATGATCAGCTAAGCTCTAATGGCAGAAAGGGCTCCCAATCTCTCCAATCTTGTTGCCTGGGGAAGATATCTATATTCCTGATGTTGTTAATGGGGAGGTCTGTCCATCTCAGGCACCCAACCCGGAGACTCAGCTGAAGGCAGAACAGACAATAAAGCAATATACAAGCTTTCCAAACCACCCCCCAAGAGGTCAACCTAACACGGGTGTAGCTAGACAAACCGTCGGAGCGGCGGAGGAGGGGAGCTTTTCTGAGGGAGTACGCCGTGGTGGAGGTCTCCTGGGCACAGAGGCAGGAGCGATGGATAAGGAAGAATGGACGACAGTCAGCAGACGATTCCATTCAGAGGCTCAGCGAGAGAGAGATCAGATGATATCCCAGCGTCGGAGAGGATTCACCTCCGGCGTGAGGATTACGTTTTCATTCGGCTTTCTGTCACCAATCGTACAGTACATGGAACAACTGACAGGTCTTCACTCATTAACGGCAATCGAATTGCAAATCATGACTACATTGCTGAATACAATGTAAAACAAGCTCTTGGGGTTGACATTTGACTTAATACAAGCTGGTTAAGACGCCAGTGCTACAAGGGTGGATGAGAGCAAGTATGGAGGCACGTACGACAACATATATTGTATTTCCCCTTAGTTCAAACGTGAAGTCAAATCCACAGTAGACACTTGAGTGATTCAGGTTCAGGAAATGACATACATTGTATATATCCTTAGATAACCCAGATAATCCTGTGATTGTGAGTTATCTTGTAGAACTTGAATACCATTGATCTGAGCTTTATAGTCACAAATCTCCAGGGAAATCACAGCCTGTCAATCTCCCTCAGTACCACACTAGGCAATTGTGTTGGTACTCACGGTCAACCTTTCAAAGTAAATAAAAGACACCAGTGTAACATACTGTATGTCCACAATGGCTGTGCACACTCCAAAGGTTAGCTTTTGCCTAACCTTGTGTTTCTTTTCACATACTAACGACATGAAATGGAGTTGGCGGCAAAAGTGTTTTACCACTAAGAGACTGAGAGTAGGAAAAAAGCAAACCCAAAAGCATGTTTCTACCTGTCAAAATGTAATTAGCTATGAGTTATTTGATCTAGGAGGTAATATTAGGATTAGTATTGGCTGCCTCTAAAATGAAAGCAGAAAGCTCATTGGATGTGACCATAATGTCACTAATGCATTTATTAGAAACAAATTAATTGGAAACTATGAACTGCTGTTACTGTTTCTTCTCCAGAGATGTTTTTAGAAAATAACACAAAAGGAGATCTCGTTGATACATCTCAAATGCTCTGAGCGTGGGGACTGAAGCAAAAAAAAAAAGATGAAAAAAACAAGGCTAAATTAAAAGTGTATTTTCTCCCAACACAAGTATGCACACAGGCTATTGATGTCTACATGAGAATAACAATGTCATCCTGCTGAAACACCATTTGAAGCAGTCGCGCTTGCCTCGGGGCACAGCAATCAGTTAGCAGCGGAATAAGACCCTCTTTTCGGGTGAGAAGGGAGTGGAAAGAGTGTGATAGATAGTGAAAGTGGGAGGGAAGAGTCAGAGGAAAAAGAACAAGAGAAAAAGAACAAGGGGAGATGTAAAGCAACACCCGCAGCCCGACACCTGCCACATGCATTTAAATAATTTACCAAACGATATCGGGACGGCTTTGAAAACGAGAGCGATCTCCGTAACACGGGTCTTCCTCCCCTCGCTCTCTGACAGGTGCCTGGGCGAACAAGACGCTCGCACCTCCAGCCGTCAACCTGAGGCTTTGGCAACCTTAATGAATAATATATGGTTGCCTCGGAGGATCCGGGTTGGACGAGGAGGGAAGTCGGCTCCGGGGAGGAGTGATTTGAAGGTGTGGCAGCCGCGTGGGAAGTGAGAGTACAGGGGCCTGGTACTCGTCAGGGGGGAGCAGAGCGAGTGGTGGTGCTGTCAGGTGTTGTAGCAGCGGGTGGCTAAATGTAGCTTGGATGGAGAGAAGATCAGCACTGGGGGATGTGAGGAGCGAGGCACTCTTAACTGGGGGGAGCTGTGGGAAATGGGAGAAAGAGAAACGCGAACATAGTCATTATTTCGACTTGTGTTCGCAACCTAATGAGCCTGTTCTCCTCCATGTCAAGAAGCGTTGCCCACTTTTCTGCATAGTCTCTATTCACACAGAACATCCGGGAAGCTGACAGAAAGTCGAAGAGAGAGAGAGAGAGAGAAAAGAGACCAGTGAAGATTCATGAGACCAAGGAAAATCAGGAGCGGAGTAAACTTGAGCGTTTTTTCCCGACTTACATGTTCACTTGACTCATTTGTAAACAGTCTTTTGATAATAGCGTTAATTAGGCGTGGTGGTCAAGGAGCCCCGGCACTGTGCCGCCGTTCTAAACAAACAGAATTAGCGGGCCATGAAGCTAGTGCAGGGGCTCGTTAAATTTATGGGAGAGGAGGTGAGCTCCCCCTGCGCGTGTTCAACTGATTAAGTTGGGGGGAGAGAGAGGCTTGCTGTGCCAGGCCCAGTCAATCAGGAACGGCTGTTTGCCAAGGCAACGATGCGGCGCAGCGCTAATGCCGCCATTACAAGCCGAGCATGTGCACAAATCTCTCTCTGCGCTAGGCCCACAGGCACATGGTTTGCAACAAACCGATATTGGCAGGAGGTTTGACACGTGAATGTTCCTCGTTGAAAGGGTGCAGACAGAAATGTTGGGAAAGTTCACAGTGGGAGTCATCACTCATTCAGACAATTGGGTTCACACTAATTAAAACCGCAGGTTTCCATAGATAATGACTAAACTATAGAGAACCTAGCCGGTGTATTTCATAAAGGTCTACGAATATATTTTGACAATATTTAGTTTTAGTCCTATTACAGAATAAGCGTAGCTACGGCTAGACGTAAAAATAATCATTCAATATTAAACAAAAAAACAGAAATAGCTGGTAAAGTTTGCTAACAGACCTTCACATACACACACACACACACACACACGCACACACACGCACAGTAAAACACACAGACGCCTATTGAAAATATTTTTAAGCAAATCATGAAAGTGTCTGTCAAAAAGACCAAAATTGTTTCTTTTGACAATTGCATAATAATTATTCATTCCTCTTTTCTTAGATGTTGCTGATGCAACACAGAGAAACAGGCTTTCAAAAGGCTTATGCCAACGTCAATCACATGCAGGCTAAAGTCAAAATTTTCACAATAATATAGTTCTGCTTTACAATACCACACAAGACAATGGAATTCAACTCATGTAGATTTGCACAACATGTTAACACTATATACATTGGAGTGTGGATATTCAGAGTGAAAACAAACATTTTAATAATACCTTCCATTAGAAAACAACCACATTGAATACACAATAATTTGCACATTTACTGTAAATAAAGAAGACAGTGAAGTTTATCTATGTGCCGTTAAGGGAAAGTGGCACCGCCAGAGTCAAATGAAATACTTTTGTGGCTTAACACTTTGAAATAATTTGTTGATTGTGAAGTGGGTGTTGTTTCTGTACAGTATTGTGATTAAAGGGTGTCTATTCCCTTTGCCACATACTGACACAATGCCACTGACATATTTTTCTGTTTCGCTGACAATATTAGTCTATGATAGGTAAAATGCATGTGGTTGAATGAATGTTGAATGGTGGATGCTACCTTCATAAAAAATAAATTCGAAAGAGCTTGGGAGCCCCTTTTATCCGTTTCCAAGGATGCATATTGTGACAGCTCTTTATGCCTGCTGACGCCAGTGTCAAGAGTGATGTGTAATTAATTAGACTGCTTTTGTTGAAAACGCTTAAAGTAATTTGACATCATTAAGATGTACCGTATGTAGTCAAGTCACGGAGACCGACAATCAAAAAAGGAGTCGTTACTAACTTGGGTATCTAGGTTGGAATTTAAATAAAATAAAGAAATCTGAAGGTGACTATGCAGTCACAAAAGTGAAACGAAATGGGTTTCAATTTGAGAATGGCTTCTCCCATTCTCATCCCCCTATCAACTCATATTAATCGCCATGAATCCCAATTAATATGATAGTATGAAATAATTGTTAAATGTATGCAAGATATGCATAACATGCATACAAATATACTACCACACATATCATCATATAAATGATGAATTCAAACATGTTGACAGTTCAAAACATATGAGCATATTAGCAAGTTAGGGCATAATATGGAAAAGGATAATATACAACTATATGATCTGCATCCCTTGTTGGTCATGTCGATCGTTTTGTGAACGGCCAGATTTTAATGGTGTATTGCTTTAAATCTTGCGGCAACAAGGAATTGTTGAGCATAATTTTCTCATTTCCTTACGTAAAGGATGGTCCAGTGTATCCTATGTACACAAGTTAGGAAGCATTGAAGCACCTTTCCTTAATTCGAACAGCACTTACCATGGTTGCCACTTAGATACTTCCGGGTCATTTCACTCAGTTAGGGACCTTTCTAAGCGAAATAGAATAAATTTAAATGTTCTCGTCTTTTAACCTTTGTTTGGTCACTGTGGTATTTTGATGGTTCTCTAGTGTCAAGCCTTCTCTGTTCTTTGGTGCCTCAATTACACTTGCTATTGGATCTCTCCTAAACCAACGATTTTCCACTAAAAAGTCCAATGAATCTTTTTTTTAAGGGAAGGACTGCAATTAAACTATACGTATATCTGCTTCTGTTAACCTTACCTAATTTGCACATGGCCTTATTTATTCCTAGAACAACTATGCTGCTATGATATTTATGTAATGAGTCTGCACTTAAAGTATACATGTGAATTTGAGCCAGCTGTACCCATTGTGCATGTCTTGTAACAAACCCATATAACTACAGCAGCTTGGACAGACACATAGCTTATGCTGTCATTATCTTCAGAAAATAATGAAAAAAGTAGTTCCTGGTCATCTGGAATTAGCTGCCATCCATATAGTTCTGCTGATCTTCAGCCACTGTCTTTGTTTGGTACAAGACATGCGAGTCGCCATGACAACCGCAGTACGTTGAATTGCAAGAATATTGGATGCCAGAAAAAAGCCTCATGAAAGTATAGTCATTTTTATGCATTACAATGGACATCAGAGAGATTGTAATCCTACATCAATGCCTGCAATTTAGACTCGTACAAATACAAAATCACTTTGATATTTTTGGAGGGAGGATTAGAAATCCCTCGTCTGCGCTTGGATTTCATATGTGCTTTCAATTATAGAAAAACTAATAGCCACTAAGATCATTTGAAAGAATTTCTCCCACACACAGCAAAGCCACTAAAGGACCCTAAGATCCTTAACATTTTATGCAAAATAGGGAAAAAGTTGCCATTAGAGAGTTAGAAATGAGGGCTTTTTTGCTATCATATGGTAATCGATGCAAATAGCTCTCCTTGATGCAAGGCACGAATGTACAATGGTAGCCGTTTCAGGATTTCAAGGTAGGAAAGTTGCGAACACAAAGTGTGGCTGAATGAAAAGGCCTAGGAGCTTGTCAATCAACCTCATGCCCTCATCGTTTACAGCACTTTTAAACCCAGGCCAACCAAGCTGATGTCGGAGGTCAGGCTGGCTGTAAAAATTGGGCTGAATTTCCCCCAAGACAATATAAAACATAAGTTCAGACAATATGAAACAAAAACAAATATTTTTCAACTTGCTCTATTTCCTTGGTAGAGTCTGTCAGTAGGTAGTTGCTTCTTATTCTCCACATTTTTTGTCTACAATAACCAAATCGTTTGGAGTGGGCGAGGCTGGTGATTTGGCTGGCACCAGTTTCATGAGAGGAGTGAGAAGTATACTCAATTCATAATCATCTTTGTTTTTGAAAGCAGTTCATAAGGCAACAACATGCATATCCTCTTATCTAGAAGCAAAGGAGATCAAAGCAAAAGGTGCCCTTATCAAAAGAGCCCATGTTTATGCTGTTTTGTCCTGGTGCGACTCGAATCAGTTTTGGCATGAAGATGTGCACATATTGGAGTAGGCTTATTGGCTTTTACACCTTGGACAAAAAAAAACACACGCGCACACAGAGGAAAAATAGGATTGCTTTGGTGTTCTGATTAAATTCTCTGGCAGGCTGTGCAACATAAGAGACTCGCCGGTATTAATATTGTTGGTTTGTAATCCTGTTAATGAAAAATGTGCTTTTTTCACAGCCATTGGCGTTGGTAGTGTGAACCTCTCTAGTGGGCTGAGAAGCGGGAGGAGTGTTCTCGGAGCAGTAAATATAGAGCCAGGCAGAAGGAGAACGTTGTAATCAACTGAAAAGGGAATTTGGACGCTGCCCCCTGATCGTTGGAAATACACAAACATTGAGTTGTTTCTTTTATATATCTATTTCTATTTCATTGTTGAAAAAAAAGATATTCTAGACAGCTCAGATCCAATGTTTTACAGCTTTTCGAAGCTTTGCTGAGAAATAGAATACGTATCTGAAATCACATGTTGCACTTGACAAACTATAATTTTCATAGATGCGTAAACGTTTTGTAATTACACTACAGCATCAAGCTCCGTCACAAAATGGTCTCTGCCTTTTGGTCCTGGGTGCCCTTTTGGTATTGCAAGTAACCTGATAACTAACATCTCGTATATCAGGTGTGTATAAGGCTTTCCATAGTCATTTTGTGAAGGTAAATATTGACCCACTGTCTTTTAGTGACCAACATCAGCCGAAGGCCAAAGATCACCAAACCTCACACGGTTAACCCACACATTTCATAGAGCCAGCCATTAACTTGCTTATAGGCCTCCGTTTCACCCTCTCCAATAAAAAGACTGGGAGGAGAAAAAGAAAAAGAAAGACCTAAAGGGTCACAGGAAAGAAAGCAAGAGAAGAATGATGGGAAAATATTGCGCTTTTTCCTCTGGATTGTGATACCATCAGAGCAGGAGGCTGAATGTGGTTATTGCTTTGTGGAATATTGCTGGAGCGCCGAATTAGATTGGGTCACCCTTTGGCTTCCATCAAGATAAAAGATAAGGGCGCCACAAAAGCAGCTTTGGATCGATCTCCCTCGACAAAAGGGGACAACATAAATATAAACAGATTATGACTCGGGGAAACAGCTTCGTTTCCAATCACAGGGCCTTGCTCGGGTCTCCATGACGAAAGGGGAGGGTGTCATGTCGCCCGGTGGGGTCCCTCTGTGCCGTCCGCCTGATTGATGGCTTATTGTGGCCGCAGCAGTGCCCGAGTAGAATGAAGAAGAAGGGGAAAAAAACATGGCGTGTGTTTCAAATTGGGAGGGGCCTCTTCTTCTACTTTAGAGTAGAGAGAGCGTTATCCTGTTTTCCTGGCCAATGTGGTTTGTTACCTCTCCTGTTGGAGGAGGGAGAGGGGGTTGGATTAGGCTTTGTGTCTTTGTCTGGGAAAACGCTTTAGATTTTCGGGCAGCCACCAGCATCTGGGCTCAAGGTCATCAAAGCTGACAAAAGGCATCCAATATTGCAGCTTGTGCTCTCTACTCATGAGTGGTAAGGGAGCATAGTGATATTGCAGATAAAAGTAATCTACTTGGCAGTGTACGATTTGCTGTCCTAATTTGCTTCTGCAAAAGCAGAGAACTGAATGTGTGCATGGTAAATATCTCTGGAAACACACATACAAACACATACTCAAAATAACATTTACTCAATGCTTTGCTTCCAATCAATGTTACATGCAGCGCGTTATTGCAAAGTAGAAACATAACTTATTGGCAGGTAAATTATGACTAGTTTGTTATTGTCGTGAGCCAATTTGTGTGGCAGAAAAAACGCTTAGATTATAGGAGTAGGCAAATGAATCGTTCAGTTATTCTCTAGGGCACCGGTCGCACATTCTCTCAACATAAGCATCTTTGCCTAATTAGCTATCAACAACCTTTTAAAGACATCCTCAGCACTATTAGGAAGCAATGAAAACCTTGGAATGAACCACCCAGCATTCCATTAACCTATCATACAAACTCACTGCCCTGCATTCAGTGGAATATATATATATATATATAATATATATATATATATATATATATATATATATATATATATATATATATATATATATATATATATGTATATATATATATATATATATGATGAAAGTCCTGTTTATATTTTATATATATATATAAATATAAATATATATATATATATATATATATATATTCCACTGTATACAGGGCAGTGAGTATATTGTATATCTATATAAGTTCAATCGAGTAAGTTCAACCAAGCACATCTCTCTCTCTCAGGGACACGTTCAGCAAGCCCAGGCTCCGTATTTCTTACCCCTTTGCATCCCCTTTGCTGCACTTCCAGCGCGTTGGATTCGAACGCCACTGACTCGCAACACAACTCGCAAGTGTAGAGCACTTCTGAGCACAACAGCTCATAACCGTAAAGGCATGCGTTGCCTTAATGTGGCATGAAAGACAATTCCCATTAGACAGGGGAAATAATTGAGCACTTGATATCCAGTGGTGCTGTAAGCGCCCCATCAATTTGCCACCGTTTGACATTTATCAGGCCTGTGATCATTGCCAAAGCAGAGACGGAGAGCAGCGCGCCGACATAGCGTTCCTCGCGGTGGAATCGATGCGGCGCACTCTTTTGTCTATGATGAAAGGAGATATGAAGCCGAAGCGCGGTTGTCCCCCACCAGCTATCTTCTCTATTTTACCCCTAAACTGCCTTTCTCTCCCACAACCACAGGTAGTTCAACAGAGAGAGAGAGAGAGAGAGAGAGAGAGAGAGAGAGAGAGAGAGAGAGAGAGAGAGAGAGAGAGAGAGAGAGAGAGAGAGAGAGAGAGAGAGGGGGAGAGCGGGAGAGAGGGGGGAGAGAGAGAGAGGAATACGTCGCAGATCTTCCAGACAGACTTTGGATTGATTAAGTTCCAAAGGTCAAATGTTTGGTTGGGCCGCTGGAAGTTGCCATTTGACAGCCTTTGTTAGATTAGACCCAAGGTGAATTCCTGTATTCTTATTGCATTGTTTCCTTTGAGTATTCATACTGTCTAGGCTAGGTAAGGACTTAGAAAAGGTGTATGTTCACTGAACACACACACACACACACACACACAAACACACACACACACACACACACACACACACACACACAAACAGTTTCTAAGATGTTAATTGTTGTGCTCCTCAATGCTACAATGCACCCTCATGTAATTATAGTTTTGATTCACAACCTAAACAATAGCAGTAAAAAAATAAACGAAATGAAGAAGAAAAACAACATTGGAACAACATAAGAAACCAATTCATATCTTTTGTTTTTTCCTATCCATTTGCTCAGCAGCGAGGCAGAAAAAGAAAAACTTCACTGTCACACAACCTTGCAGTTTCTTTTCCTGACAGATGTTTCAAGTTACATTAATAAGTATGCCTTCAGAAAGTTGTGAAGATAGATTCTGCTCATGACTGCGGATAAAAAACAACAGACAAAAACTTTGAAATGTCAAAGCGACCTGCCAGAGTGCCTCAAAGTAAAGACTAAATGCACCTAACAGTGCAGTCTCAGGAGAAACTGACAACAGCTGTAAAGGACTTTTCAAGTGAAGTAGTACACATTTGTACATAAAAAACAAAAGGTTTTATCGTGCTGTATCACTCCAGGCGGACAAGGACGAGAGAAACTGCTTGAGACAATTTGGTTCGTAATGAACTGATCGCTGCTCCATTAGGGGACACAGAGTGGTATCTTCTCACCTTGTCAACACCGAGTCTTTGGCTGTGCAGAAAGTGTCAGGACAACCACTCTGGAAGGCTATTGTTCATTTTGATGGTGCCATTTGTTGATAACACTTGGGGTGTCAGGAGTCACAAGGGGTGTGGAAAGTGAGTCACTTAATAAAAAGTAACACATGGTTGTACTTTGGTTAAAAGATCGTAAGCACACAGCACTGAACAATATTCTCAGTTAATGGTCAGTTTCAGGAGCATATAATGCACTGAGTTACCAATACCTTGGTTTGATTATGGTACACTCCCAACCATTAGTAAATGTACCATTGCACTACTCATCTCCAAGTGCAATGTGTCAAAAATAAATCCTCTGTATGCGTCTTAAAATTAGTACTCTATATTTTTTGCTCATGAAAATAAGCCAATTCATCTACGGTTAAACAACTGTTCAAACAAAGAGGTGAAACTTGAAACTCCTCAGCTCAAATTATCAGCTTTTTCATTTAAGAACAGTGGTAAAAGTAGTTCTGCAAACCCAAAGCCATTAATAAAATATTGAGAAAGGTAAACATCCTGATCTGCTCCCAAAATCCTCAACAAAGTGCCATACAAGCCTACACTTAGAAACGCCAACACAGCAAACCTGTACGTCTGAAAATGCCACCACAGCAGTGATACACTGGTGTATACTTTCCTGCTCTCTCCCTCCCTTTTACAGCTTTTGCTCATTTGTGCAGCCTGGTTTGTGCCCTTGATTAATGAGCCAAGCTTCTATTCATTGTCAGATCTTTATTTCACCCACAACAGGACATTTTGTAGCGGGGAACGACACACAGCCCCTGCAAGCGGGTTTTTGCCCTGGTTTCCGCTTTCCAAAGGCACCTGATCTTGCCCAAAAAAATCTCACTTAATGGGTAGGTAGGTGCCTCTCCAGAGGTCGAAGGGGGTGATGGGAGTGGGCCTGAAAAATGAGCTCCCGTCCTGGTGTTAGGGGAGGGACAACGGAGAAACAACAGAAAAAACCCACCTAGGGACATGAAATATTATCGGTTCTGTTGATTGACCTTATTTAGGGGTTCCAGCCAACGTCAGCTGTTCACATCGAAGGGGAATTTGATGACAGTGAAAAAACTCCACCTGCTAAATAAAGCAAACCTGCCCCCTCCCTCTGCTCCTTTATCACCTCCTGCCAAGCTGGGAACTTCCTAATGTACATCTTACTATGCGCACGTCATGGCTCCGTGACCTCCACTGCTTTGCTAGTCTAGCATCGTCAAGGTTCTGACATTTTTCCAAGGTGAGAATTATTTTATTTAAATTTTTAAGTATTTAAGTGTTATAATAATAATTATGATTTTTACAATTTGGAGCAGTCACTCAAATTGCTGTAAATTTACTATAAGGAGGTTGCATGCTTTGTCATTATTAGAGAAGGTTGGTTTCTACCTTCTACCACCTTAAGAGGTTCCCAAAAATCAACCTTTTACCAAACACATTTTTATACCATAATGCACACTTGATCTGAAGACTATGAAGTGTGATGATAATTACACCCTTTTAGAGGAGTGAAAAACATGTCATTCTCATTACCGCTAGATTGAAGAGAGAATTGAGACCGATCAAATCAACTGACAGCTTAATATATTTACAGTGTGGCCCCGTTATAACGCAACCGTACATTTTTGGGGTCCATAAAAATGTCATTGCAAAAAAAGCGGGGTCGCGCTAGACTGGGTTTCAAAAGGGTTCAATGACTCATCAGGTTATATCAAAATGTACGTTAAATCTGTTCAATTTGTATTTGAAGTTAGAAGATTACATTACATAACTGCAAAATTATACTTCTTTTAATGCTCATGCTCAAAACACATTACCATGACATTTATTAGACATGACAGGTCCGTTTTGTAGATCTCAACTGATGTTTAGTCACATTTATATCCAAGTAATCATTCAGTATTACAGCTCCAAATGTTCAATATTCAAAAGACAGTGGAAAAAAAAACACATTAGAATTTAATTGCCAACGTAGACTTTACACCATGGCTCATTATGAATACAGAATTCAAAGTTTCTCTTATTATTCTCCATGCTATGCCCATATTCATACCCCATCGCCCTAATCTGATGGTCTCTACGCTGAGAGTTTGGTGCATAGTGCAGGTTGCTGTCATTGGGAGACCTCAGCTACTTCCAAAGATGCATGCCGTGTGAAATTGTAAGTCACCCTGATTAGGAACATTTACAAAAGGACTAAATAATGTGGTGTAACAGAAAAAAGGTCACAGTAACACATTCATCACAACCGAATCCTGGAAGTCCTCTATTGAACGTGGTACACGTGGTACAAAGGACAGTTAGCATACCATTGAACTAGCGTGCACACCTACAATTTTCAGACAATGAGCAGAAGCTGGCAGGTGGAATGCCCTCCTTAAGATTGCAGGAGAAGATGAACATTGTCCGAGCAGAGAGCGAAGTAAGGTTAGCGGTTCTATGAGAAATGTAATGATTCCAGTGTGAGCAGAATGGCAGGAAAGTAGCTGAGCCTGACCTTGTTGCTAGCATTTCACTTGTCTATTTATTCTCAGTGACTTGTTATGAACTGCTGCGGAAAATGTTACATATATGGAGAAAAGGCATTCGGGCAACAACCCAACCCGCATGTTGGTTGATGCCTTTCATCAGCCAATGGAATGCTCTGCTAGCTTCTCTCCTAGCCAAGGAATGAAAGGTGTCAAAATGTTTAGTGTTCAACATTTAGTAGTTGAATAGTTATATGCCACCCTGGTTAACGTTATAACCCACCTTATCTTATCCAGCTAGCCCACCATAACACATACCAACCACATTCATTAAAGATGATCTGTGTTAAAAAACGATCCATACAAGTCTGTATCTCATACTTTTGTTTATATTATTGCTCATTAAAAAAGGCTTCTTGGCTGGATTGAATGATCAAGCTGTGAATATTGGAGGAACGGAGAGGAGGTTTGTGTTTTTAAAGCTATACATTAGGCATCCGACTCTGCTGTCAGATGCCCTCTGGCTAGCGGCTACTGTCATGGATGTTTTAATTCCCTTCTTCACATAAAATAACCAATTAATACAGGGAGACAACGGGTCAAGTACAATTATGTTAATGAGTACAGAGAGCAAGTCTGCATACAGGGAAATGCAGTGAGTTCAATCTAACCACATAGTAAATTCGGATTAGTTGACAAGGTTGAAACGAGTATATCGGTCCAAACTAGATAAATCATCCCAGGGGAACACGTGTTACCTCCCAGTCTTGAAAAGACATGTCTGCATGTGGGAACACAAATGCATCAACCTTCTATGTTACAGTGGCCTTCAGTGTCTCAGGAACGCACATGTTAACTCATTGTTGACCTGGCCTTCACAACAGCTCATATGCGAACATCTGTGAGGATACCTAGATTTGCCACCATACTACTGAAATGATTGTGAAGCTCCACATTTCACTCTACTTGAGTGTAACATTGCGACTACCAATGGCCCCTTTACAAGTTGGGACAGTGCTGTTCACTTTATCGTAGCACTCCCACTGCTGTGTGGTTCCTGCTTTCTGTGACAGTCTGCTTGAGAAGTCCTCGGAGTGATATAGCGATTCATCTCCCTTTACAAAAATCTTTTGGAGTCCCTCAGTGTCCCTCAACTGCTCAATAATTCAAGATATTTTTCAGGCAGACTACAACTAAGCACGACAGGTAAGTGAGACATTAGTGTAAGCAAATCACAATTTCTAACGCATAAAATGCCTGTAGTTTTTAGATTTTAGACTTTTTCTGCCTTACATCTTCATGTTGAACTGTGCTTTGCTTTATGGCATGCAGTGCGCAGGGAACAAAAGATTTGATAAAATTTTGTTCCAATTTGTACAGGAGACTTACAAAACTGCCACTTTTGGTTGTCTAATGGGAATTCAAACATCAAGCAGACAAAGCTTGCTTTTATCCTGGGTATTTACTACACCGTAGGGACCAGCGGGAATTTTGGGAGAATCGGGAACTACCATATTTTGATCCGTGCCAGGAGGCGGTGGCTTTCATCTCTCTGTGCACTTACTGAGAGGCCCACTGAAAGGAAGGGGAAATGGAATCAAAGCCAAAGGCAGAGAAATGTTTGCGGAGGTACAGAATAAAAAGCAACAAAAAGGGAAGGTTAAATACGCCATCCTAATTTTTTTAAGTATCAGCGCACGCTGCAGGAATCATGGTATTGTGTTTCATGAAGCAGAATTATCCACGGTACAATGGAGAATCATACCTACTCATATTTAGTTTATTTTGCAGGTAGGATTTAAAAAAGGTATTTCTTTTCTATGGCAGCCCTCAAGCTATGCTGGTTTTATTAGAGGTTAGCATAGATGTTTTCAATTACATAAAGTGTGAGGAACCCCTGAGGAAATTCAGGGTCAAAATATTAAGATGTTCAAATTCTTCATCCCGCTCTAGTACAATTAGGCTAACACTAATATATTATTTGTATCATAATAACTTATTGAACAACCTATATTAAGGTAATAGATAGTCATATCCAATATATTGACTATTTTTCAACTTCTGATATGCCTTTTATACAACCATAAAGCATGTTGATTGATTCACTTGAGCAGCAACAAAACGTTTTGATCTCACAGAATCAAGTTTTGAGCGCATCGAACCCCCCCCTCCTCAAAGGTTAGCCAAGCTAGTTTTAGCAAAGACGACAGGGGTTTAATCACTGCTACCGGGGCACCCTGTGGTGAGAACCCAGGAAAGGTCAAAACACAAATCTCAAGCGCGCGTTCTCTAGGAGAGTGGTGACTTGAGGCAGTCATCTCTCGTTCAAGGTACACTTCAGAGTCAGACTAGCAAGTGGTGACAGGGAGACGAAGCAAGATCCCCCACTGACGGGCAGGACTCTCCCCCTTGATGGTAATCCCCTGAAAGCTGTTTTCCAGGGAGGATTAGAGCCGGGAGAACAAGGCTTAGCACACTCTGTTAAGGGAAGATGAGAAATCGAACACGGGTGCGTGTCGGGGCTGAGCCAATGACTTTTTCTTGTGTACGATATCCTACCAGCTACTGTCAGGTTCTCATAGCAGCAGATGGTGTTGTCCTTAAGGCTGATGCTAATAGAATCCAGGCCAATGCTGAGTTGTGCATCTTTTCCACAACCAACCCTTTTGAAACGTCACCCATCCCTGAACTGAGAAATCCGAAAATAGTTTTTGCTCTGGTGCCAACACAATCTATTTGTTCTCATCCCATCACCAACTTTTAACTGTGCTAAATTAACATAGACATCAGTTTATTGGCCTGCTGTGTCATTATGGAATCCGACGACTCACACAAGGCACACACCTCACTAAAATATCTTTTGTCGATTGTCCTTGTTCATGGGATTTTCGGTTCTGCACCAGTGTTTATTTTGCAATGTGCAGCTGGGCACGGGACGCCTGTTGTGCATCCCTTGGGGGATGCACAGGGGCCCTGCTGCTGTAATGCATGGTAGTGCTCACCTGTTAGACATGGGAGACACATAGCCCCGATCGCTGGCGCCACCGCAAGACGGATGAGGTGAGTAAATCAGCAGCATCGGCTCTCCTGGAGGTGACCCAACTCCGCTTTGCTTTGCCTAAAGCTCGCTGCTATCTAGGACTACACTGCGAGTCTGGACTACCAATAATACAGTTACTAGTCCGCACGCGGACTGAAATTGACATTTATTGTTTGTAGGTATGCGTTAGGAATCCTTGATTTGTGTTTTTTTCCGGCCACCCCCCCCCCCCCCCCCTTATGATCAGTCCATGCTCTCAAAGCACGTGGGACGGGGAGAGGGTGAAGAGGACATGTAAAGAGAGAGAGAGAGGGATGAGGGTTACATGGGTTACAAACACTCTCTGCTCAGGTATTACTCCAGGGAACATGGATGGAGGGCACTCACTAGCTACTGAGCTATTTAATTAGCCGTCCCGCTGCTTGCTAATGAGGACTGTAACGAGGACAGAGTCGACCGGCTGGGCCTAGTACCCGTGATGCACGCTGCTCGCTAATCGGGGGGGGGGGGGGGAGTCAGGAGACTGGGGGAGGCTCGTCACCATCTAGGGCTTTGGCTGGACACAACACCGGTGCTGCGACACTGCGTGGAGCCGGAGTACAGACTCGGCAGGGAGTCCTGAGAGACTGGCAGGTCCCAGTAGGAGGTACCACCAACAGGGCTGTGCTAATTGCAGAGTAAAAAAAATTATAAATGGTGATCTATAATGCAGAATACGGATTTAGTTATTTATGGACCGTTATTGATTGAATCGTTGATTGAATGACACAATCATTTCATGTCATAATAATTTAAATGTAGGCATTATTGGATGTCAAACCTTTGGCTTGTTTCCATAGAACCCATGGAAATAGGGCACAGGAAATGTAACATCATATTTAAGTGACTGTTGGAAAATTAGGAAGATATTTTTACTTGAACATATTGTAAAATATAAAATTCATATGTTCTCCTGGATACAGCAAAATATTATCAAACTCATTCTTGAGTGTCTGCAGTAATAGGACACAGCGTCATATCAATTCTGCTTGTGTGCACTGAGAAAAACCCTTTCCTTTAGGAAACTGAACCACAGACTACCTTCAATAAAGGAACCTTGTAGTTGTCTTATTGTTTCACCCCAGCATACATAAAAGGGAACTGCATGGGCTAAAAAAAGAGATGCTTATTTTGTTGTTGAACCACACGACCTTTGAAATCAATGCATATTGTGCGTCCCTAGATTTCACTGTGAGCAGTCAAAACACAGGAGTAGGTGAAAGAGGAAAAACTGCTTGACGCCAACAACCCACCAAGGCCATTTATCCACTAGTCAGGCCCGGGCGGACAGCTGTGTAAAAAGAAAAGAAGGGGGTGGGGGGGCAAAAAGAAAAAAAGGCAAACAGGTTCCTATTTTATCTCTGTGGGAACATGATAGAGGAATAAAAGCAATACTAAAGTTCAATGGGCCCTGTAAGTTTTCTTTCCCCGCGCAATTTGTCACGACGGGCAAGGTCCATTCAGTGGTTCCACACCGGCTTCCTGGCAGACGCAAGCGCTTTTCCTGACACACTGTGTTTCATGGTAGGGGGTGGTGTGTGTGTGTGTGTGTGTGTGTGTGTGTGTGTCTTCGTTTCACCCCCCCCCAATGGTCATGCTCCAACACGGCACAGCGCCTTTATGGTCCCTTCCATTAGGCCGCCTCATATCTGATCCAGGTCATGACTTCCGCTTTGCCCCACCCCTCAGGAGACACAACGTGGGATGTAATTGATATTCAGCCCCCTCCATAGGCAGATCAGCCTTGACCCTGCCGTGACGGCCGGACCGGAGCAACAAACAGTGGCTCCACGAGGTGTGCAGTGCAGCATTCTTCGTGGTAGGGTGTATATTTAAAGAATAGCTGAATTAATGGCAGCCCCTCTGAGCCCACACAGTGAATACATTGAGATGTGGGAAGAAACCACAAGTAAGAATCGGGTACACACAGGTAGGTGTGATCGATGGGAGTCAAGGCTGAACTGTTTCGCTAGTTTGTCCGAAAAGAAGGGAAAACAAATGGAGTTAAAAAATATCAAAGAGGAACAGAGATGCTTCCATCTCCAACCTGGGAGCAGCTGCAGGGGTTGGAAGAGACAGCGAGAGAATAGACAACGAGAGGAACTTAACTGCAGCTCGTTTGCTTTCTCTACTGTCTGTCTTTTTTTCATTTTTTTTCAGCGCTAACTGTCCCGGGGCGTAGCCAGCGGCATTGCCTCCTCCGCTAGCAGGAACACAAAGTGATAATTGTAATAGCAGTGTTGGCTCCCGCAGTCTACCCGGCTCAACCCAGCCATTAAACCTGATGGACTGGGATCTCATTTATCTCGCACACACACCAAGCAGCACGCTGGGATCTGGAGTGCCGCACATTGTCGGGGACGGCGGGCGACCGCCGATGCGATAGCACACTCGCTAACAGAAGGGAAGAAGTGGAGGGTAACGCCAAGGTGTTGAGTCGATATAACCAGAGGGAGGGGCAGCACAGTAGGTGGTCCAGCAGCCTGTGAAGGGCCACTGCCTGGGAAAACTTCACCAGAACAGTTGCAGAAGAGAAGTGAGTTACCTAGCAAGGAGTGAAATAATGGGATTGTTCACTGCCAGTCTGGAGCTCCATATAATGTACAATAGCCGCCTTTCCTCAACTCATTTTCTTTTTCTTTTCTTTACCACTCTATCCACGTCGCTCTCCCCTCTCTCACTCACTCTCTGTCTATCCTTAGCTGAACTGCTGATTAACTCCGCATGTGGCTGAAGGCTTGAAGACCACTGAGGGCCCTGCATTAAATACCCCTCTTGCTCTTCCTGTGCAATCAGACATTCCTTTCTGCTTGTCAGAAGGAGCGGTGCAATCAGCGGTGGTGCTGCTGCGGCACACATCCACGAAATTGTCCCGGAAACGTGGGGCAGAGAAGGATTTTTTTTTCTGCTTCGAGGAGAAAGTGAGCTCTGACAATGCACTCTTGGTACGGAAGGTCAAGGCTGGGCTAAGAACACAGGAGTCTGGATTTACACAAGCCCCAACCTCATGGGGCAAGGCAGCCCATTCTCTGTCTGTGGCTGCGGAACTGAATAACGGTAATGGTACACAGAGTGTTTAAAGGTTGTGTGACCTAACGCGAGATTTTACCTTAGGGTATACTCACAACGTTGAGACTCAAACAAAAAAAGGGGCAAGATTTGCGCCTCTTTAGATGTAAGTCAAGAGTAAGAGTGAAAATACTTCCAGTTGCACATCAACTATCTTCAACGGTCCTGCTAAATAACTGCTGCAAATCAGTGATATTCCTATTAAACTTACTGAATATAATTTTCAATGTAACGAAATGAAATTCAGCCCAAAGAGAATTGAGTGAGCAGTTTGAAAAGAAAAAGGCTTGTACGAACCCTGTAAGTAAAGTAAGGATTGATATAAATGTTCTTCAGTTATGCTTACAATCATGACCTTTTATTATTCTAGACCACTGACGTGGACACATTCATTAATGTGCATGGCAACAATAATATTAACGACTTGCCATAACACATTTTTGCCAGATTTGTGACAGGCTTGATATTCAAATATCTTTCTTTTCTCTTCTAAAAAATCCCGTAATAACTTAGTATTTGTTACATGTTGATGTTCAAATTTTTCTTAACTTCATTGCAAGCAGGATTTGCCCATGTCATTTCATTTTCACAAGGCAATCAGATAACAATTAGGTTTGAACTGCCAGATTACTTTAAAAACAAACAAAAAAAAGTTATGAAATGAAGCGCCAACGGTTTCATTCAAATAAACCTCTGGGGTCCCTGAAAACACTAATTATGTTGCTGCATTTGTCAATTAAAGCGCACGTTTTAAAGGTAGAAGCGGACTCCACACACATGACACACCCACACACAAAAGCACCGTCCACAGCAATCAAACCAGAGCCACCACCACATCTTTGAAAATGCACACTGAAATGCAGGCTACACAGTGCCAGCACCTTCTCCAATCCAATGACTATCTGTGTCTACAGTTCATCCCCGTCTGTTAATATGAGGGACCAGATTGGCGCTCATAAAGTGAGGCTTGTTACAGTCTGACATATATTCCCGCCAAGGATAGAACAAGCGCGCGCACACACACACACACACCTCACACATATCATTTTCTGAAAGAACAGCTAATGAAGAAGACTGCCAACGTCAAGACAAAAAAAAAAAAAAGTGACAGGAGACAACTCATTGGCCCATGCCAAATCTAGATGAATGATGAGTAATTTCCGATGTAACACTCCACTTTGAGTGCTTAAAATCATTACCTTCCATTTCTTATTTTAATTCCTTATAGTATGTGATGGCTTGAGAGGAGATAGGAGCCAATTATCCTAAGTGTCTTCTCACCTCACCCCTTCGGTAGGAAAAGACAGGCTCTCACTTGAGAAAACGAAAAAGGGGGGTAAAAATGGCGACCGTAGGTAATTGTTCTTTCCTGCAAAGGTGACTGCTTTAACGCAAGCAAAATTAATAGTGGCTATGGTGTGTCTTCTCAGTTGCATGGTGATGCTGGCTTAGAGTAGCAACGGGTTGACTATCTTTTTAGCAATACAAAAAAAAAAGAGTCACTCAATTCATCAACCTTCAACCTCTGCCTAATCCCTATTATAATTGTATGCTGTGTGCACGGAATCTGCAAATCTTTGGGATAATGGGCAAGGACATTCATAAAAGGCTTAAAACATTAAATATTTGTGTGTCAGAAGTTGACTGACAAGATGTTGGCAAGCTGATATCAGGAGCTGCAGCACTGAAAGGAATTATGATTTATTTTAGAAAGTTGTGCATGAATATAACGTTTGCCCATGTATTTTAATCTTCTCAATGTAGTAGGTCCTATTTGAAAGCTGATCTGTCTCTTTCACTGTATGACCTTAACATTATTTTCTACGTGAAGCAAGTGTATTTTAGCAGACACAAGTCATGAAAAGAGACTTGAAATTAAAAATGGTAAAGGTCGTCTTCTTTCAGGCCATGAATAAATTTGTAAAACATCCTCACTCACGGGGACTGGGAAAGTACAATGGGAAAGGTATGTGTCTTAGCTCTAGTTTGGAAGCAGCAGTAATGATCCCTTGCCTTAGAATATGTACTTGATAAATTGGGGTAACAGGCACATTGGTGCAGGGCTGAGTGAGTGAATTGAATTTCTTCTGAGCTATAAAATAGTCAACAGTTTCTAATGACAAACTCCAGTAATGGCTGAGGGCAATGTGACTTTTTTTCTTTTTTATACATGAATCCATACATTTTCATAGTGTTTGTAGGGTTGCTATATGGACAAAAGCTTAGTGTATTGTATCTTGAAATTATACAGCATTCAGTTGCATCTTATTCTTGTTAGATTATCCTTCGTCTGGTTGTGAATACGACTAGTTCCTTTTTGTGCAGCCATACAGTCCTTTCCAAGGGCAAGTCACTCTGTTTAATGCATAGCCTGATAGCTGCTTTTTGTAGACGGTTTCTCAAGTTTTTGTTCTTTGGATCTCTCACAGACCTATTGAGACTCTCACGTTATATTGACCTCAAGAAATGTCTGAGCGCAGTCCTCACTTAGATAGTACATATAAAATGTGGCACAGCAATCTTCTAACGTTTCAAAGGATCCTCTGGAGAACTAGAGACCTGCAGATAACTATAAGCACTACGTTTCCATGTATGTCCTCTGTGAAATCAAATGTAGGAGGATATCGTCAAATATATAGGCTTTTGTGCTCCAGGCCTTTAACAGCCTGAGGTTATTGATATAAAGTTATTAATAATTTAATCATTACGATTTTATGTCCAATACTCTTTCATGTAAAAAAAATAACATCACATAATCAAGTCACAGCAAACTGCAGCATAGGACTACACATTTACTTTCCAGGGCCTGGGTTACTGAATTACAAGGAGCGCAACTTAAAATGTCAAATCCGCGTGTACATTCTAAAATTAAGTACTAATGAAACGATGTGCCTGGCAAATCCCTGCGAATGCGAAGACGTTCTATGTGCTATGAACTCCCTCCTCCTCCTCCTCCTCCATGTCGCTAGCCTGCCACAGGCCATCTCCATCCTAATGCAATTCCTAGACAACATAATCCAGTTGAACAACAAACACGTATCAGGATTACAATTTCAAGATGATTGAAATTGATGCTTTTCTGATCATCTCGCAAACCTTTCTGGGAAGCTTTGATTCCCAATGTGTCCGACGCTGTGCCTCGTAAGCTTGTCAGAGATGGATCGTGATGTCAATATTATGGATAAGCCCATTTTTAGTATGCTCCACCGAGAGAAATGAACATGGCGAGGCTTCATTAGACAACCGTTTGGGTCGTCATTTTTTTAACCATGCCATTGCGATATTGGGCTCAAGGGGCAAAAAAGGACGTTTGTTTCACTGTCAACCAAAACGTAATTGCAATCCACTTGAAATTGCATTATGAGAAATTGGTGGGGTGTCAGAGCTGGAATGTAAACAAAGACGCCAAAGCATGTTCTGTGGGTGGCGATAATTTATTTACAATACTGGTAAAAGCAACAAAGCCCCCGTAGCATTTGTTCAAATTCAGAAAGGAGTATCACAAACCCTCACAATAAGGTCTCGAGTAGCATGGATTAAAACACACACACACACACACAAGCACGCATCTAAGTACGCTTATGCTAATGTTGTTGGGTATCAAAATGAAATGGTCCTCCAGCAAGGTGGGAAAGAAAAAGGTGAAAGCGGATTGAAGTGAATCACTCTTCCCCCGTAGCCTGGAGTATGTCCAATCAGCCTAAAGCGGTGCCTACCTGTGTCAGAGGATAAGGGATGGTTGCAGCCTACCCCCATGCGCCGCCCACGTTATGCCTCCGGGGCATGTTGTGGAGCAGAGCATTGTGAAGGATCATACCACTCCCATCAATCATCAAACAGCGTCGAAACCTCCGACGGCTGGCCAAAACCCGAGGTCTCGTTCTCTGTGTCCTGCTCTCACCGCGCGGGGATGCTTGTTTTACAGATGAGCGTTGTGAGGCCGCTTTCAGCTGGGTGTTCTGTGCCTCGTGCCAGGAATGTGGAGCATTTGAGTGGGTGGCTAAGTAAAGGAGCAGAGGTTAAGGTGGGCCTCCCACTCCAGAGTACAGGGTGTCTCCTACGAAATGTGATTTCCATTAGAATGCCTACGCCAGGAAGATGCAAGGGAGTGAGAAAAAGACAAACGGATGTATCCTCTCTCATAGCATTCATCACTTACGGACATTGCACTTGTTACCGGGGTGGTGATTGCCTGGAATGAAATCAATCAAAAAAAGATGTAAAACCTGGACTTGCAATACATCTACCATTTTAACTAAGAAAAAGATACTGAACCAGCCTTTTTTTCTTTTTTTGTTCTACACCACGCAAATCTTACCCGATGAACTCAAGAACATGAGCTGGCATGCTCTCCGATACACGGGGAGACCTTGGGATATTCACACCGACATTGTCACCTGAGTCCACCTTGATTTCCCTGAGCAAATTGAATAGCCTAGATGGACTCTCCGGGTCTGTGCTCCGGCCTTTTAGTGTTGTACCGTCAGCCGGTGAGGACAAAGAGCCCGTGGCTGTCTGTGGCCCCTCGTCGGGCCCCCGGTGACCGTAGAGTGGTCCAGTTGGCCCCTAATGAGCTCCCTGGGCACAGACACACAGAGGATTCGGAGCCAGAGAGCGGAGGGGTGTCTTTTACTTTTACTGGGGCTGCTAGTGATGCCTGGCTTTTCCTGCTTTGTTGAAATGTGCTGTAACTGTCTCCACAGCATGATGTAAGGCATCAGACTTTCAGATGCTGTGCACTGTGGGGCTGGAGGAAGCTACCCGGTCGCGACTAGTTTGAAGTGTTAATACCACGGAAGTCATCAATCGCATCAAAAGGGGAATTACACATTTTCTAGGCAGACCTTTTTTTCCAAGGTTTTTAATGTATTAGAAAAAACGAAATAATGTAATGGGTTTCTTTTTGCCACACGACTCTGTATGAAATATATGTGAACAAAGGAGCTTAGGTATGCTTAGTCATCCTCTCTCGCTGCTTCAGACCCATCAGACACACAAAGACCAGCGGCACGAAGGCCGCCACCGCCTTCAGCCCCGAGCCACGCCACAGTTAGACAAAAGTGTCCCCTGTGTCATTAATTCCTGTGACAATCACAGGTTGGCAACACCTCCAGTCTCCCCATGACACCTGGACGAAAAAATGACAGGCCGCGCAGCGAGGCTCTCCCTCCCCCGTGCTGCTAATGTATTTAAAAAGTGCCATCGGTTGCTAAAGCACTCTGGGAGGGATGTGCTCTAATGACAGCCCACATTGACCACTCCTGGCAATCAGCAGCGGCCTCCCCATCTAATCCGGCCCCTCTTAACTCCAGTTATCTCTCTCTCTCTCTCAACGCCTTCACTCTCCATCTCGTCTCCCCCCTCCCCCGCTACGTCCTGCCCTCATTCAGTGTTGGGACGACCACCCACTCACGTCGGAACCCATCGCTCCCCACATCTTTTTCTCTCCACCTCACCTGACCTACGTGGAAATGATCGCACATCGGGTTACACATTCTGTCCACATCTCTCCGCTCACGCTTCTCCTATCGGAGAGCGCCGACCAACCAAGGGCTATTAACTGTCCCATTAAGGCGGGCATGGCAGGAGGGCCGGCCTGCAGAATCAATCCCACGTCCTGCCTGTTGCAGGGAGAGACCGATCGACACAACCTCCGGTCCCTGGGAGCTATCCCAGCATGCACCTCGTCCCAGCCTTGAGTCAAAGGTTGTGTGCGGCGAGAGTTTTAACATGGGCGTTTTACTGAAAAAGGCCCCTTTTTTATAGCGGTACCAGTTTATTGCAGTTTATACGCTCCGTGACGCACCCTAAGGAAGGCCTGGTCGAGGAGATTCCAATTAGCCATGCAAGACTTGTGCACTGGTCCTAAAGAGAGATTGGCGGCGTGCTACACTTCATTTGGATTCCGTTTGACTGGAGAGCCGCCCTCCACTGAGCCGCTGACTAGAACAGCCTGAAGCCAATGCAGAGGGGACCCTGCGCTCTCTCTCTCCCATCTATCACCCGCCAGTCATCCCCCTAATAGGCCGAGCTCGTGCCATAAACGGATCCGGAGCCGCGTCGGCGACGAGCAGCCCTGTCACACCGCAAATTAGAAAAATACAGAAGTCGAGTCGTAGAAGGATTGATGATAGCAGGCTGTGTGGCGAGGAAAGAAAACAAGAAAAGAAAAGCCTATTTGAGTGTACAAGGAAAATGCTGCCAAATTCAATGACGTTGTGAAATGAATGGTTAGGAAATTATATAATTATATTTTTTATAACTAACTATGGAAGCTAATGAATACTACTTAGTATTTCATTTTAAAGACTAGGCATTGTTATTTGATGTGTTAATTTAACAGTCAGATATTTATTGGATGTATTCATGTATGTATAGGAATCCATATTTGATCCATATTTCTGGTCTTGTACCAGTATAATTACCCATTTAATTTCAATTCAAGCTTGATATGTAAAGGTCTTGAGCATAAAATTGAATAATTCTAAAAGAAAATACATTAACGTGGTTGCAAGATCCATGGTTACATCATTCGCAATCATAAAGATCAACAGCGTAGTCTTTGCGTGGGCCCACAGTATCTTAGAAACAGTCCATTAGGCAGACGGTAGAATGACGTTTGACATTCTGTATGTCAGCTTCTTATTGTAGGACTTGTGGAGCCATTAGGCTTTATGTGAGTGTGGTGGATGGTATCTAATCAGGGCAACAGAATGAGATAGCCTGCCACATCAGATTTCTTGGCTAGCTCAAGCCCTATTGGCCTATAAATACCCGGGAATAGATTGACTCACACATACTATACAGTGGCTAGTTACCCCGAGCCAACGTCAAAAAAGTTAACTTTGTTGTTTTGTCTTTTTTAGAGTAATGTGAGGAAACACTCATTCGGTTGTTCATCTCCGATGCGAGGGGATTGATTCGCCACCAGTACGTACCTGAGATGTGGTGTCTCTTTTGTACCGCCCAATTATTGTAGCCAAGAAAAGGAACAGGACATTCTTCCAAGTTTCTGAAGCATAGGTTTGGACCCACACCTCTGATGGGAATACAAACAGTAAAGCCTGTTGCCTTGATTTGTGCATGGCTGCTTCCAGAAAACGCTTGTATCTGTGTCTTGTTTCCCCCAAACCCCAATTTGTCTTATTTTTGTTCTTTACTCTAAGCCTTTTAAAAATATGCTGATGAAAAAAAAAAGGGCCAAATGTTCAATGCAAAAAAAGACACCAACGACTGTTTTTCCTACCCAAAGGACGAAACATCTGATATCGCCTTTTTTTCCGCCTGACTTGACATTTTCGCCAGATCAAGGGTCTCATCATGCAACGCAGACGAGAAAACAAAAGCCCTTACCTTATCAGTACAGGTGTGATAACGCCGAGTCAGAAGTAAACTAAGTGCCTCTAATTTATCTTTCCGACATTCCTGATGTAATTAAAGGGCCATGTTCCTGTCACAAAGCAGAGGGGCATTTGTTTTTTTCTGCAACGTCAAACAAGTCCCACACTACCAATTTGAGTTTTGGAGGGGATTTTCAACAGTGCAAATTCCCCCTTTTGTCTAAGTTTGAGAACTTTATTAGTACAGTGTGCAGTCTTATTCTTTTGTTAAAGGACAGTTTTTTTTTATTGTTCACTAAGCCATACTTAAAGATACGTTGATCATTTTCTCTACAAGGTAACTTTTAAAAATGGAACAACCATTAGAACGGAGTAGTTGTTTTTTTTCCACAAAGCATACTTTACAAGACATTACACAAATCGTTTACTTCTATAAATGAAAATGTACTTTATGCACTTTATGATTTATCAAACTATAACTGGAAAAATGCACATGGACTAAATACAGCCTCAAAAAAATGATTTACCTCAGAAATAAAAAAAAATAAAAAACACTGTCAGATTGAAGTACACAAAACTCAAACTCAGCTATCGGTACCAGCTACTGTAATTTGAACACTGAACGGAGAACTGACACAGTCAAAGTTCAAGAAATCAATTATGGTTTGCCCTCGGAGCCAAGCAAACAAACTTGAACCACATCTTGTGTCCCTCTTCTGTAACGTTAGCAACATGTCTCTATAATAATCTTGGTGAAAAGAGAAGGAAAGTGATGGAGAAAATAAAGCCCACACACACAGACACACACACACAACCATATCGGCCTGCTAACACTTGCTTGTTAAAGCCAGAGTTTCCTCTAATGGCCTCGCCAAACTTTCGTTTTGTAATTGGCGGGTAGCCGGGAAAGATTGACAAATGAGTGTCAGCCATCAGCGATCTCCGAGCCGCGAGTGCCAGCAACGGCAAGGGAATAAAATAATTAAAATAAATAAGGTGCCGAGCAGGCGGTGGCTGGGCCGCCGTCGCACACGCTAGCAGTCAGCCCAAGCGGGAGAGATAGAGAGACAGTGAGAGAGGGAGGGAGGAAGGAAGAGAGAGAGAGAGAGATGGAGCCAGTGAGCGAAGCATGGAGGACGAGGAGGGAGAGGAGCGAGTAATGCCGAGGGTGGCAGCCATCACCTCACCTCCAGGACCTGTTACCAGAAAGCAATTATTTGTGATGACAGTCTGTCACTTAGGCCCTTGTTGGGTGAGAGCAGGCGCAAACGGATTGCAGAAAGTCATCCCCTGCTTGAGCTAATTGAATGACTAATTTGTGACAGACCGTGTTTGTTTGCACTTTGTGGCTTGCTTATTTCCATTCTCCCAGGGTGGGTCCGCCTGCCTTGTTTGTGAATTTTCACACAGGTGAGCATGTGAGACATGATCAGGATAAAAAGAAATGTAAGAGTTGCACAGAATAGCATGTCTACATGTCTTCTTCCAAATCAGGAAGTTATTAACCCGAAAAACCAAATACCTTCAACTTCTAGCAATAAATAACATTTTTTATGTTTTTTTTACGTTTATTAGATACCTCCTGGAGGATATCATTAAACCACACGCTCAGAGAGAAGGTGCGCTATATATGAGCGTCCTGGGCCCTGTATTCAGCTTTTAAAAAATCTGGGGACACCCGCCCCTCCCTAACGAATCAGGGGAGTTTTTTGCAAGGCGTAAGGGCTACCTGCCTGTCAATCACCTCACGTGCACACTCCTAGGTAAAATACAGGTCCGCTTACAGCGTCACCCTCCAATCAAGCTTGTTGTTACAATTCGCGTCACAGACAAAAGTAGCAGCAGTGTGAACTAGTTGCAAGGAGGCTGAATGTCGTTGCAAAAAACTTACCTGGCTTGTCAAATCGCCAAGTGCAGTTTTAGAACATTAGGAAGTATCGCGCCAGATTTGTCAAAAAGGCATTATTCGTTTACATGCATATGTTGGATATACTTTGTAACGTATAGTAGCTATGGTGCCAACTGCAGCTGAATAAAAATGATTGTCAAGCACTTGCTCATAATAACAGGGGAATACAATTATGAAATTGTTTTTGTTAACGTTAGCTAACTATGTCGTTACTATGGAAACGGTAATTTGTGTCTCTGCTCTTTGCTTTGGTGTGAACCACTCAGTTTTAGATCGTTTACGATCAGACGTTTGGGATTCTTCTGTTTCTCACCTCGGAATCAGACATCGCTTTATGCTTGTTGGTGAGAACCAAAAATTTACACAACACAAGTCAAAGGCGCACGGGCATGTGTGGGATGGGCTTTTGAGAGGAATAGGAGGGACCAAAGATTCAGGAGGTTGGCTTTTTTGAGTCTTGTGATTCAAATTCTTGCAATTTTTTCCCCAATTCTCTAGAACTACATACTACATCTCTAAGTGTCTCCAAATGCTCGTTTACGCGTTGAAGACTCGAGATATCATGGCATGCCAGGCAAAATTTGTCCAAATACAATCATTTCATGGAACTGTTCTGTTGATATTTGGAATAGTCACTCAGTACAAAGGCTTCACTTCACACAGAGCAAGAAACGCAGTCGAAGAAATGATCATGTGACGAGCAAAAAGGTGATAACGAGCACATGTGCCATGGCACAGGTGTGTACTCTAACGAAGGCTGCAGGGCTAGCAGGAGCGTCGCCCGTCAGCTTCTGTCAGCATCTCCCGTGGCGTCACCAACCATTACTAGAGAAAAAAAGAAAGTGAGTGACAGACTTGGGTGAAACAGGTTACAGAAGCGACTTGGGTAAGTGATTCACAGTTTGGGTTAGTCTGCGTGTTGGAACTTTCAGAATGCGTAAACACTCGATAATCGTCGGCGCACACATATAGTCCGTCTGCGTGTGAAAGCTACGTGTGGGTACGTCAAAAGGAGAAGCGCAAGTTGCACACGCTGGCATGTTTTGTTGAGTGACAGGACCAGCTCGCTCCCTGTGAACACTGCTTGCGATGCTCGACACCTGACAAGCGCTCCCGCTGTGGCAGCTTCCTCACTGCTAATTCTGTCCCAGTAGGCCGTGTGGAATAACAGGCGGGTTTCGGCTGGCAGGACCACCGGTAGACGAAGCGACAGGTGAGACTGTGCCATGCACTTTTGTTGCCATGTCGACCAGCGCTTCCTCTCTGTGATGGAGGGTGGGCAAGGAGCGCGTGACCCTAGTAAAGTCATCTGGGTCTCAAAAGTAGCATGTACCTGACTTAAAGAGATCCATGGTCACGTAGACACAATAACCATTTGCCAGAGACCTCCTACAGACGAATGACAAATCCGATTTCCGCTCGCTTTTTCTTCGCCCTTGAAAATCGGAATGACTCATTGGCAATGTGTTATTTATTCTAGTAGACTGTTCTGTTTGTGCACTTAAGCAAATTTACAATCTTATCTGACTGGCAATGTCCTAAATATTTACGGTACGTGCTACTGAACCATCTGCTGAGGGTCTTCTTAGACTGCTGCTTCTCCTCTGCTGGTAATTAAGGCTGATTGTTTCAGCCCTAGGTGCTATTCCCAGTCAATGCACAAAGGTGTGTGGTTTGCATCATTTGTGAAGGAACCACAGCCTATTGAATTACATTGTTATTTTTGTTGTTCACGGTCTTTAGTAGGCACACATTGTTGATTTGAGGCCCCTGGATAAGGTTTGGGAATACTGTGTGTGTGTGTGTGTGTGTGTGTGTGTGTGTGTGTGTGTGTAAGATCAAAATGTATGTATCATACTGATTAACTGCCGAAGAGCGAGATCCCATTGAATCCCAATCTACTATAAAAGGCAACTTTTTGCACAGTGAGTCATTTTTTTTACAGAAGCTAATATAATGGCCAGGGATTTTTCATGCGTTTGGGATGACAGATCTCAGGGAGATGATAAGGTCAACGCATGATAGACCCCTCGAAAAGTTAAGGCACATTAGACAATGTCCATCTCAGGTCCTTTGAAAGTGGATTTCCCCAAATTAGAGAATACTGTAAATGTCAGGTAGAGAGGCTTTGAGATCAGACCTTGTTTGGTTTGTTCTTCAATGCTGCTAAAGGTTATTGTTTGACCTTCTTCGGGATTCTAGCTTTTCCCACTACAGTATGTTTCAGAACGTTCTGTTGGAAAATACGCCAACGTCCTTTTCGCTGTGAAAACTTCAGATGAGAGGATAAATCCACACAAATTATGTTTGTGGAACTAACTAGAAATGCGGTGGTTTTTGCAAGGCTTTAACCATAAACTCCTGACTTATGCATGTGGTCTGTATTTGACAGCATTCAGGGAAAGTTCTGGAACTTTCTGACCACAAATAACCCACAAACTATATATTTTTTAATGGTGATATGAGACCTTGTCATATCTTGGAAATACGCAAATTGAAAGTGCTCTAATGAGCTCCCATGTCAACGACACACGTCTGTTCCCTTACCACGTGCCCACAAGTCCCCGCTTGCCACAGAAGACCCAACCATCATCCCAGCCTGTCTGGGTAGTTCCTGCTACTGTACTGTACTATCATAGCCTTTTTGTCCTTAGCCAGTTCAAATGATCCCCTGTCTCCCCCTCCCCTTTTTCTTACTTCTTTATTTCAGTTAGATGAAAATGTGCACACAAAAAAAAGCTTTAGGACAGTAAAAGAGGAGGTAGAGAGAAAGAAAGAAAAAAGGACGAGCCTATAATTGCTACATTGCTTAACCCCGTTAGGGCCTGAATTCTCTTATGAGGTTTGTCACGCAGTCTTTTCTGTTCTTTCTTTGTTGCTTTGCACATGTAAAAGAAAAAAGAAGAAAAAAGGCTGTTGGTGCTGTAAACGGGCTCTTCTTTTGTAATTAATAGCATCCCCAGCCACTTTGTAAGATAATACAAAGCCAATCTCATCGCTAAGGCTCGCTCATTTGTTCCCCCTCAGCACACTGGCTTGTCGGGAGAGAAAAAACAGTAACTGAAGAGATTAGGAGGAGAACAGAGGATACACCCAAACACCATTTCATCTGCGTGTTTATCCCTTCACAGTAGCTGAAGGTCTTTGACAAAAGCCAAGATGGAGGCTCAATTACACATCCGCTCCGTTATCCTCACACGTCCTACGAATCTCACACAATGTATCACACATCGGAAATCCAGCAGTGGTTTGAAAATTCGTTGCTCACACGCAGGCAGCCAGTGGAGGGAGGGAGTGAGTCTAATCCATATGCTTTGTAATTTACATCTTCAGTAAACATGCTCTATATCCCTGAGCAGAAGACTACCTTTATTGCACAAGAATTGTTTATGCAACCTAGTTACATTCAGTGGAAGAAGACAGCGTGCGGCATGCTAGAGTACATTTTGTGGTTGTTATTTATTTAAGAAGATCAAGTCTATAAATAATGAAAGTTGTACTTTGATCTTTGCAACATAATCCAGCACAATGTACAGTACTGTTCTAAAAGCCAATTAGACAGTTTCTTGCACTCCATGATAAAAGTTCCCAAGGTTCAGCACGAGTCAATGTTACACTTATGAGAAGAGATTGACACCAGGGAGAGAAGTTTACAGAGAAATGATGGAAGCTTTGATCTTAGTTTGAACTTGTCAAGTATATTATTATACACTTTGTGAGATCAGACAAGACATGTCAAAAACAGGACAAGGAGAACACACGGTACTGCCATGTAAATAATGCAGTCTGTGGAGTACATTACAGTGTTTGAATGACATTGCATGTTTTGAATACCTAGTGTACATCAAAGAAAGTGTGTTACACACAGACACATTTAGTTTTTTAAATACAATAGAACTAATAAGGGGACAGGCTGTTAATATCGGTTGAGACACATTTTCAATTGAGGAACTTACATGAATAGGCAACTTTTGACCATGTTCTAGGTGAACCAAGTATTCTTGCTTTTATTATGTTCTTCAGAGTTGTCTAAAGTAACTAATAACAGCACAACTTGTAAGGTGGTTAAGAGGGTGGTTAGGTGGTAAATTCAAATTAGTAAATGGTTCGAGTTTGTTGGGGAATTGGTATTAAATTATGCCTGCTTGCATAAGTAGTACAACAATGGAATACATTCAGGGACAAGAGCAAAATCTGTCCAAGGCTCCAAGCCCATATCTAAAAGGTTTGAAGTGTGTGAGTGGCTCACCCTAACATTTGACAAGTCAACATTACTTTTCACTGAATTATCCAGTTTGTGTGGGGAAGTTTTCAAGATTTAGGTGCCACAACAATACAGAATTAAACTCTCAAACACCTAGCAGTGAAGTCAGTGCAGTTTATCCGACAGCTTGTTTAGCATTCACATTTAAAATAAAATGAAAAACCTCAGGAAAACAGGGCTGGTATCCTCAGTGTACCACAGCCACTTGAATACAAATGGAAATAGACCTTGTCAGCCAAACAACTGTATCATTACCTGTGCCTGGCTGAGTACACTTCAGATATTTGTTTCTTGTTTTACAGAATCTATACAATTTGCAGCTTTATTTATGAAGATGTACTGCATCAAATGCAGCCTTTCATAATCCTCCAGATACTGCTGTGGAGTCTAAAAAAAAATATGCGTGATCTTTTAAGACCATTGGTCACTTACCGCTTATGTTGCTCTAATAAAACCAAGCTCAGTTTGGTAACTATTTTATTAAGACTATGACCCTAGAGATAAGCATTTTCCTTTATATATGCGTATTTTGTAAGATGCCACTTTTGTAACATGCCAATAAATTGAAAAACCAACAAACTGTAATTGAGAAAAGCGCTCCCTCGCCAATGGATGCTACTAAAGAAATACATGGGCCTTCAGAACAGGTATGGTCCAGGGAATCTGACCTGCTTCCTAAATCCAGGTCATAAAGCCAAAAGCAAGGCAGCTTTCCATGTCTCAGAAACTGAAATATGTTTGGACTTGGACCACATTGATCCAACCCTGGGATGCAATGTGTTAAACCTAGTCCGTGGATATTTCAGGGGATTTTGTAGCAGCCCTGGAGTCATCCATACCACCTCTCTTCAGACATCCTGGTGAACTTCTACCGCTGCACCATCGAGAGCATCCTAACCAACTGTATTACAGTTTGGTATGGGAACTGCTCTGTCGCGGACCAGAAGGCGTTGCAGAGGGTGGTGAAAACCGCCAAGCGCATCGCTGGAGCCCCACTTCCTGCTATAAAGGACATCTACAGGAAGCGTTGTCTTAGGAGGGCCATAAACATTAGAAAAGACTCCTGCCACCCAGCACATGGACTGTTTGCCCTCCTGCCCTCTGGGAAGCGCTACAGGAGCCTACGGACCAAGACCACTAGGTTCAGGAACAGCTTCTTCCCCACAGCTGTCTCCCTGCTGAACTCTGCCCCCCATGCCCCACCCCACCCCTAACACATATACACACGGATCTGAGCACCAGGACTCTACCAAGTTATCATTGCACTACTGTAGATATGCTGTTTATAATGTAAATCATTTTCCCTGCACTACTGTACATACAGTATACTATATATTCTGTAGATTATGTAAATCATCCATTGCACTGTACTGTACTGCACTGTACATACTGTATACTTAACATTCTGTAGATAATGTAAATCACCCACTACTGTACACTACTCATATCGTAATTTATCTATATTGTTACCATAGCCTGTTCATAGACATAGATATAGACACTGCACATATGTATATCTTTTTTATATCTTTTTTATCTTTTTTATATCATTTCATACTGCACTTTGTAAATTATGTTATTTAAACACTGCTAAAAGCACTTCTGGTTGAGATGCAATCTGTAGTTCGTTGCTTTGTACTTGTGACATGCGCAATGACAATAAAGTTGAATCTGAATCTGAATCTGAATCCATACATTCCTGGGCACACAAGTCACAGCTTTCCCACAAGAACTTCTAGCGTTTTACTATGAAAATAATGGCTACTCAGCATCACGGTAGGACATAGCTCCCCCAGGGAGATGGAGTGCAGGGTAGATGGAAAGTTTGGAATGAGAAACACTGAGAAAAGTTTACTAAGGTGTCTTTTGATTCCTTTTTTTCTTCTTCTTCTTTTGATGTTAGATTCTGTCAGTGGCTGATTTTTTTTGGCTACTCCAAAGTATTTTGACTGTTATTTTTAGTTTGGCCCCTACTTTAGAAAAGCCATCCATTTCTAGAACATGTTTCAATATTGAACTAGCCCTTTGGACCCTAAAACTATTTAATTTGGATTGATGGCTCAGGCTTCAGGCCAACATAATTTTTTCCCACCGCAATCACAAATAACAGCTCTGCTAATACTTAATTTTTCAAGGCATAAAGCCTCATTCAGAAAGGTAAAGAGGACTGCTCAAACATGTAAAAGTGATTCTTTTGAGAAACCTAGACATTGTTGTTTTTTTGTAAGATCTACACCGTGCCATTCTGACTCTTGACTGTTATCCTATTTTACACGTTAGCTGTAGTCCTATGTATTTTAGAATTAACCCTCCAAATACACTCAATCCCATTTTCCTCAATAGGCCTCTTGAATCAGGGAGCGTAAGGTACTGTCACCTGGGAGACCAGCCACAGTGGGAAAGCGGAGAAGAAAGGGTACAAAAGGATGGCGGAGCTGCTATACGCGGTGCTCTCCCACTTGCTCAAAATCCTCCCCCCACCATCCGCCCCCCCAAACCTAAATGACATTGGCATTGTTCGTGTATTTTTATCTACGCTGTCCTCCCGGAGACACATTGGCGGGTCTTAACCCGGGGACAAGTCACGAGCAGATAAAGAGCGGGAATGAATGTGCAGCCGCCGCCCTGCCTAGTACTTCAATACACTGGGCCTTGTATAGAGACTCACGTGGCTTGCATGTAAAAGCTACCTGCCAGCCACAGGTTCAAAAAGTCACTTGGCCTCCTTTTTTTTCCTATTCTTTTGAATTGTGTTTTCTCTCTCTCTCTCTCTTTCTCTCTCTGTCTCTCTCTCTCTCTCTCTCTCCCTTTCTCTATCCCTTTCTCTCTCTCTCCAATCACTCAAACTGGATAACTTCCACCCCATGGTTTCCTCTGGCCAACTCAGCGCACTGATGGGTATCGCGTCATTTCTCCTCTCATTTCTCCAGAGGAGGACATGAACGTTTGGGAGGGGGAGTGGGGGGCACAACAAAAAGAAACAGATGGGCAAAAAAAGAGAAAAGCAAGCGGGTGCGGGGCCGATTGTATTCCTCAGCTTTTTTCTCTACTGTCACGGAGTATTCTCCATTTCTTTCCCCTGGCCCTTATTTAGAGGAATACAGATGTTTCCATCTAATGAGGGTTGTGCACACACTGCCACTTTGCTCGGCGTCAGGGTGATGGTTTTTGTAATTACCATGGCGACACGTTCCGCATCCATCAAACCTGACAGATCAATAGAAGCAGGTTTGGGGCTAGGGAAAACCCAGTCAGCATTGTAATTCCTCTGCATTTCTAATATGCTTTATTTTCATTTTTATCTACCCCTCATCCAATACACAGTGCACCCTAAAGTACACACAGACAGACACACACTCAAATCACAGAGTAAATTGGCTGTAGTTGCCATAGAAACTTAAGTCCCACAACATTCATTCCGATCCCTTCAGAGAAAGAGGCTTTTGTCTCAATGCTTTTTTCATATCTGTATGGCTCAGAGGGCACAAAGAGAACCACTAGCACACAAACAGTGACACACACACAAACACATAGCTTCTTCACCAATATCTGCTTTGGTTTCCTTCTGTGATCACTAACAGTCCATGATACTTTCAGGAAGGTAATAATAGGGAGAAGGAACATTTTATATTCGACTGCTTCCTATCAAAAGGTTCAAAACTGTGTGATGAACACCCACTGAGCAAAGACACGTTGAAAAGACGTCTTTTGAACGTCTTTGTCGGTCGTTCTAAAGACGTCCACCGAGAAGCCAGAATGAACGTTTTTGCAACGTCTTTTCTAAACATCTTTTTAAAGTTGAACAAAGACGTATTTTAAACGTCCACTGTTGATATCCAAGTTACCTCCTTACAGGGTTCAAAATGAAAGTTTTTGCAACGTCTTTTCTGAACGTCTTTTTAACGTTCAACAAAGACCTCTTTTAAATGTCCACTGTTGATACCCAAGTGACGTCCTTACAGGGTTCAAAATGAATCCATAGACGTGCAAGAGGGGTCTTTGACGTTTACATTTCATTTCCATCTCCCTGACGATGCATGTTTGCTGGGCAGTTCTATCAAGGCATTTTGAAATGAATGAATATTGTATCTGAGATGTGTGTCCCAATGTGACACTTTGCCGAGAGTATGAATTATTGGCCCCGATGACCGTAGACTGAGGCAGCTGGAGTCCACCCTACTCAAACCTCACCACAATTACATCAACATTCATTCACTTACATGTCATTTTGGCCTCACTCTAAGAACTTGCGAAATGAAAAGACAAGGCTGTTTCATGTACTCGAATGTGGACTTTAATTAGCACCCTTTGAAAGTCAATAAAGTGTTTTGAAATGTGCCCGCCGTCTCCAAGGAGAACGAAGGAACAATCAGAACTATGTCGGTGAATAATCATGTGCCTCCATATAATGGAATAGATCAATAATGAATGTTGACTCAAGAATGTTAACAATAAACGCTGTTTTTTGTATGAAAACATTGTTTTCTCAACTAATATTAATGCAATACCTTCAGTTTGTGTATCGAAAGGTTTGTCCTGGTGCACCAATTCATACAACCTACGGAATGCTATGCCACAACACGTGTTGTTTTAAGGGTTGATTATTTGCACACCATTTATTTCCAGTAAACGTGAAAGTTCCATGGTAGCATAGGAATGTTAGCTGTTCTGACAGCAAAGAGTAGCAACACAGGATGAAGAGGGGTTTAGATAGAGTGGTTGGAATCAAAGTCTTATTTGAAACCATATAAAACTGGAATGGAGAACTGTTATATGGATTGTCTATTTTGGTAATCAAATGTAGTCTGGATTAAGAGAAGAAGGAGACAATAGATTTGAATGTTCGGAACCACTTACTTTAATGCTATCTACTTTAAACTCACTCGTTCATCGTTTTTAATGAATAAGCTAAACGAAATCTCGAATACTAAAATTTTTCAAAGATTTGCTTAATTTGTTAGTATATGTTAATCTACAAAATGTGAATTATTAAATAACAGAATAAAGTTTAACCCTACGTTTAATTGATTGTTTATAAACAAAGATTAGAAGGTTGCTCAGGTACTATATGATGATATTAAAGTTTTCAAAAGTATGTTCTCTCTTCAGCTTTATCTGAACAGGTAACTCCAGCTTTTGTGTCAATGTGGTGATCCTGAGAAGTGAACAGCCGGCCTGTCATATTATTACCTTGCTCTCCTCTCCTCCTCTCTTTCTGCCGCTGTCTAAACACCGAATAGATAAGACATTATACAGAGAGGAGACAGGAGGGGTTCAGAGAGGGGCTTGGTTTTAATGTAGATGTGCTAAACCCTGCCAGTGTGTGTGGTCGTGTAGGGTGGTAGGGGTGTGTTTTTCTGTGCATTTGTGAGTCGTGTGGTGTGTGTGTGTGTGTGTGTGTGTGTGTGTGTGTGTGTAGTTTAGATGGGATATTGTGTGTGTGTGTGTGTGTGTGTGTGTGTGTGACAGAGAGAGAGAGAGAGAGAGAGAGAGAGCTAATGTGTACAGTAGTGGATTGTAAGGTGAGCCCGGCCCGTTGTGCGCTAAGTGAGCAGAGATGGATAGTGATTGCTGTGCGCTGATCCAGAACATCCCCCCGGGGCCGAGCCGCCTGCCAGGCAGAAATTAAATAACCGCACTAGGTGATGGATGCCGAGCTGAGCCCTGACCCTCCAAGCCAGATGCCGCGCTCCCCCCGCGCTCCCTCCCTCAACCTCCTTCATCTCCCGCTGTCCCCCCCCCCCCCCTCGTGCTTGGCTTGCCCGGCCAAATGTCAACCCTGGGCCCGTTTTGATCCAAACCACGAGGAAGTGGCGTATCGAGAACACAGAAAAAGGCCATTAGATGTAGAGATTGATAAACTGTAACGTGGCGGAACGTCTTAGAGAGTTTCGGGCAGGTCGCGCCAATGACCTGGCGTCACCCTTGACCCCTAACCCCAGCCGTCCGTTCTACCTCGGACGTCCCATGGTCTCAACCCCAGCTAGCTTCCATTCAGCTGACACGGGAACTGATTTAGAGTCCATTTTTGGTGCGTCGGTAACTTCTGTATCGGTAGTGTAGAAGAGTGTCAGGACTAGGAAACTAACGTAATGGGGATGTTTGATTCGCTGAATTGTTTCTGCTCGGATGGGCCCACGGATGGGATCAATTCATTGAAACGTGTTTCCTGCTTTTCAGTCCCAGTCCATTACTCAGCCAACCAACCAGAACGAAGAGGCTTCTGAGGCGCTCCGTCCAATTCGATAACACCAATCAGGGTCGTGGACGCCCCCACTTCCTTGTTTTTCTTTCCTTGAAATGGTTTCTTCCTCCTAGTTTGACATCAGCGAGGGGTGACCCGCATTGTCAGTCTGTGACCCGCCTACTCTCTCTCTCTTTCTCTCTCTCGCTCTCTCTCTTTGTCCAAGACAGGTCAATATGGCTTTGAATTGAGTTTTCCTGCAAGGGTCTGCCCTCCTTTGATTAACTATCTTGTTAAAGATCATTAGACTCAAGACAAGGCAGTCTGCAAAGACACTCTACAAGACAAGATACTGTATGTTATCATGGATGTGTAATTTTTCTTGTAATCCAGGGTTCCTCCAGCAAGTGCAGTGTTAATGTCAGACTTTTGCAACAAAGGAAGCCCTGCCATGGTGCACATGACTCGACAATATTAAACTAAAAGTATAGTTGGAGCTACGTAACATACATCAAACTATTGGTTGTTCGCAAGAAATGTTACGAAAATAGTTAACTGCTTCCTCAGAGTCTTCATAGATCAAGGTCAAATGCTTTGAGGCACTTAGTCTGCTGTTAAACTCAATGCTCAAACAAGATTCATAATCAAATAATTGGCTCTCTTTTCCAGAATACTTGTGTTATCTCACAAACTGGGCCACACTAAGTGCTGTTCAAAAGTGTGTGTTTTCTATGTCTATCTAAAATTAACCGCGGCTTTGTTTAGCTGAACCCACTTTTACTTCTGAATGTGTTCTGGGTCCGTGGACCAATTTTCCCAGGCAGCGGGGGCCGGGTCTTGGCTCTGGCAGATGGGAAGATTGACTTCTGTAGTTCACAGCCAGATCTCACAAAGAATGGGGAGTGTAGGATGAAGGGTTCAAAAACAGTTCTTCCTTTGTCTGGCGAGCTTCTGATGAAGAAACAGAATGTGCAAATTAGATTTTCCAAGCCTGACGTGGACTATCAAAAAAATTACAATATAATTTATTTTTATTTTCAATAATTGTCTTTATTAGCATCATCGTATACAAAAAAAACATCTGCAGCAGCCATTTTTCTTGTTTAAAAGGTCCTACTGTTATATCAAATACAAATGGATATGCTCTTTTAAACCTGCTTTAACATTTAGCAGTTCTAAAGTGAGTATTAATGAAGAGTTAAGCAGGTGATACTTCCTGCACATCCAATGTAAATTAATCTCTGCCACTAAAACACATTAAGAGTGCCAAAGTAACCCCTGTGCAATAGTCATATAGGTATTTTTATTTAATTCCGTGCAATACCTGTTAATTCCGTGCAATACCTGTATAGACGTATTTTTCAGCTGTGAATTTCATACATAGATTTAGATATTTTCTTACTGCAATGTACATAGACATGTGGATATATTTTTATCGGGACTACGTACCCATCTTATCTTATCTTTTTATACTTTTATTTATTTTATTTTATCTTATCTTATTCCTGTTTTAATCTGACTGCACTGTTTGGTGGTTGTAAAAGGCATTCATTCAAAGCAAGCACTCAATTCTAAACCCCCTAAACTGATTGACCAGTAAAATGCCAAAGGAATTAGTTGTGATCAAATTGAATGGACAGTTTTTTTTAAAACATCTCATGAAGATGAAGTGTGGACAACAGAAGCAGTAATTAGGAACGATATTTAACTGTATCTGACATGATATTTAACTAATAATAGTTCTTCTCTTGAAGACCATTGGTAAAAAAACACATGCACGGAATGTCAAAAACATTTTTTTATCGCTTGGGATAAGTGAAAAGAACAACTTTTGACCACAGACTAGATCGACAGAACTTTGTATTGACGTATTATTTATGTATTTTTACAGGGGTGACCATTGAGACTACAGTGTGTCTCTAGTGGTACACTCCCTAGAGCACCGTTCTGCATCCCCAGTTCCGCAACCCGGAATGGACCAAAATCCAAAAAGGGGGCCTTCTGACAATCCATCAATCCCACGGGTAAATCCACTCCAAGTCCTCAAATAAACCCAAGGCATCTAAGAGATGAGATGTGCCCACGAGCTGACAGCAAGAACCCAAACTGAAACTAATGGTTTCTCAATTGCAGACAGGAACAAGTTTTAAAATACAATGAAAGAAAGATCACTCTGACCAATAAACGTTGAATACTTGTGAGAGAAAAAAAGATTAATAAAATAATGTAGTCACAATTGTGCTTAGTATGCCGGCAAAGGTGCTTAGCAACCATGGAATTGGGATATTGGGATATTGGGACATGGCAATAAATATAAATACAGTATAAAGTGTTGACGTGACCCTGCACAAAGCTGACAATGTGTTCAGTTTTATGCATGAACCATTTATGTTGTTTTACCATTTATGTGGTTTTGAATCCCACAATCCGACCTCAGCAAATCTCACTTCAAATTGTTGAGGGAAAAACAGAAGACAAGAAAATTGTTATTTGATAGAGTTACATACTGCAGCTTTGACATTATTTCACATAACAGTTTTTTTTACATTTCTTTCAATACATTTCCTTTCAGAATGTGTGTGTGTGTGTGTTTACTGTATTGTGTGGAATAAGAACTCCCCCATGCATAATGAAAGAATATTATGTGAGATAGACAACACCACACAAGAAAGATGCCTTCGGAGACAGTCAACATAAGCAAAGCGGGTGGCATAAACATTCAGTCTAAACAACAGAAACAGTCATCACCTAACCAAAATGGTGGCCTTTCTTCAAAAAGAATCCAAGGGCTCCCTTCGTTGTCACCCACTCGACAGCCATATTTGGTCACATCCTGCTTGTTCACCCATCCACTTTGAGGACCCCATGCAGACAGTTGTTTTCTCATAGTGCATTATTGATCCGCCTGTTTAAAATACCATTCACATACACTATGCGGCCTCCTTCGTCCTCAGAGCTGACAGCCCTCTTTGGCCCGGTCTCTATGGTCTACCTTCCCTGGCTCGCCTTACATATTAGGATGCCATTTATACAAACCACTTCCGTGCGGGGGCACAAATCGATGCGGACGGGTTAGTGGATTGTCCGTTGATGACCTGCACTAGACTGTCCGTCCACCTCGCTCTCTCTTCCGCTCTCTCTCTCTCTCTCTCTCTCTCTCGCTCTCTCAGTTTGCGTAATTGAGGAAATATGACCACATGAGTGCTGGAGAGAAGCGTCCGGCTGGAGGAGAGCTCACCGCGTTAATAAGTGTGTGTGGCCTGGAAATGGGACACGACGCTGCCCACACATTAACAGTCCTCCTCCAAAAGCTGCTAAAGCACAACAAGCTTCCCAGCCATGGCTTCCAACGGAACAAACTGACTCGAGCCTGACCGTGTGTGTGTGTGTGTGTGTTATTTTGTCAACCCGTCCGTCAATCTCTGTATGCTAGGCTGCCTTTGGCGAGCAGGCTTCGCTGTGTGTGTGTGTGTGTGTGCTTATTGAATGTGATAGCTGGGAACAATGAGATGATTATTGGAGAGAGAGAGAGGGAGAGATGAGCGAGAGGGGTGTGGAAAGATATAGAGAGCAGGGGAGAGAGAGCAAGAGAGAAGGAAAAGGTGGAGAGGAAGAGAGAGAAAGTGAAAGAGAGAGAGCGAGAGGGAGGGAGGGGGAGAGAGAAAGTGAGAGACAGAGAGAGGGAGGGAGGATGGCTAATACCTGTCCCTGCCCGTAGCCCAGGTCAATAGTTCCTCGGTCGATAATGAAAACAAGCAGTGGAAGGACCTGCTGTTCTCACCAGGTGTCCTGGCCTTGGAAGTACATTGTGTGTGTGTGTGTGTGTGTGTGTGTGTGCGCGTGTGTGTACGTGTGTGTGTGTACGTGTGTGTGTGTGTACGTGTGTGTACGTATGTGTACATGTGTGTACGTGTGACTCTGCACTCATGCTTATTAAGTGGAATCAGTTTGGCAACTTGGGACTTTGCTTATTGGTAGATGCTAGGTCTAGAGACGGTCACATACACACACACACACACACACGCACACATACACACACACACACATGCGCCATCTTGCTGTCTTCTCGCTCTACCAATACCTACGCCCTCCTTCACTGCCTCTCCAGGACGCCCTCGCTGGGCCCCGTGTGGCCGTTTGAGGCACTGCACGTCCCTTTGGTTTGACGCTTGTTTATGGCCTCAATTACTGGAAGCGGGGAGTGAGTGGCCGGCAGAGCACCAGGCCAGGGCCAGGCTTAGGGGAGGGAGAGCTGTGTAGCACCCCAGAGAGGCCTCACTGCTGGTGGGCCATCTTTAGCTCTTTACGGGTGAAGGAGAAAAGGAGCCAGGCGGAACGGCAGATGGAAATGGGGACAGACATGAATGATGCGACAAATGACGGAGTGAAAGGGGGAAAGGATGGCAGGGTGTGAATATGGGGGGGGGGGGGTATTAAGTGGGTTAGATGGAGAGAGAGATATGCATAGATGGATGGAGCGAGAGAGATGGAGAAGGAAGGAGAGAAATGAAAGTAGGAATGGGTGTGGTGTGAATAATGATGGATAAGTGGATGCACACAGGAGGTGGGAGAAGAAGAGAGAGAGAGAGAGAGAGAGAGAGAGAGAGAGCGATGAAGCCATGATGAAGAGGAGGGAACAAACCGACGCTGCCTCTCAGTATAAAACCGGTGAAGACTGACGGGGGACGGTTGTGGGGAATCGATAGGATTGCACAGCCATTGTAAATAAAAGACACCCCTAATGGGCCATTGTGCCTCGACATCATTTAGGGTGCCAATTAGCCATAGCTCTGTGGCTAATTAGCTAAAGTGGGTTGTGAGGAGGGGGAGCGAGCGCGAAGCCAACGCCGGAATAGGAGACGCGCGAGTCAGGGCTCTTAAAAACCCTCGTGTACGTAACTCTCACACCGCCATCTTGTGAGGAGCTGTCGCAGACGTCGACGAGGAGGCGGAGACTTCCTTTGAGGTAAACGGAGAGTTTGAGTCCGTAAAGCGTGTGTGCGCGCCATTTCTATCCCTGCCTTCGGCTACGTTACGCACCTAGCAAAGGTTAGTTTCAGGGCGCCGCGTTTGTTTCTGGTCCTCTTTCCCATCTCCGCGCTGTTTTTCCCTCTCCGCCCTTCCGTCCCCCTCTCCTCCCTGGGTACCACCGCTCGGCATCCGTCTCATCAGCAACCGGCATCACACTCTGTCCCTCCTCCACCTTTCCCCGTTGTTGCTGTATTTATAGCTGTCACAGTCACCTTTTTTTCCCCTTCTCTAAGATTCTCTCTCTTCTTTCTCTCCTGTGACCTCGCACACCCCCGCACCCACCCACCATGCCCCCCCCCCATCCACCCACCCAGCCACCCAGCGTTCGCCTCCTCCTCCTCAGCTTGCTTTCGTCCATGTAAGCAGACGGTCCCCTCAGGTCTACTTAATCATGTATAACTAAAGATTACAAGGCCCCCGGTCAGGTGGACCTGGAGGGAGGAAGCGGAGGCGTGGGGGGAGCGGGAGGCTCTAGCCGTCTCAACGGGCGGGGTGGGGGGTCGATTCCGTTTAAAGGTCAAGACCCTGAGCCGCACCTAGCCGACTCCAAGAGATGCCACTACCTTCACCGGAGGAACGGGTTTTGTGTGCGGCGTGTGTGTTTGCGCACGGAAAGGCAGGATGGAGGTTGCGTACAGGAAGTGAAAAAGGGCGAGTTATAGCATGTGAGAGAGAGAGCGAGAGCAGGTAAGTGATTCAGCACTTGCAGGGAGGGATAAAGACAGAGAGAGAAAAAAGCATCCAGAATAAAAAGGCCGGACGAAAACATCCTGGATACACGCGCTGGTGTAGCCTATAATCACGCTATGCTTGCAACAATCCCGCGTCCCCTAAGAGTTTTACGATGCTTCTTCAGCCTCACTAGCTTTCTGTCATCCTCCCACCATACACTCCCATTGCTCTCCCAGTTGATACAATGAAACTATCCGTAAGGTGGTAAAACGGATCTTTTGTTTCACACATTACACTGAACGATGTTGGGGGGAAAGACACATCCAATATTCGTCCTGGTGCATCCGATATTTTCTGTCACATAAATCTGATATTTACAGGGTTGATATTACTCCAGCTTACATTATGCAGGAAACATTTTATACTTTGACCAAGAAAATGATGCCTTGCAGGCATGCAACCGAGTGCTCTCTGTCACGCCTGGCCGAGCACCTAGAAAGAGCCACAGTGCCCCCTGGAGGAGAAGTTGCAAAACTCTGCAACAATCGAAATCTACGCCAAGGTCGGCACTTCTGCTCTAAGATGTTTTTAAACCGACTATATTTCTGACAATTTGAAAGTCCTTGGGATCAGACTACAGGAGAACTACGGCAGTCAGTAGTCACCTCTTAACAATACAAGTGGGCACTTATTTCTTTGTCGGAAGTTCACATGGTTGATTCGAGTGAAGTGTAACGCATTCATATGAGGAAAGGCAATACTCTTGAATAGAGAGAAGACCGGATATTTTTGAAAGGAAATGAGCAGGCAATCTTAGAAAAAGTTGACCTAAAACATAATTTATAACCAGTAGAATCAAGGACCCCTGGTCTTCTTGTAAATTAACTTTTCCAAGGAAGGGATAGCACACAAAGTATAGATACAATGCACAGAGAGTTGACTCACTGTGACAGACATACAATAATGGGTTCTCATGGATAGAGCCAAGCAGTGATTTTGAATTCAGCAAACTTTAAAGTATGGTGTGCGTACGGCCTAAACAAATTTGCCTGTCCTCCGACTCCACTCGCTACATGTGATGGACGACCGCACCACGGAAGCTCACCCTGGGGCCACAGGGTTGCCAGCTCAAATGAGCAGGGGTTACCATAGCAGGTGTTTGGCCATATTGAAACTTGTGTTAATTACCTTGAACGTGGCCAGCATATTCCCAGGTCCTACCCTGCCTGCCACAGTCCCCCAACAACATGGCACCTAGCGGACACCATATTGCTCACGGTAACATAGTTTCCTGAGGAGTAAGGCGGTTTACCATCTCTGGTCTCACCATGACAACAACCAAGTACGCTTGATAACTAGTCACACCCAAGTTCACTGTAAGTCACTGTAACTGTTATCGTTGTTGTGTTTTTTGGGCTTGCCACACAGTATATGAAGACTTGTTCCGCCAATTGAAAATGGTCATAGCGCAAACAAATATTAGCTTTGAATTTCTGGACTTACTGGATGATGATTCAAAACAATGATATAGTCAATACTAGTTTGCGAAAATCCCTCAAGGATGCATGACTAGGATGAAAGTGAACTACAGAGTGATGCAAATTGTCATTTTTAGGGCACCATTTTAAAAATCTAATTATGCAAGCATCAAAATGTGTTTTTTTTTTTTATTGAAAAATGTCAACTGAGACCCAGACCTACTTAGGAACATCACGCTGTGTTAGATCCACTTGAAACTAATTTCACTCGTCAGAGGGAGATACCTTACTGAAGCCTGTTTCTTTGTCGATACTGTTGACATGAATTGATCTCTAAATGATTGCATTTTAATTACAAAAAGAGTAATTTCTCAACAGAATGCAGAAAAGGTTCATAGACGAAATGAGAGAAATAAAGAGAGGGGCACAAGCTAATCCAAAACATTGCCCAGGACAATCTCTAAAATGGTGTAAGGCACCAAGACTGTTTTCTGTGCTATCTGGCAAAAGACGTCTTTCAGAATCTCCTCAAAGCCAGACTGGGGGACCGCCGAGCGATTCCATTACCGCCGAAATGGGATAGCAACACAATTATCTCAAGTCCAATTCTCCAAGCCCCTTTTGTGTCTGTAAACTGAGACCTGAGCAAGGATTAATGTGTGTGTCTGGGGTGAGGGGGGGGGGGGGGGGTTGCAAGGGGCTCCAGAGGGAGTGGAGGCTGAAAAAAAAGGATGATGGCAGGAGGGATGTGCGGTGTGCAGGGTGGTGCAGAGCCATGGCTCAAGATTTCTCCAATGAATGCACTAAGCTTTTGCCATTAGAGAGGGAAAGGGAAAGAACATCAGAGAAGGCGAGAGATGCAAAGGAAAGAGAGGCTTGAAGAAAAGCGAGGGAGGCGAGAAAGACAGGAAAAAAAAGAAAACACCAAAAGACACAAAGAAATCTGTCCATTCAAAAGGCTGGCCTTGGCTGCCACGGCATGGCAGATGAGGAGTCTGGCTGATTGTCTAGAGTACTGTAGCTTACAAAGTGAAATCAAGGGGCATGCGTCGAGAGAAATACGAACAAAAAAGAAACGAGAAACCCATTTACAGTTTACCGCACTTAATGGCAACACCCACTCAAGAGAAAATAAACGAGAGAGGGAAGCCTAGAAGCAGGAGAGAGAGAAGGAGAGAGATGGAAGTATCGAAAGAATGATGAGGCAGGAGAGCGAACTATGAGAGAAAGAGAGCTATAAAGACGAAAGAGAGTACATCTGAGAGTCTCAAACCATCGTTTGGGCGGAAGGGAAGAAGAAGAAGAAGAAAAAAGAATCCACTACCACTTCAGGCCTACTTCCTATGATGCCTAGCTTCTCCCCCGCCTCACATTGCACGTGATTTCATCATTGTGTAGTAAACAATGTCCTCAGAAGTTATGATAGGTTGGGCCTACTGTCTCGCTTGAAATTAGAAGGACTTGGACAATTCGGGGCCCGTCCTCCAGGGGAGGCCACTGTGTTGTGTGATACACAGCCATGTGCCTTGACGTGTGCCCGTCACACAGAGGGGGGCTTCCCCGTTACAGATTCTCTACCTTTCTGCCCCTCAAATGCTTCATCGATCGCCATCACGACAAAATAAAGAGCACGCTACATTCTTTGGTCTAGTTAACCGTGATACGTGGGACAGCATGAACCGTGCAGCCATTCGGTACATTAGGTTGGGTTCATATACTGTAGATCAGAAGGATGAGATGCTAAAAGGACTGGTGTTGCCCTGTGCTTGTGTGAGGGAGAATGGCGCTTGTTTCCATGGTCCCTCTCACTTTAGTGGGTGAGACTCGGTGTGACTGAAGTCAGGCTGACTATTTGAACGGTTCAAACATTCCACGGCATCAAAATAGGGGGCAACAAGCATGGTCAGGCTCAAGGCGAACAGGCACCAATCGTGCTGTACAGTAGACGGCACGCATGCATTCTGAACCGTGTGCAAATAGTTTCTGAAACCCATAGGATGGAACCATAGGACATGTTGTCAGCCATTTATGTTTGTTTTGAATCTGTTTAAATCCATTAAGTTGATTGCTAGTATTCCATCACTCCTCCCATTACTGAGGCTGTGTCAACAAGGAACGTCCAGACTGTACACAGAAGGTGGAACGGCGGCAGCAGTCATCTCGACGTGCTAATCGACGCAAGGTTGTGACGGCTTGTCAACCGTCGTTCTGTGCGTCAGAATGCGTTTTGCTGAAACACTCGGCGTGCTCCTCATCAAACTGTTTGGCATGAATAGCTTCACGTAATCGCTTTTATAAAAGGCTTTGACTATTCTAACACCTTGAAAGTCTGCATCGACCTCTTTGATCCACGCTGAATAGTGCAAGGACTAGTATTTAGCAAAAAAATATTTGGTGCACCCCTTTTTATGCATAAAGTACATTCTACAATTAATTAAAAACTCTCCAAGAAGTCTTTAGAAATGGTGAGACTGCCAGCGGGGCTGGTATCTCCTTCGCTTGGCTACAACACAATCTTCTCTTCTCTCCTAGGCAGACGTGAATGGAGAAGACTGCTTTTGACTTTGGCGGAGACACAACAAAGGAAGGAAGCTATTATCAAAGGGGAAACAACACGGTGATGAGCGATAGCGCTGCTAATTGTGTCTTGGAAGATAGATTTGGAGGGTGAGTGGGGAGTTAGTGTCGGGGTGGGCGGGCGGTGGGGGGGGCAGGGGGGAGTTTGTGCGGGGCTTAAAGTCTCCCTGGCTTATCAGCTGCCTATTGCAAACACAAGTGTGCATTTGAAGGTCCTCTAACGTGTTTTTGTGAGCTTGTTAATGGGAAATAAAAGGTGCGCAGAAGGCACAAAAGCCGCTGTGTGCCTCGGCGTAAGACCTCTTATCCGCACTTCTTTGAGATGACAAAAGGGCTCTTCACAGCCACAAATTAGAATGTGAGCACTAAGAGAGGAAGAGAAGAAGGAAATCCCTCCATCCTTCATCCCACCATCACCCTACAACGGGCCCGGCACCTGCTCCAGACTACACACACAAACAAACACACACAGGTGCTGGTGTGCGAACACATGCGAGGGACACACACACGCATGCCCCCAGACAAAGCTTGGTTTGATTGAAGAGGGGGTGATTAGTGGCTTGTCACCGTTGCTTTGTTGCAAAATGAAAAAGCCATTTTGTCCATCCTCAAGACCGAACCTCAAATGAAGGCAAAGTGCCAGTCTGCCTTGGATTATTCCACTCTTTCTCTCCTGTTTCCTAAACTAAGGTCGCTCTCATTTAAGCTATTCTAGACCTATTTAGATTAACCTTGTGAAGTTTTTGGACTTCGAAATAGAAAGACAAAAGCTTTGCCAGGAGTAAGACACAGTCTAGTCAGCCTTTGAATTTTCCTTTGATAATTTCAAAGGATTTGCTGTGTTATGAAGATTTAAAGAAAGAGACAATAAAACACTATTTTGGTCAGCTTTGTGTACAACACATCATCCATCGTGTAAAAAAAGATTACTCCCTCTGTATGCTCCCCAATCCCAAATCATCCTTGTTTTTGTTTTCCCGTTTTAAAAAATGGATGAGGAACCGAAGTCTAAGATGACTACACGTTCTCATATATTTTTTAGCCAGTGCTTCTTATCTGGTTTACCCAGTTGGAACAACATTCACACATGAAAGTTTCATGAGTGACTCGGGGGTGAGATGTCCGCCGTTGTCTGCTCTCGTTTCACTTAATGAGCCGAAGCACATACTCAGACGGACGCACTTACAAGGACACAGTCAGGCCAAGGCAAATCTCTCCGCATCTACTGTACCCTACAACACATCGATCGTGTGCGCCTGGTTTGTAGACGATGGTACAGTGCAGCTTTCTCTGCAAGCTCTCTGCTTTCTCTACTCGGTAGGAAATAAGGAAATATTATAGGTTTGTGTTATTATTGGTTTCTCATTTGTCATGTCATTTACGATCTCTAATGTGAAATTCTGATCAGACGGTCGGCTGTGCGTATACTCATCCAGCTATCTGGAGCTGGCTTTCACACATGTCACGCACGCATGGCAATCTCATCGACTTCGTTTCTCCCAAGATCCACGGGGCGTCGGCGCAAGTGTGACGTCCGCTGAGAGCGAGAACCCAGAGAATGGAGCCGTCGTGCCACAGCACCGCGTCTAATTGAATTCATTAATCCTCTCGCCAATTAAATGAAGATGTGGATGGGTGGGAAATAGACGCCGTCACCTGGGTTTCACAAACTTCACAAACGTCATATTTTCACGGCTATGAAAATTACGCGGGGAAAGACGGAGAGGTGGTGAGCAATTGCAAATGCCTTTAGCGAACAGGAAGGTCGATTTAGACTTGTTAAAGCAGCTTCCCACATGCCTTTCGCTGTACCCCCCACCCCACCCCACCCCCACCCCCACCTCTCCATGCGACGCGCAACACCCACTGAGAGTCAAGACCCAAGAATGGAGGAGGTGAAAGCGGTGAGCGCCGATCACGCGGCGGAGACGTTCTCACGTGAAGCAAGTGACAAGTCTCGAGTGAGACACGATTGTGAGGTTTAGTAGCATATGTTGTCGTAGGGGTGATGGTAATTAAAATTGATTGAGCAGACTGCCATCCAGAGAGCAATGTAGCATACCAACAGAGTAATTTAAAAAAAAAGAAAAAAAATAATATAGGTTAAATATATATCTAGGTGTCTCAGTGGGTTATTACTGAGACACCTAGTGCAGTCTATTTCCACAAGTCCCCCGCTTGATGGAGAAAGTTCAAATCTGGTTTTTAGATTATATGATATTCTAGAATGTTTGTTTGAACGCTGGTGAAATCATGTCTTATTGGTGCCTGTCCAGAACAAAACCATTTTTTTCAAGCTCCGTTTCCCACCAGCTGTCCTCTGGTAGGGACTCTAGTCTGATCAGAGAGCACCAATACGTATAGCTTTTAAAAACATGTCATCTTGCCTTTCAGCATTCACCTCCTACTGTCACAACTTTGACCATATTAAAGTTTGCCACAACAAGGAAGGTGAACTAATGCCTCAGCACTTTCGTTTCTGCTTGGCCAATTTCGCAAGGTTCTGCCGGTGGAGGAGGAAGAGGAGGAGAACTGACCTAGTTCCTACTTCCTGCCTCTGATGACACTGGGTTCTATTAATTGGCTGGGGTAAATAAGCCCTACTTAACCCACACAAGTGTTGGATTTCAAGCTCTCTAATTGGCAGACAGGCATCCGTGAGACCTCCACTCGGCAGCACCTGGCCAATTAATTTCGCTCTCTGTTGCAATGTGGCAGGACGAAGAAAAAAACAAAAAAAAAAGAGAACACAAAGCCCGAAACCAAAGAGGAAGAAAAACAGTTTTGTCTATGACAATTCACAGGTTTCACTTGCTTTAGCCCATTTACTTGCCTTACGTTGCTCTCCCCGGTTTAGTTCTCTCTTTCTATTGGCTCTTGGCCCCTTGCCACCGCTTATTGTTCCCTCCTAGCCAACGCTCTGCTTCTTTCAACTGTTCTTTCGTTTGTTTCCTCTCAAACAACTGCTAACCAAACCGGGAAAAAAAAAGCAAGAAAGACTACAAAAAAAAAGAATACATCTAATTTAAATTGGGGATGAAAAGAAACAAAGCTCCCAAACTAACAACGCAACAACAAAAAGAGAGCTTAGGGAAATGAAATAAAAAGAGAGTTCTCGGCGCTAATAACCGAGAGTCACAACAAAGAGAGCCGCGAAGGCACTCCCCCTTTGAGGGTGAGGACGGCGCAAAACCGAAGGTGGCTGCCTTGACAAGAGCTCCTCAAACAGAAACCCCTCTAAGCCCTTCCTCTGATGGTGGGAGAACAGTCCTCCGTTCTCATTTCCTGCAATAGCAAACACATAAATAAGTAACTAGGAATGACTAAGTGCCGACACTCCACCAATCTTCCTGATGACACTTGAAATGCAGAAAAAAAGAGGCCCAAGTGACTTTGAAGGCCTGTCTAGACGAGATACCCTCATGCCAAAATGGCCCTCTTTCTCGCTGTGCCTTTTCCACTCCTCTTTACCTACATAAAATAGATGTAAGGGGAGCGAGTTGGAGAAACAGATCTTGCAGAAAAATGGAAATAGAACGAAATTGGGGAACCGGCGAGGTGCGCGGCACAAGACAAATGGGCGTATTGAAATGGTCTGCTGCACGAATGATTATGATTATAGCTATTACGATGGTACTCTGCTCTCCACTAGGTTGCTCCCTATTGGCTTATAGATTCTATTAGTTCCAGCCAGTCGACCTGAATCCAGGAGAGGAGAGCTCTAATGTAAATGAATCATTGAAAATCAATGCGGAATAACCAAGCATCCTAACCGACTGTCAAACGTGCCAGCTTTCCAGCTCCATTGGCAAGAAGCAGAGGCCCTTCACCCTCTAACAGGTGGGAGTAATACATGGAAAGGGAACTATTTTTCTTAAACAGGCAGTGTGCAATCTGGTATCAAGACAACATATGTGCTGAGAGTGGGCTCACTAAGGAGGCCTCCTCAAAAGACAGCCATATCAGCTGTGATGCTGTGCTGAGTGAGTGACGACGCTGGAGCCTCCATGCGTCTCTCATTGTGGTGCCACACTCACTGAGCCCTGTCTACAGCCTCCAGCAGGGCAAACAAATAGGGCGCCCGGGGAGCAACAACAATGGCAGGCGTAACGTTGGCCACATTCATCAGTTCTGGTCCGCGAGCTTCCCCAACGTTGACTTCTGAACAAAAAATAACGGAGCTCCGAGGTGCCTTTGCTAGTAACGCTCGGCGGCGTTCCGAACGGCATTCTCCTCACTCCAGCCCCGGAGAAACACGATCTGCCCCACTCACGTCGCGCACTGCCGGCAAAAAAAAAGAAAACATCAGTCAGGCGGCACCGGGAGATCTTGTCAATCACGTCATTCGGGATGTGGAAAATGATCTGCGTGCCTTCTTCCACTCCCATCGTACGGCCAGGCGGCCCCACCTGCTCGTCCCACTGCCGTCCTCCACTCCGCCTGCCTCGTCCCACTGCCGTCCTCCACTCCGCCTGCCTCGGCTCACTAAAGGAGACCGTCGTATGGAAGAGCCCCGACATGTGTGGTCCGCAGGTGCACCAGACGGCTGAGAAGGGAAAAGCTGGTGCGACCGAACAACGGGGCATGGCAGATAACACACGTGCTTTATTTTGTGTGGGTTGTTTCTTTTCAGCACACTGCGAGGCTTCGCTGACGAAGCCTTTTCCGTGAGTCAAAGGCTGCGGAAGTAATTATGATAAAGTCGGCCGTGCCTTCACATCAACCCACCCCCACAGCCCCCCCCCCCACCCCCTCACTAAATCACAAGAGTGCAGGGGACAGGCAGAGTCGGTATGCCATGGAGCGTGTGCCGTGCCAGGGCCCCTTGGCCCACATGTTATAAATACACCAACGCTTCAGCATGAGAGCTTAAGTGCCCTGAAAGCACCTGCTTCTTGGCCTGGGAATGAAGGTCATGGTTTGCTCAGCCAGGGCATGTTGACTCGGTCTTTTCTTAGACCTGGGAATGGAGGTTAAGAAAAGGCACTGCATATGATGGCTCAGCCTCTTTAAAGTCTCCATCCTGTGAGGTTTTTTTTATGTACACTACACACTTAGCAGTGTCACTGACTTTGCGACTGCTCTTTCTTTAAAGCAAAATAAAAAAGGGGGCAGTTATACAAGAATGATTCATAATGGAGCAAACTTTCTTATATGTAACAGCATATATTTGTTGTATGTATTTTCACCTGCGAGGCCAAGCCCCCACCCCGCCGACCCCCCACCCACCCAATAGAAAACCTCACTGGTGAAACGGCCTCCCTCTCACTTACAGTAGTCATGACTCATGACAGCGGTATGATTCATCATGTTAATGAGAAGTCATGACAGAATTTTGCTGAGCAGGCAGAACTGGGGGAAGGAAGCGTGATGGAAATGTCCAGTAATGATGGCCTTTGCTGGGCCTCTCTCGGAGTAGCCTATCCTGACAGTTATTAATGACTAATAGGGTCCCAGGATGTACATTAATGGGCTTATCTCGCCTTGGCCCTAGTAGCTGTCAATAACGTTAATGCCCTTTTCATTTTGGACAAATGTGACGTCTGGTAATGTCATGAGCCTACAACCTATGGACTCGACCGGGTCACTTTTTCTCCATCTGTGTGTGGTGGGATGTGATGAGAACAAACGACACAGTCGCAGCATTATGTATGTTACAGATACAGAGGTCCTGATCGAGAAAAGCAGAATGAGGCATACAATTAAATGAAAACAGTGACACAGTTCCTAAATATGAAGTAGTCTTTCACATTGCAATCATGCCGACTGTTAAACAGAACAAAAAGTAATGGCAGAATGAGTCACTAAAATGAAGTATAAAACTATCACTTAAAACATCTAATGAGGTATACAGTTACAAGACTAGAACTAAACCAAGTCTTCTTTTTTACTGTGACATCAACCATATTATCTCCATCTCAGAGCGATGCAAGTTGACAGATAATACAAAAGGGCACCCACTTAATATTAACGCTAATCCTGCCAATAGTCAGCAATGATGCAATGTTTATTTCCTTGTGAAGCCAACGATCCCATATTCTCAGCCCAAACTAAACGGATGCTAAGATTACAACTTGTTTGGCTGTATTCCACAACCCATGGGAAGAAAATGTCAGTTGATAGGAGTATTCCCTGTTCACACAGGACTGTGTGCGAGGCAGTGGGTAGGGAGGCCTGGGGTCTCACCCTGATCTCTTCGGGGGCTAATAATTGGTGGGTGTACACAGCAGGAGCAAACACGCCTTTGGCTGTGAGTGCATACTCGCAGACGCGGGCTGACCTTTACCCGTAGTGTTGATGAACGTCGCTGAGTGAGAGTTTGCCCTTTATCCACCTGTGCATTTTCCCACCCTAGAGAAAAAAAGAACCCTTTCGAGAGAATGTCGTTCTTCCCCCCTCGCCGCCGAGACCTTGGATTGTGTGATGTGGAGGAGCGTGCTGCCATCTGCTTTGAGGGATCTACATGTCTATCATAACGTGGTTTCAGGCAAGGCAGGGGAACGTAACCCCGCACCTGAAAACCTACAGCCACCCCGTTTTTCGCGTTAAACAGTTTTTCCTTCGACTTTTGCAAATCAAGATATCATTCAGCAAGGCTTTCGACACCAAAACCAATTGTGTACAAAAACACGATTTCGAATCAGATACTGCGCACACACAAAAGTGCGTGTTGGCATAACCCAGTATCAGACCTGCGTTCCTCCACTTCACCCAGTGAAGATGATGAGGGGCCATGGAGACCCAACGCCCGCCCATTGAGCTCCCCAGGTGAATCACACCTGCCCTGAATCCGTGAGAGGTAAGGCTGGTCTCGGTGACGTGCTTGAATTCTGAAGGACAACATCATTAAGCTGGACATCAACGCTGAAAAACCAAACAACCTGTCCACTGTCATTAGGCTGATGTATTGCCTCTCTCCATGGAGGGGACATTTTAATTGTCCAAGCACAATTGAACACACACTCACACAAATGCTTTTTTAATACCCTCAGTCTTGTGGCGTGAAGGAAGATTTTCTGTTTTGTGATAAACCTTTTTTATATAAACTGAGCTCAGGGTGGGCCTCGACTGAGTCTCCCAACTCGTTTTGCGCATGTGCATCCATCTAGCCAAGTGCACCGAAAGCAAGTTGAAAAAGTGCACCTATGCTGGACACAGAAGTGGTAACTTTATCTTTGTTCCAACTTACTGTAGGGCCTCAATACCCTTCGCTTTACCTTTAAACGGACACTGGGGATATGTGTTTATTGGAAAACATAAATGCACCAACACCCTTCCTTTATTGCTGAAGATGTGGAATGACATATAACTTTTTAATTTTATGGATTATTTTGGTGAGATAAAAAAAAATGTCCTGTGACTCAGATTTATTGGGAAAATTTTTTAAATAACAATATATATATACAGTATATTACCTTACTTCATCATTAAATGTGTGAAACACCAACTTAATTTGAAAACGATTACACAGTCAGTACAAAGTAATGTGTATGGTCATTATCAACCTATATTTACATGTTATTTTGTTATCGTTTTCTATTTAATATCTACCTCCAAATGAACAGCACATAGAATAACAGCACACATACATGAAAAGCCATATAAATTCCCCCTGCCATTCCCCCGGCAGGAAAGATGAATATGTCCTATATCCACAACTTCAGTCCCATTTCATGCCGTTCTGTCCCTTAATGTACCTTTCATTTCACGGTCTACTTCAACCTATTTATAGACGTGATGGAGGTGTGAGGGGAAATAAAGAGAATGGCGGGTGGTACATTTGTCCCATTTATTTTGTCTGGAGGTGCAGAGAAAAAGGCACGGACTCTACGTTCACACACATTGGAACGTCAGCGTAAGTAATTGCCTCTGTGCACTTTAAATGTGACCGTCGTGGGCTGCCGTTTCGTTGGCCCACACGTGCACGCGTCTCCGTGTGTGTAAATGTGCCATGCGCATTATGTGTCTTTATGTGCCAGTCTTTTGATCCACTGAGTGGACAGCCCCTCGTAAGCATGAATGTCCACAACACAGAGCTCTGCATTGTGCTAGCGTGTGACAACAGACTCTAGAGAGGGTTTTTCTCAAACCACTCCAAGTACAGCGTAGAGCAAGTCTTCAGAATTAAAATCAGTCTAATAGCTCCGATTTTAATTTCATTCTTTTCCTCCTCCCATGCAAAACGAATGAACAAACTTCCTTTTACACTTCCAAACATTGAGCTCATGAATAATTTAACCTCCCGCCCAGATCCAAATGATGCAATCCAGTTTATTATTTATTTGTTGGAGCACTTCAATAACTAATGCCCATGCATATTAGGGCATATTAGGATGGTCTACTGTTTGTATGTAATTAAGCAGGATGCCAGATCACTGAAGCTTTCCATTAAAAAGCGTATTAGCCAGGATTAGCAAGTTTGAATGTTCCCAGATTCACTCTTATGTATGCCTTCCTAATAAAGGGGGATTTAGCCGATAAGTGGGAAGGGTGCCCTGCTGTGAGAGAAAATATTTTAAATGTCTAGATTGATGTAAAGCTGATCTTACCATAGTCAAAGGCATCTAGATTAGTTACGTGGAATGACCACAGACCTAGTTCTCAATACTGAATTAGGGCGTTAGGTTCACTTGGAACTCTATAGTAGGAATAATTTAATCTATTAGAGAGGCACTTAGAAAACGGATCTGATTCACCCAAAGGAATGATTTATGGCTATTGCAGAGCTAAATGGGCCAGTTGATGTTTTTTTATTTAGACTTTTCATAATAAATAACTTGTGGTGTGTTACGCATATCGATTCTGTCCAAAGAATGAAGAGGAGAGATTCTTTCTCTGCTTGGCCTCTTTTACTGAAAGCGCAGTGACAGTATGAGCTCACTAACGATTGACTCGTCTATAGGCTGAAATGTACACTCTCTTGCAACGGTACATTTTGCTATTGAAAGCATTTTAAGTGGCTTTTTCAACTAGGTTGAACAGTGCTTGCCAGTGAAACTATAAATCACAGGATTTTTGTTCAGGTGAGGAAAATCTACCTAATGTTACAAGTGTTATTTAAAGTTTAAGTCCTTAGGTTCATTAAATGCATTAAAAACAGTATCAGAGAAAAATGTGCAATCGCAATTGGAATATTTCCACCTTCTAGTCGCTGTAGCCTTTGAAGTAAAAATGGAACTGAAGTGGAATTCATGCTTTCAACACAGAAAAATAAATTTGACCAAGTCTTTGACAAAGTGTTCACATTGAAAGACGGATAGATCTAACATCAAATGACATCGTCTACTCAAAATGTGAAATAGTCAAGGCCAACAAAAAAAGCAAAGTCATGTCAGCACACTTATCTAACTCATGAATAACCCTATTACATGAATAAATGGATTTCTTGGAGAGCCATAATGCCATGCCAAAATATAATTTTGATTGTGCTCGGGTTGAAACTGCAAAACCTTATTATTTATTACCGGGAGAAACTGAAATGAATGCATTGGTGTGGGAGATATAATTTATGGTAGTTATTTGACATTATCAGTCTGTGGATCATGGCTAGAATGTGAACTAACAGCTGCCATTTTTTTTTTTCTTCCATTGAGCAAAGTGGGATTGTGTCCTCCTACAAGACCTAAGGCAGGGCCATCGGAAGAGAAGATTGGTTTAGAGACATGAGTGAGATTGAAAAGAAATCGTATTGTGATTCAAGGGCATTGTACTTGGATGATTATTTTCTTCTTCTTTCCGCTCACACACTGCACAATAATGAACGAGATTTCATCCAGACAGTTCAAAGAATTTGGATAAGTACAGCGTACAGATGCTTTTGAGAGAGTTGTGATTATCCAATATTACATTTTCCTAAAAGGCTTAAATACCTTTAGGGACCGTGTTGGGATGATTTAAAAAGTTTGTGCTGTGAGAGAGAATACTTTTGAACCAAAAGATATTTTGCTCTAAACCTAGAATGCGAGCCACAGAAGGAGAATGATATTAATAACTTTGGGAATAAAGCAATATCTTTTGTTTTATCACAGTTTTATATTGCACCCAGTGCAATGACCCGTGAGGTAAATTTACTTTTGGAGTAGCTTTCCAATATTGCCCCTCACTGCTCTACTATATTTGGTCTCGAAATTAGTTCTAATGTATCAATTGCTGTGATCGGGCACTGTTCAAGTGTGAACAAACAATTTGGATTTGAAACTCCTTCCCCAAAGTAACTTTACCCCCTACCCTGCCCAATCTTTACTCCTAGGTGGTCCTTTGCTATATATTTTCAAGTAATGTCTCAATCCTTTCAATTTGCTCCCTGAAAACACGCGAATGCACACTCACAAACCAGCATGCAGACATAAGAATACAGTACACACACACACACACACACACACACACACACACACACACACACACACACACACACACACACACACACACACACCCACACCCTCACTACAGTGGCTGCAAAAAGGACAGAAAAATAGTGGCATATGACAGTAAAAACACTTCTGTTTTACCCCCTGACACTGTTTCACCTCTGAAACAGAGAGAAAATAATGACAGAATGGAACACAACACATAACTTCTTTAATCGAGAGCTGTAAGGAATAACTGGGATTAACAACATTGCCACGCTCGGCTGTAGCAAGCCTATAGATTGTTAAACTTGTTTATATGCAATGCATTGTTATAGACGCAAAGATTTAACACTTCACAAACTCAGATCACACCATTTTTGTCAAGCAAACAATTTAAATCCTAAAATGACTCATTGCATCGACTCAACACCTGAAACGAAGACAACATGATGAAAGGAAGAAACACAACACGTAGCATCTTTCATTAAAACGAGTTGTAATGAATGACGCAAGCGACTAGCTCCCCCTACAGGACCACCTGGTAAGGCTAATGATCACACATTCTTGGCAGGCATAAATGGCTTATCAGTAGAGTGCTATAAATTACACTTTAGATGTACGGCAGTAGTGTTTATGTTGTTAATGTAATTATGTTAATGTATGTTTTTTCTTAACAATTTAACAAAATACATATTTTAATTTCGCCACACCACCACAGTACCTCTCCAGAGGGCAAGATAGGCCTCTCCATCACACAACCAAGCCCCACCTCCAGTCTGAAGGAAAGCCTTAATAGCACCAGTGAAGGAACCATGGCGGAAAGTTACCATTTTGTGGCGGGACCAAACAGCTGGGGGAGACATGAGCTGGCCTCAACCCTGATTTCCCTGGCTTGTACAATAACCTGAAGCATGTTGTCAAATCTTCAATCCGGTAATAAATCCTTCAATTGAACTCAATGAGAACCACAACCATACAGACGATAACTGAATCAGAAATAAAATTACACAATAGACCACCCTTTGTTCATTGGACTAAACACAGGATATTGCCTATATAGATAATCATTTAGCACTCTGCAAATCGACGTCTCAGAAAGCCTGCTAGTCAGAAGGTCATGTGTCATACGCCCCATTGTCTCATCAACAAGGCAGACATTGTGCACCGTACCGCACCCATTTGATCACGGACGAAGTCATTGAAGTTTACCAGTGCCATGATATGGTTCAGCACATCAATGGACAAATGACCTTTCCCCAGAACATGGGTTTACTCCAATGCTTAGCTTGCCACCAGTAGACAGACGTCTCTGTGTTCTCTCTCTGTCCTTATCATATCACCATCACCAGCAACCCTACTGCTCTCCATCCATCCTTTGAGGACAAAGTTGTCGTCAAAGCCTTTCCTGGAACCGACCGGACCGTCGGTCCCCTTAATCTAATCGGCGGACACGTCGAGATCCGAATTAAGCTGCTCAATGAGCCTTTGCCGTTACAATTCTTTTACAAGCTTCCGGTGTCTTAACTCGCAGGAAGAAAAAAAGCCTGCGATTTTTTTTCTCGCTCGCTTCCGCAGCTCTGATTAAAGCAATTCATCACGGCGAGGCATTATTAAAAGGCGTCCTTTGACACTTTTTAGGGTTACGGCATTCTGGTGCTCGACTGAAGCCCCCGTTTGCAGCTCACACAGCACCCAGGAAATCACCTCCACAGAGCAGGCAGCCAGGCACAGCGGCAGCCAGGGCTCTTTAACAGGCCATTGTAGCAGTAGATGTCTGTAGTTGCATGCTTATGTTAATCGGCTGAATAAAACCAACTCTTCTGAAACTTTGGCTTTAGACTTCCAATATTTTGTATGGGGTTGTAACTTATTCTAATTGAATAATACACAACATTGGCAGGGACATTTGTTGGATGGCAGCACGGAAGAAGGTCCGACAAAGTGGCCTTGTTTTGGGTAACTTATCACAAAAGGGTTGATAGATGAGGAACGATGTGAGTTCTATTTTCATGAATGTATTAGGTAAACGAATGTGCTTGGTTCTGAATGGGAGACCCACATCTTGTAAACAACAGTTATTTTTTTAGTTTTTTTTTTTACATTTGATCCCTTGTCTCTGTTGATTGATACTAACATAAATGTGTGGCCAAATGGAGGGGATTCTCCAGGATACCTTAAGTGAATATTATATATTAGATTTAAAAACAAAGTGCTATTTTTTTCTACATTAGCTTGATAAAACGAAAAGAAAAACTCTGTTAAAGCCCAAACCACAACTCATTCCATCAGTATGGTTAGCCAGCCCCTCTTCATAACTAACGGCAACGTCTGTGTGAGTTGGCCCTGAGCTTATTTGCGGAGAAATCTACTGAGACGTTACCCGCTCCCATCGTGAAGCAAAGAAGTGCCTTCAGGCTGCTGGCAGTGGAGACTGGGTCATTCCTTGTTTTAATTAGCCATCTCCCAGTTGTCTGTCTGCGGCTTGAGATGGTGCCTGTTGGGGGAGGGGGGGATAGTCAGGTAAATAATGGTACGGCTAATGATCTTAGGCAAGGCAGCGGCTGTCATCTGGAGGCGGTGTGTGTGTGTGTGTGTGTGTGTGTGTGTGTGTGTGTGTGTGTGTGAGAGAGAGAGAAAGAGAGAGTGGGAATGTGACGGACAATTATCTTCACATAGACTTTCCATCTGAGCAGAGACGTGACGCCACAGCTCTGTGTGTAATGGTACACGTGAGTGAACGGATTTTAGAGCTGGCATCACAACGTCATAGATAGATATACACGCTGAATTGTGAGCTGAAGGTCAACCATTGAAGTGCCTTGGTAGGCGTCATTGCAGTTCATCTGAACAAATAACAAAAAATATCCTCGTTGCGGTTTTCCCCGGAATCTTACCATCCGGGCTGTACAGACGGCTAATTGGTAGGCTTAGTGGAGGTGGTAAAGAGTTGGACAACCCGTCGTTAAGTCAGCATTACGTCAAACTCCGCAGATGTCTTCTTCAGCCCCAGTGACCAGATAAAAAGATTTTGAACTCCCGTAAATGAAGTCTATTAAGGGACCTCGGGGGGGCAGAATATCTGCGGCTCGTTTTGTCCCAGCATGGTCAAGACATAACCTTGATTGGGTCGCTCGCTACTTTCTTTAAACTTTTGACACACACACACACACACACACATGCACACACACACACACGCACGCACACGCACACGCACACACATACACACACACACACACACACACACACCAACATTGCCTACTCACAGACACACTGCTGCTCCAGTCTCTCTTAAACCTTCTCCTTTTATTTCGATACTCGTTTCTTCCTTCGTTTCCTGGCAGCAAAGGTCATGCACGAGACCACATGAAGCAGAGCACTCAAACAGCATCCGAATACCTTTCGAATGAACCCTGGCCAAAACCTGGAATCATCATCATCCCAGCCATCCCTATGGGAAATGAGCCAAGGAGCCGACTGATGGGCAATGGCGGCCCAATCCCAACATCTGCTTGTATAATGGAGTAATCAATAGCTAACAAGGAACTGCAGCAACATAACAACTACGTTTGGCGACTTAAGGGACCAACATCAGGGGTCAAATCAGAGTTTCTATTGGCTAGGGAAGAAGGCCTGGGATTGGTTACTGATCTAGTGGGACTAACAAATGTCCATCCACCTCCATGATCACAAGGCTGGGCGCTCGATAGTTTCACCTTGTCAAATGAAAGACTTTCTAAATGCCTAAACCTAAGCCATATTAATAAGAGTACTGTGTGTCCCAGCATTGGAGCAGTGTAGCCAAGAGAAGGATGTTGCTTTCCTTGGTATTTCATCCTAGCCAGAATCCCCATCCTTAACGGTTTCCCTACCCCCCACAAGATGCATGAACACAAGTGTACAACTTAATCTATGGACCCAGACATGATGGGAAAATGTATAATAATTACTCCACAGTTGAAGGCCAAACAGATGAAATTTTCTAGTTCACTGCCCTGAAACCATTTTTCTGCATTTGTGTACATTAGAAATGCAAATATCTGTACGCTCTAGCACTCTCACCGAACACTTTTCCATTCAGAAAGTGCAGCCAAACACTGCATATATAATACTGAACCACTACTCTCACATAAACATATAGTAATAATGGTGAGATGTGCAGCCCATTCCGACCTCTCCTACATGTTGCATGCTTTAAAATGGTTTCATTTATTGGACTTTTTCCTATGTCTAACTATCGACATGTTGTCTGGGGGGGTGGTTAGGGGTTCTAACCCACCCTCTAGTTAAAGATGTCCTGCTACTGTTATACTGTTAATAATCAGTGTCACAGACCTTAGCTCACTATCTTAATGAACAACAGATACGTTTTCGCGGTCTGGCAACGAGATGTAGCCCCACATTTGTTCCGACGTCACGCCACTCCGTCACTAATTGCGCTTGGAGTCTTAACGACGACAAGTGCTTACACATGGTCATATGGTGGCAAGGGAAAGGCTCGGTGGGGCACACCTCACCTAGCGAACGCGTGCTAGGAACACTATTTATAAAGGTCTGCCGCTTCTCTGCATCAGTGGTTTGGCAGTTTCTGAGGTGGAGGCTATAAGTGGGAAGTTTTTCAGTGTTTTTCCGGAGCATAGAGGCCTGGCCGGGGTATCGGTGAGCAAGGACAAGGGAAGATGATGGTTTAGCCATGCTGACAGGCTGGTGCCACCTCGTGCTAACTGTCAGTCGTTTTAGCCAGCAAGTGTGCCTGTACTTTACCTGCTCTTACCATTTTCTTTCTATTTTGTTGGTATTCTCTCTGAACCCTTTGCTTCTTTTCAAAAGTCTGGTACATTCCCTTTGCGAATAATAATGTTTGAAACCATGGAAAAAAACTCATAACTATAAAAAAAAAAAAAAACTTTTAAACTTTCCTATTGAAAAATATGTCTTAGGATTCTCTTTATATTCTGCTGAGATTGAAGGTGCTGTATGCCAAATGCGCCAGGGACCTTTTGAGCTGTGATTTTCCATCAAGGGAGAGGCAAGCACATTTTGCTTTCCTCTCTCATTTTCCTCCCCTTTGGAAGAGTCAGGCTGCCCCAACGCGCTGGCCAACTTTATATAAATACTTTGTGCTACCAAAAGGTTAGACATAAATCTCAGCTATGTTTGCTGAACCAATGACCTTCATCCATTGTTCATGGTTTAGTTCGCTTATCAGTTACATTGATGTTTTTACGCTGTTTCAATGTGTCAAAGGTGGCGCCGTGGGATATCAGTGTTAAATACCTAGCTGTTTATATTCATCTTCATATGGCCAATCCACAAAACCCACAGGGAGAATTTTCGCATTCATTTGGCAACACATAATATAACACGAGGGGAAAAACTGACACTGTACGGCAAAGTATTCTCTTAGATCCTTTGGTCATTACAGCTATCCAACAGTCTTGTCCTCTGTGACTCACACAGCATCTGAGCCCACACTTTGCACTTCACAGTTGGATACCCAGCTGTGATAAAACAGGTCCCTCCAAAGCAACACTTGATATTGGTATTTCAAAGCAGCACCCCTGTGGTAACGCATGTTTTTAACCCTTTTCACCCCTAATTAGTACCGTGCAGGTATCCAACACAAAACTGGCTTGTCGATATAAGATATTAATTTAGTCAGAGACACAGGTGACAACGATATCCTCATTTTAATAGAGAGCGCGGAGATAATTAAAAAACATTACCTCTTTTGTCAAAAGGCCCCTAATGTTATGAAGGCACAAGATTGTTTGATTGACAGGTGGCATTTAGCGGTACGGGTGCCAGATAGGCTAGGTTGCCATGTTGGAGGCCTGAAGGGAGACTAGGGAACCAAAAAGCTTTCAATAATCAAAGGCCTCTGTCGGAGCCCAAGCCTGATCCTTTGTTCTAATTAACCTGTAAAATGAGTTCAGCTGGTCCCTAATACCCTGAGCCAATCCACTCGGTCCACGCAGCTGGAATCCTAATGGGCTCGGAATGGGGCGACCGCAGAAGAGAATGTCAAGAGGTTGAAGGTCTGCCGAGTGATTTTAAATAGCTCCGCTAGCCTGTGCGCTCGGTCTCTTCCTATGCTCCGGCTATCTGCAATTAGCATGGTCACGAAGCAGAGGTAGACCTGCATGGATCAGTGCGGCTGGGGGAGCAGATGAAAAATACACGTTTCTCAGTCGTGGTACATATGCAGGTTGTGCTGTGCCGTGACACCCGCCGACGTTGTTTGATTTGCCATTTTTATTCAGGGTCATTAAAAATGCCCCATGCTGGGTTTATTTAAAATAAACACACACGCACATACACAAACATACACACACACACACACACACACACACACACACACACACACACTACAAGTAATCTATAGATAGTTGGTTGCCAACAGTGGTTCATGTCGTTGCAGGATATCTCTCACATCGATCAAAAACCTCTCCCTCTTATAGATCCAACCTACCTGGCTAGCATTTACATATTTCTTCTCTACGTGACAGAATAACCGCTGGCTACAGCTGACGTTTTCCCTCTCTTCTTCTTTATTTTCTCTCACTCGTTTCCCCAGTGAGCGCAAGCCTGAATGCCCTCTGCGCTTGGAGGACTGCTTTCCCATTCTGGTTTGAAAACACTTGGCACACAGGAGAAAGTACAAGGGATAAGACAGAGTACTCTCTGTGAATCTTACAATGCCTGAGGCGGAATGTTTCTTTCTTTCTTTTTTTTTTCTTCTTCTTTTTTTTCCCCCAACCTCGGCTCCTCTCCAGTCTCTGGGCGTACCTGGTTTACTGTGGCGCCCAGTTTGCACAAGCACTCATAAATAGAAACCTTCTCTCTCAGTAGACTACGGTGCAGAATTCACTCTGGAGGAAAAAAAAAAGAGCATTTCAAAAATGATCAAGGACGAGCTATGCTTGGGGTTTGATACCTGATGTTCCCCAGTGTGTGTACCCCCATCTGTGTTTGTTAGTGTGTTTAGGTTAGCATGTGTTGGGTCTGAAGGATGAGTAATGTGTGTGTGTGTGTGTGTGTGTGTGTCTGTCTTTTTGTTTACATGTGTATGTGCGTGTCTCGAAGGTAATCTCTTTCATTTTCCAGCATGCTGTGCAGTACCAATTATAATCTTCATACTGTTATATTTGTTTCCTTTTGAAAAGTATAAACGAAAGATTGACAAAAGGATTTTGAAGTAATGCAATTTCAACACAAGTCAGCACACCGACACAGCTATGAAAACTGGAAGACGGTTAGAAAATTGGTGTTGGGCCTGTCACGGTTACTGAGTGCTTCAATATTATATGTTTTTATGTAACTGACAATTTCCGATCTTTGATTAAAGCCCCTAGCATGTGGAAGTCATACACCACTCTATTGGTTGGCTCCATATATGCCTGGTGTGTTTATAGTATATTCCTCTGCTCCCTGCACGTCTTTCCACACTGACAAACACAAACAAATCTGCGTACATTTACACAAGCTTACACACCATAACAACGCAACTTCCTTCAGTTACATTAGCGATGCTCTAAAAGTGAAGTGTAACTAACAAGTGCATGTGTTTTGTTTATTCAATACATCGCTTCAATCGCTTCATATGCAAAGTCAGCATTTGGGGGACCTTGTATTTGTCACACTTTGTGGCCACATATGGCAATGGACAGATATAGGCACAGGCGGGAGACACACTCACCGCCAGTAATCGCACTCTTCACGCCTAGTTCGATTGAATAGAAGTATGGATTTAACCTTGCTCACCTCACTTTAACATTTCCACCGGCATGCACATTACCTACGGCTATTATTACAGGGTGCCACTACCACAGAATGAATCACAGAATTTGGTTCAATAGCTGGGGGCTTTTATTATTGACTCCTATAACAGTAGGCTAGACCATAGATGGAATTGAATCAATGTACCTCGGTAAACATTGGCGGCCTCTAGCTGTTTCTTCGGCACTTAGGCGGGTGAAGGGGAGGGAAAACAAATGTGGGCTCGGCTATTCAAATGTCATTTGCAGAGACGGGGGCCAAAATCGAATGGACTTGTGTGCGAAAAAACAAGATCAAATGCGGGTGCAAAGGATGTGTTTTTGATTTGGCTCGGGGTTGTTGGAGTGGGATTATTTGATGAACCTCACAAACACAGCGATATTATCAAGCACTGGCAGATGGAGCAACATGTGTAGGCGTCCAACAGAAACCTGCTGAGAGTGCAGCATCCTGACGATTGTGTAAAAATGAACACTTACTGATAATAAGAGTCATTTTATTTTATTGCTCACACGTGTACAATACAGTGTAAAATCAGTGAATCACACTGACAATATGGTAGAATACAGTACGGTGCATCAATACAACCCTTCTGACAATACTGTAGAACACAGTGATGTGCATCAATGCAACCATTCTGACAGTACTATAGAAATACAATACAACAGCCAAATTGCTGCCCGCTACCTCACACAGCGCTGTGTGGAACGTCCGTTCAAACAAAGTCACAACAAGGACACTCAGTCTGCACTACAATCAAATAGTTCTCTCATTCTCTCATATAGGAGCACACTATTTTCATTTAGACACAGCATTTGCTGAGTTTTAGTCAAAAGGGACCATTTCAGCTAATGGTGTGCATTCAACAAAACACATTAATTAAATGTGCTATCTCTGTCAGCTACCAGCCATCTATAACTACTGTATTTGACCTTTTTTTCCATTACAGGTCACTCATAAGACACACTTGCTGCACAATAATTGCACGTCAAAGGCAGTTTTGCAAGGACTCCACACATACTTTGGCTTGAGGTCTTATCTACTTTGGTCTCCAAGGCACTGGCTGTGGCTTCAGTTTCCGCATTGACAGAGCACGGGCATATAGGCCCAGCTGAGTTCAAAAGTGTGTGTGTGTGTGTGTGTGTGTGTGTGTGTGTGTGTGTGTGTGTGTGTGTGTGTGTGTGCGTGTGTGCGCGCGTGTGTGTGTGTGTGTGTGTGTGTAAACCATCCCATTAAAACGTAATTAAAGCCAGAGAGAGTAAAGAAGCGTAAGGCATGGATATAAAGACACAAAGGGAGCGAGAGAGGGAGGCAACGCTGACTACAAGGCGACAGGAAGAACGATAATGTTCCCAAAACAGATATAAGGGGCCTCATAACAAAGACTACAAAGGAAAGAAAGACAGTGGCAATAGCCAAAAGAGGAAGAGAGAGAGAGAGAGAGAGAGAGAGAGAGAGAGAGAGAGAGAGAGAGAGAGAGAGAGAGAGAGAGAGAGAGAGAGAGAGAGAGAGAGAGAAGAAGGTTAAGAAGTGGACTAATGAAGAAATGTACTTCCTATTTACAGCAGGGTCCAGAGCCTCAGGTCTGAAAGACAAAATCCTCATTAGAACCAAATGAACTCTTCCACCAGTTATTTTTCCTTGGCGAGGCGACACTTATCGTTTCCCCACCACTGGACTAAACTTATACAGAGAGCCCTCGAGACAGTTACTCACCTTAAATATACGGTACGCTCAACGCCGCACACACAAAAATTCACTGTGACTTATAAAGAATCATTTTTGTTTTTATTTGATTTCACCGATGTGTGCCTAGATCTTTGATGTGTTGATTGATTTAAGTTCAAGATTTCACAGTGACCTTCCAAAGAGAGACATCTGATCAACCCAAAAGCAGTTTTCAGGTAGCTGTCATTTGCATGGGTCAGTGTACAACGCTAGCAGTAGCGTCCAAACTTCTGCCATTGAACATTAACGGGTTTCCGAGGCAACTTTGCATCAACCACACATTCAATGGAACGACCTCCGTCCCACACTCTCTAGCGCTGATGTGCAGCTCTGCGTTCCCATTTGGGTCACTTAACCGTGCGTTCATTCAAGCGACGGAGGAGATAGATAGATATGAGGTCTCTCTGTGGCTGCCGGTGGGGCCAGGGGTGCCGTGAATCATGCCAGGGGTTGGAGGGTAAAAATGCACTGCAGTCATTGAGGTTCCCTACATTACTGTTATTAAAGTGCTTCTTAACGCAGCCGGGAGAACAGACGGATGGAGAGGAGCGGAGCAAAGGGATGCACAGCATGGATCAAGGCAACTGTCATTAGAGGTTTATCTCGACCTCCTCGTGGCCCCTGCCCTGGCTATCCGTCCTCCTCACCCTCTCTCCCTCCCTCCCTCCCTCCATCCTGTGCTCTCCCTCCTCCAGTACGTAGCCCTTGCCCTGGCTATCTGTCCTCCTCTCCCTCCCTTCCTCCCTCCCTCTCTCCCTGCGGTGCTCTCACTCCTCCAATCCGTGGCCCCTGCCCTGGCTATCCGTCCTCCTCTCCCTTCCTCCCTCCCTCCCTCCTCTCCCTCCTCTCCCTTACTCCCTCCCTCCCTCCCTCCTCTCCCTGCTCTCCCTTACTCCCTCCCTCCCTCCCTCCCTCCCGCGCTCTCACTCCTCCATTCCGTGGCCCCTGCCCTGGCTATCCGTCCTCCTCTCCCTCCTCTCCCTTCCTCCCTCCCTCCCTCCCTCCCTCCTGTGCTCTCACTCCTCCAGTCCGTGGCCCCTGCCCTGGCTATCCGTCCTCCTCTCCCTCCTCTCCCTTCCTCACTCCCTCCTTCCTCTCCCTCCACTCCCTTCCTCCCTCCCTCCCTCCTCTCCCTCCTCTCCCTTACTCCCTCCCTCCCTCCCTCCTCTCCCTGCTCTCCCTTACTCCCTCCCTCCCTCCCTCCCTCCCGCGCTCTCACTCCTCCATTCCGTGGCCCCTGCCCTGGCTATCCGTCCTCCTCTCCCTCCTCTCCCTCCTCTCCCTCCTCTCCCTCCTCTCCCTCTCCCTCCTCTCCCTCCTCTCCCGTGCCCTCACTCCTCCAGTCCGTGGCCCCTGCCCTGGCTATCCGTCCTCCTCTCCCTCCTCTCCCTTCCTTCCTCCCTCCTTCCTCTCCCTCCTCTCCCTCCCTCCCTGCCTCCCTCCTGTGCCCTCACTCCTCCAGTCCGTGGCCCCTGCCCTGGCTATCCGTCCTCCTCTCCCTCCTCTCCCTTCCTTCCTCCCTCCTTCCTCTCCCTCCTCTCCCTCCCTCCCTGCCTCCCTCCTGTGCCCTCACTCCTCCAGTCCGTGGCCCCTGCCCTGGCTATCTGTCCTCCTCTCCCTCCTCTCCCTTCCTTCCTCCCTCCTTCCTCTCCCTCCTCTCCCTCCCTCCCTGCCTCCCTCCTGTGCCCTCACTCCTCCAGTCCGTGGCCCCTGCCCTGGCTATCTGTCCTCCTCTCCCTCCTCTCCCTTCCTTCCTCCCTCCTTCCTCTCCCTCCTCTCCCTCCCTCCCTGCCTCCATCCTGTGCTCTCACTCCTCCTGTGCGTAGCCACTGCCAACCTGGGGCCAGAGAAAAACAACCTCACCATTACCCTTCCCAAGATGTCTATCTCCTGTCTACCAGTGGCCACTTTCTCTGTGGTATGATTGACACACAAGGTTCAAGGATGCCTCCTTAGGATTTCTGTTTTCATACTTTCTCTCCTTTTGGTTCCCCCTCTCGTTTTATTTTCTCTTTCCTTTCATTTCTTTTTTTTTTTGCTACTCTCTCTTGTTCTACGTCCTTTTTTTCTGTTTCAGTCTCACTCTCCTCCCCCTTCTCTATCTCTCTATCTCGGAGTCCAAGTGCTGTGTGGCTAGAGTGCTGTTCGGACGGACACAAATGGACTCCAGCTAAATGTGTAATGAACGACTTCTGGGAAGAACCAGAACAGGGGGGGTCGTAAAGGCCGGGGGGAGGGTGGGGGAGGCCGTCGTATGAAAGATGGACCAGCCAACAGAGAACGGCAGTTATTGGCAACGACACACATACACTCGCAGACACACACGAGCACACTACAGTGCACCAACACACCTCTGGAAACAAACACACACACACCGTTATATAATGTATAAATACATATATATACATCTGTATATATATATATATATATATATATATATATATATATATATATATATATATATATATATATATATATATATATATATATATATATATATATATATATATATATATATATATATATATATATATATATATATATATATATATATATATATATATATATATATATATATATATATATACATATATATATATATATACTGTATATGCACTGTACATACTTTGAATGCACATAGGTAACCCCGCCTTCCCACACACACAGAAACAACCAGAAACACACACACACTATACACTGTACACACTATACTATACACAAGTCAAACATATTGCTTTCAAAATGATGTCTTGCCTTTGTTATCACATCATCTTTGGGGTATTGCAACTATTAATCACACCTCGGTATCTTCCTGTGGTGCTTCGGGACCGACCTCGCCCCCTTAGTCCCCTTGGCTTCACCCCCTGGATCCTAACCCAGCCCACTAACCATCCATTATCCTCAGCCTATAACCCCGCTACCCCCAGCACAACACCTCCAGCCCCGCCTCCCCAATTCCAGGCAATTCATCCTCCATGGATCTCAATTAACGCCCTGTGTCATATCACGAAAGAAGGATCACCCCAATCGCTCCGTAACGAGGTTTACTTCTTCCTTTCTCGGCACTCCCTTCACTCAACCTTCCCGTTCCCTTCTCTGTATTTTTCCCAGCTCCCGTTCCTTGCCCACAACATTTTCCCCTTGCTATTATTCTTCCTCATCCTCTTCTCCCTCCCTCCCGCTCTCTCCCCCTTCCCTTCCCGACCTACCTCTCTTTCTCCCTCTTTAAGCCTTAATTGAAGTGTGTGTGTGTGGGGGGGGGGGGGGGGGGGGCAGCCGTGGAAATACCTGATTAGGCGGCTACATTCAATGGCAGGGCCCCGATGGCAGATCCATCTTGCAATGGAACGGCGAGATGGATAGTGCCTTTTGTGCCGAGCAGGCAGTGGCTGGGCCGGCTGTCTCGGAGTCAGCCCAGGTTCCGACTCCCTCTTTGCCCACCTCCTCTACCCGTTTCTCCTCCTTCATCGCCGCTTATTTCCTTCTCTTCGTCACCTCACTCGCGCCCGTCGCTCCACCTCACGTTGCATGCCTGTCTTTCTCCCTAAACGCTCCATCTGCCTGTCTGTCTCCTTGCCACCCTCTCTCGCCATTTTCCTCTCCGTACTCTCACCTCGCGGTCTCTTGCGCCGCATAATTCCATTAATAGACGGGACCAGGCTTTCTTATCTCAAGTCTGTTTCACGGTACAGCGGCAAAGTCTACACCACACTTCGCGCTGACAGAGTCGGAGAGGAACCAGGGGGAGAGTTAAAAAGCAAGAAAGGAAGGGGAAAATGAATGGTTTTCTCAAGCTGTATTTTCAAGGAGGAGCTCTGGGACAATTTTTTTCGGAGATTGTCTGTGCATTAGTCTGTCTTTTCAATCAAATGTGTCCCCTCTTCTTGCAGTTGCTTCTGTGTGACACTGTAGTTCTTTGGCTACTTCCCCAGGTTCCAGTCAGTCTTTGTGGATAATCTTGACGTCCCTTTAGCCCAAGGTTTTTTAGACAAACACGGACCTAGTTCTCCTGTATTTCCCTTGTCTTCACACCTGTGCGTCTAGGGCCAAATATGTGTTTACCTTCCCCTGGCAAGTGTGTGTGTGTGTGTGTGTGTGTGTGTGTGTGTGAATGTATGTATGTTATTTCTAGTTGCCTTCCTGGACTGAAAAAAAAAATTATGTTTGCAAACACTATTCCCAGTCTACAGAGAGGGTTGCATCAGTACCTTACACCCGAATAAGGTTTCCAGCTGATAATAAAAAAAAAGCCCCTTAAGCTTCCGTTGCCGGGCAGACATTCTAGTTATATATTGTGTCACTGTGTTTGTTTTTTTAATTGCACATTGTGTTGATTCTGAGACAGTTACCTTAAAAGAAGACATTTTTGATTTGCTTGAGAGTTAGTCTTGACCACCTTCACAGCCCTGGACAGCTGTCCAGCCGGCTGACTGCTGTTGTAGAGAAAGGATTCCGACAACAGTGGAAGTGGTATGACGTACCCACACACGTACACACAAACACACACACTCTACAGTACATGGAGGTACGCAACTCACTCTTCACTGATGTACAAGTGCAAATAACAAAAGACATTTAGTGTGGTAACCGAGCTAAGAAGACCACAGACAGGTTGTGAAAGGGTTGCAGCTTGCAGATGAGCACAGGGTTGTGAAGAGCTCAAAGACAATTGTGGGCTAGGGTTCGCGGAATGGCACTTGGTCCAAATCCAATCGATGGCCCATAGAGCTAAAGTAATACGTTGCTTATTTCCTGTTCTGTAAAGAGATTAAAGAGTAACCGGACGTCCCCGGTGAACTGAGTTGAAGCCTCTTTGTTTATTTTTGAAAAAATGCTTTAATCATGTGGCTGCAACTCTCGTGTGGGTCAGGAAGAATTGTCGACACATTTTCAAACTGTGATGACGACTGACGTTTGTCCCGTTTGTGTTTTATCTGAATTGATATAGAAATACAATTGTCCAAAACTTTGCAATAAAATGTTATTTGTACAGGCTGGATTGTTATTTTCCATCAAGTTAGAAGTCACATTTTTCAGCAGAAAATAATAATTAATGATCTTTTTGGTGTCTTGTTACTCTTAAGCGAGGATAAAAAAGTGACAACATCACTTATTTTGTCTACGTGTCATGCAGTACCTATTTGTGTAGAGATTTGAGTAGGTTTGTGGGCTTAATGCACATAAACACGCACACAAACAAACGTTATGTTAATTCTACTTGTTGCAAACATTTACCCTTTTCATCCGATTCTCAGAGCAGGCTGCATCCTTTCTACAGGCAGCAGTTACCCAGCCATAACTCAGGTCGCCAGTGAAGACCTAGACCTCTGTTGATCAACTTCACATTATTAGAGACCTTTTGTAGGAATGAGAACACACATCGCATGCCTCACAAACACACACACACACACACACTCACACACACGTAGAGGGACAGACATCTGAGTTGGTATCACATACATGGGATAATAGTCGATTGCATGGCTGCCTTTAATGACCACAAATTTTCTTGTGCTGCTAAGATTTATTGTTATTTTTTGTCCAAATCTGGCTGTGTGTGTTTTTACAGTGTCCCCTGACAATTTCCTTTTTGAGGGAAATAGCCATTTATCTTTCGAGCATGTGGAAGTACAAAAATAGCCAGGGCCTTTAACAATCTAACTTGCACACGATAAACATATTAGCCTTCACTTCAATCGTTTCCTTTTCCCTTCCACTCGCATTTACTAGCACCTTCTCAAGTGTGTTTCTTTTTTCCTAACTTTCATACTTTCTCCAATCGCTTACGTTTAGTGCCACTCCACTATCCAAAGTCACTCCTTTTCTCTGACTATCACCGCACATTCAATCACTGTATTACCCCGCAATTCCTTCTCTCTCTCTCCCCATCTGTTTCTTTCGCTCTTTCTTCCTGTTTCTATACGTTGTGCTTTGCTGCCCCCAAGTGTTACTTCAGGAATAACATGTTTTATTGTTTGATTTTTTTTATATATTTAAACTTACTGTACATCTTGATAAACCCACGTGTGTCAAAATGTATTTTTGAAAGGTTTGACATTAGCAAAGTATGGGGTACATAAGGAACTTTACATTCATGTAGGAGCCTGCAATCACACCTTGATTCTTTTTACTGGAAGCCAAGAGATTGATCATGGCATGAATAACATGTCTGGTCAAGACTAAACATCACACGAGAGACATCTTATCCAGCTATGGCCAAAAGAAGATAACTGTGTGTAGAACTAAAGGAAAGATACTTAAGTAACATCCACAGGGTTTATACAGTTTACGTAATTAAATTACACAAATTAGTATTGCGTGAAAGTTCATGGGAGTATGTGGTTGTACTGTTACTTTAAATCTGAATAGAAAGCTATGAGCTGTGTTGACCTTCTCAGTTTTAGGTACTCGTGTTTGGTTTGTCAGTCTGCTTGCATTGAGTGAATATAAACAGTTCTGAAGTTTTGTTCTTAGTGTCGGTTTTTGTTCTCAGGTTTCACCTTTGGACGCCAGAAGAAAAAGTCAAATGCTGTCAATGAGAATGTCGAAACTCAAAACAGGCATGAATCAGTGTTCAGAATCTGCACAGATTTAACATTTAATTCTAGCAGTTGTTGATTTGCTTGTTTTTGTTATTGTCCATTTAGGCCTACACTGTGTATGTACAGTTCAGAAAGTGGATTTTAATCTCTGAGAATGTTGGGAAGGTGTCAGATAAAGAAAGGGTTTTGCTTGTGCAATCACTGTGTATGGGAGTTGCCCCAACGGGGAGTTCTACTGAATCATCCAGTTCAATTTCATATGTGTGCCTGCGTGTTAAATGATTTGACTTCCAATTAAATCTTACATAATAAACATGCTGTCTTTTTTCCTCGTGAATATCAAAATCATCAGTCTTAAAAACACTTGATTCTATTATTCACTTTATTATGAGGGATACAGTATTTTGTTATAAAAACAAAATGATGTTCACAATGTTTCGTGAACATGATAAAGGGGGTTCAATGTAACTCGATCAAAAGTACGGGTTGGGGTCCGACTTGTCACATCTCTGGACGTGAACGTGAGAGGTGATCTTTGGGTAGACGCTCTGCATAGGCAGCAATGTCCCAATCCTCTCTCCCTTCTTCACCCTACCGGATATCTTGTCTGGCTTCACATACCAAAACTGGAAGCATACACCTAGAAATCACACTTTATTTGCAATGAATCCAAAGACTGGACTTTACGATGCCATCATATGAATAAGCAGCGCTTTACAAGCCAATTAGCCTGCCCGAAACCCGAAAAAGAACACATCTTTTCTTAATTTGTGAAGCATTTTTTTGCATTGGAACAATAACCCTTTGACATAAATGACAATTCCTCAGAGACAAATCCAATGATTAGATTTGAGTGTATTCATACCTTCTGTAGTGACCATTAGTCCATCGTTTATGGCTCTCTTTTTAGGGTCGGTGTATGGAGCAGACCTGCGGTTGATTGTCAGGTCGAAAGGTGCGTACACAGTGGAACCGTCGCCACACACAATGTCAACCCCCCCGTGAACACGACCACCCCTAGAGATACCCAAACAAAAAAAATTGTACAATCTTGCAAATAATATTTCATACACTAGTAGAACATGGAACAGGCATGCAAGTTGAAAAGAGTGTCACTGGCACCTTCCAAATTATCATTAATAATACTGGAATTTACAGTGAAGCATGATTTTGTTTTATTTCAAAACTGTATGGTATGAGAGTATATTCACTCCAATACAAAACAAGTTCATGCACTTAAAAATAACTATAATATTGTAGTTCAAACTAAAAAGCCTTACCGGGGTGCCCCATAGTGCCCTAGTCCAAATGAGTCAGACGTTCTCTTTCTGTTGGTGGGGTTGTCACTGCAAAGCTGTCCAAATGTCACGCTCTCCCCCTCTGACAGCACAGCTGCATACAGGGATGACCGGCCAAGGAAAATAGGATGAATACATTTTCTTTACAGTCGGCAACAAAGATAGTCTCAAACTGCTTTTGTAGAATAGAATGTAATGCAAGATAATTCAAAGGTTACATACTGACCCACAAGGAGAGCGGTGAAAAGAAAGACGGTGGTTTTCATGATCCACTGAAAAGAAGTGACACTAAAGATGCTGAATATTTACCTCAGATTGAAATTTTCACTGTGCTTTCTGCTGTGAGGTCTTTCCCCACACTGTCTATTCCTTTATATACGACTGAAGAGTTCCATGTTGCACTCAAACATCCCATTCTTGCAAAATAGTCCATGACCTTGAATAGGTTGTTGTTTGTTGTAGCTTGTGTGCCAATGGTTTACTGGTAAAAAATAAATTGAACAGCTATTACAAGGATTAATATGGAGCCTGAAAGACAATGTAAGAAGTAAAATACCAATCTGGATGGTTGAGCTGAGTTTTGTTTGTACATATAGAAATACTGTAGGTATTTAACTTGGCAGGTTTTGTGTTTAACATTGGTTATTGATAGTCATACTAAAAACCCAACATAGTTTTTTATAATTGTATACAGTAGTATCTGCATATAAAGAACAAAGCTAACTTAAACCATGCAATGTACTGTAATTCAAGTAATTTTTAACCAGAAAGTACTGTGTTTCAAATGTTGAGCAAACTACCAAAACATTACCACAGTTGACTGACTTGGATGCAAAAAATATTTGTTTTATTTTGTTTGTGTTTGTGTATGACTGTTGCCGTCCATTTTTGTTGTGTCTGAAAGTCTGAGACTGACAGTCTTTAGCAGGCAATGTTGACATCCTTCCCCAAAGCATTCTTTTTGTAATATCATAACGTTTCCTACTTATTTTGTCTACATTTTGTCAAATAATGATCATAAGAAACTGCCGGGCAAAATTGTATTTTATTTTATTGGTTACTCACATTATTGCTTCCATTAGAAATGCTTCAATAATCACTCTGTATTTAAAAAAAAGTAATCTGTGTGTGTGTGTGTGTGTGTGTGTGTGTGTGTGTGTGTGTGTGTGTGTGTGTGTGTGTGTGTGTGTGTGTGTGTGTGTGTGTGTGTGTGTGTGTGTGTAGCAAATGTGATAGAAATTGAAGCTTTTAGCTTAAATTCAGGCAGATAACTTGAAATATGTGCGCTGCTGACGTAAGCCATGGCATGATACAGCGCGTTGCACAGAGTAATCACTAACACACCTGTTCACAATCAAATTTCAGCTCATGAGGGACGGGGAGATCTTTATATGACCTGATGTCAAAGCTGGTTTCTGTGCTTGTTGGGTGAGGTCATAGGAAATTATCCTACCTCCACCGCAACTGCCACCTCGGGTCCTAATAATATGCTAATATGTTGCGCTAATGTCTCCAAAAAGGGCAATCGATGTGCTCCCTGCATCAAGGAAGTTGTCCCGGATATGTACAGCAGGGAGCTTCAATATGTAGACCCAACCATGCCAAAACTGACGTATATTCATACTCAATAAATGCTTAAAAACGGAGAGTTTGTCTGACTGAACTATGATTGTGTGGTCAACTATGGAAATATGAAATCCTCAAGCCATTTTAGCTAACATTGTTGAAATCTGGTTCTTCTTCCTTCGTTTTTTTCTCTTCCTCCTTACCCTCCGCTTTGTCATCTGTTTCTTTTTTTGGCTGGAAGAGATCAGACATGGTTATGTCAAAGGAACATTTTTATGAATGTATAGATGAAGATAGAAACTTGCAATTTTTGGGAAAATATTTGGTTAGGAGAATAATTATGCCAGATTTCAAAAATATGAATTTGTTTTTAAATATTGCACAGAATAGTTAGAACACATTATGTTATGTTTTGTTTTTTTGCCTTTTTTCTTTCAGAAGGATTCAAAGTATTTTTTGATATAATTTAATCAGGAAATACTTATTTTGCCTCAATATTTAGCTGTTGGCAATATTCTTTCTTCTTTGTTGACATAAATGCTGCATTGCACAAGTCTTTGCAATGGAAAAAGTATTAAACTTACCGTGTGTATTGGTGACCTGATGAGAGGTGGTTTAGGCACCTTGAACAGTGACTCATCTTGATCAGTGCTTTGTGTCATTGGACCCTGCCTTGGCAAAGGCCTCTGTCGATAGCACAACCACACTGTGGCACTAACCACTGCCAGAAGGGTAATTAGAGCTCCACTCAGTATTGCACTCCAAAGCTCTGAAAAAAAGGCATGCCATGTAACAGGAAAGTTATACAAGCAATGTTACATTCGATTGCCTATTGCCATAACATTACATATAAAACATTTGTATTGCCATTCAAATGATGAGCACCTGCTTGTGTTTATGGCAAATAATACAAAAAATGTTTTGCCTTAATAAAAGCTAAATGTTCTCTCACCCTTAGCTTGTATTGTTGTGCCTGAATCCATTGTGTTTCCAGTTAGAAAAAGTCTGGAGGATCAGGCCTATGTCATTTGTGTTTGCTGAGAAAAAAAAAAGGTGATAATGTACTTCTTTTTTGAGACATTCTCTAAACCCACAGTGACTTACATACCAGGAAACTATGGCATAGAGCTTGAAACAAATACAACTCATCTATTACAGACTGTTTATATATATAACACCACTTTCGGTGTCCAATACACATGGTTTCCTGACAAGTTATTGGTGCTTATTTTTTAAAGAGCATAATGTTTAAAAGAGCATAAAATACTGTTCATATCTGTATGTAAATAGATTAGGTCTGAGAAGCTCTTTGAGAAACAAAACTCAAGACACGTTGCACGTACGAGTCACTTTGGGGCAAGTGGATGATCCGTTAATCTAATTCTCTGCTTGGTAATAAATGCTTACTGCATACAATTCGACAAAGACAGATATTTTAGTTCCTAGGTAATTTACTCTCCATTTACAAAGCAGTTGTGGGGACAAGACTGATTTGGATAGTACAAAACTAAGACTACCATTATCCAGTCTTCATTAGTTTTTTTTACCTATAAAATCAAATACATGTATACGCAAGAACATGCTTTACTAGGAAAACAACTGCAGATGCATTAATAAAACAATTTGTAATCTGACATAAAACCTGAGGTAATGAATATAAATTATCTCACAATACAACACAGAGATTAAATATATAGTATATATATATATATATATATTATTTAAATTATATATATATATTATATATATATATATATATATATATATATATATATATATATATATATATATATATATATATATATATATATATATATATATATATATATATTAACATACCTGTCAAATATCTTCTAATCCAAATTAAGGGATGTGATACCGAATGCAATTATTCTTGTTTTGGATCCCAAAAATGAATGCACACCCTTGTGCCCACAACAAACTACAAGCTGTCATGGGTGTCACTCATTCATTCACCCTGTGAGACTGCTGTACCATGATACCCCTTATCACAACATACATTTTGTCTTAAAGGAGGCGTTGGGGGCGACCGCTTGTACACTGTCGATTATACAAAGGCATAGTTTTTTCCTTCTACATACAAATTCCCCTTGAATGTGGTTTTCTATGCGTCTTAAAACAAAGCTTTCAACATACACATAATTGGATTATGAGTCAGTGGTTTCAAGTTTGTTCATTTGGTTATGCCACTAACCAAGATTTCAATTAATCCCAGAAGCCACGGGTCCATCATATGTTTTCCCTTGCAGTCAGCCATTGTGTAAGCTCATGGTGGTGCAGCGGAGGAATGTTCTGTGGTAGAGCTCTGCTATTTGTCAGGCCTCTTTCTTCCTGTCGGCAGTGTCGGTTTTTGCTCCACTGCTGACAGTACCACTTCCTTATGACTCTCAGTTAGGGTAAAAAAAACACGGTCATTGAAGATAAGCTAAGCCAATTGTGGGTTTCTGCACTTTATTTTTTCTCAGTCAACACATTATATACAATTGCTTCTCTTTTATGTACATCTACTAGTGAATCTACTTAAGCGGAACTTCCAAACCAAGCCGCACGAGCCAATAAATGAAAAGTGTTCAGTTATTTAAGTCATAAAATGAACAGTAATTAAAGTTTTGTTGTGAAATATTATATATTATTATATACAGTATATGCACAATGTAAATATTCCTAAAACATTTATATGGTCATAACATCATGTCTATATTATGCAAGTATGTTAAATACTGTAGATTAATAATACTGTTTGTTGCCTTTCAATAAGAAGCAGTTTGTCATTGTTTGCATAGCCTATCATGCACATAAACCTACAATTATACAAACCACTCAACCACGCACATGCAGGTCCTACACGTAATAGGAAAAACTGATTGTTATCAAATGGGATCTTTTTTTCCTGTCAGTGAGTGGAGCCCACTCACCACACCCATTGCCATTGCATTACAGCTGTTTCAATTACAAAATACGACACACACAACATCACTTACAGAGACAGCCCCCCCTTCCTTCCTGTTATAAAAGTGTATTTGCATTCCTCACAAACACCCATCATCTTGTACCATACATATAGTTCCTCTACGAATGCGTGCAAAAACATTGTATACATAGACTGTGGTTTCACGTAAACTAACGGTGTATCACCACTGTGGCTTCAAATTCCACATGTGGTAGTTCCATATAGGGTCAGACTTTAAGCTTTTGTCTTGCATGGAAGGTCCAGCTTGGCAATAACTTAGGAATGCAAGACATGAGGCATGCTTATCCCACAGGGCATTGCGTTCCCCAGTACACCAACGGCCCCTTTATCTTCATCTTCATTTCCTTCGCCTTCACCCATTTAGCGACTAGAATTGGACAGCAAGGTGACCTTCGACCTTGCGGTTCCCGAGGAGGATGAGTACGACACTTTGTTGCCCGAGGACGAGTCTGTAGGCTCGGCTTGTCGACACACGACCCTCCTTGCCTTCTCCCTGAAGTCGTTGGAGACGTAGTAGAAGATGAAGGGGTCGACACAGCTGTTGAAAGTGCTTACTGCCAGACTGACCATGTAGGGCACATATAGATCTTCCCCGGAGCCTGTCACCTTTGAATCCATATAGGTCAGGAGCAGGAGGATGTTGCTGGGCAACAGGCACACAATGAACACCAGCAGAACTAGCACAGTCACTCTCACTGCGTGGTTGTAGCGTTCACCTTCGGACCTCAGGGCGCGTATCACAGCCCCATAGCAGTACAGAGTGACCAGTAGGGGGAGCATGAAGCAGACTGCGAAAAGGCTGGCGAAGTAGGGCAGAAAGTATGTCATCTGCTCCCCCTCCGGCAGGGCATCGTGGCAAGTGGTGATGTGCAGTTCCTCCAGCCAGTAGGACTGTTGAGAGGTAAGCAGTGGCACCATAGCAGCTAGAGCCACCAGCCAGACAGCCAAGCTCATGTACAGGGAGATACTTTGGCTACGAAGCACTTTGGCCCCAAAGGGGTGGACTAGAGCAATATAGCGGTCCATGGCAACCAATGCTAGACAGAGCACCGAGCCGTACATGTTCCCATAAAACAGTGCAATGACTACGCGGCAGAAGGCCTCACCGAAATGCCAGTTGTTCCCCTGAAAGTGGTACACAATGCGGAACGGCAAGACCAGTAACAGCGTGAGGTCTGTGGCGGTGAGGTTGATGAGCAAGATGGTGGAGGGGAGTTTCTTGGTCCTGAAGAGAAGGACCCATAGGGCTAGCAGGTTGGCAGGGAAGCCAACGATAAAGGCCGTGAGGTAGATGGTGGGGACGACGGCCGTGGTGATGGATGCCTTGATCTCGTATTTCTGTTTGTCCTTTAAGGTGGTGATGTTACAATTGGTGACGGTCCTAAAGGTCCGTTGACCTGTAGAAGACAGAAAAGATGGGTTTGAGATCAAGGGAGAACTTGGTTCACATCGTGATAATGATCTATTATTTACACATGAATATAACACACAAGAACAATCTTAAAATATGGTGGCGGGCATTTTCCTTGAATGGGCATTAACTAATTTGTGTGTGAAAACATTAACAACTGATTTCTAAAAACTGAAAAACTGTTTCAGAAAGTAATTCCCAGACTCCAATGCCTCTGCAACCACTTGACAAAACTTTACGTTTTGTGCCTGCCAGTTTGTAGGATCCATTTTCCCCTTGTCCACCTTTTGGGGCAAAATGTGAAACATGATTCTGATGAGAAACAGATGTTTTAGAGTCTTGCCTCTGCACCAAATTCCACCAATTAGAAAGACTCAATTGTCTATATGATCCTGATATTTAACAAATGTGTAGAGCCTTACCTCTGTGTAAACTTTCAACCAATGGTAAAACTATAACTGTGTAGTCCAGGGCTAAATATATATATATATATATATATATATATATATATATATCCTTTTGGGTTGGAATACATGACTTTGAGGTGGTTTTCTGCATTTTGTAACCTTTTATTTTTCTATTCATATTAAAGTTTTGTATTGTTAAGCAACATGTCTACGACTGAGATTTCTTTCACAATTGCACATGTTATCATCAACTGAGGAATGCAGCCTTGTAGCCCGCTAAACCTTTGCATTTTAGCAGTTAAGTTAAGGAACAAAGCATGGAACAAAGTTAAGTTAAGGAACAGAGCAAGGAACACAACTCTAATAATGTAATATATAGGAAACCAAAATTACAATCTGTCATAACATTACTGTAAAATGACACATATCTCCACCAAGGTCAGCGTGACAAGTTTGCATGAAAAAACATTAGCGAAATCACAGGAAACAAAAGGCAGAGAGATAAGCAAAGAGGTTTACTGTTCGAAAACATCACGTTGCACACACCCCATCTTGTTGCAGCGATTTGCTTTCAAGTGGTGTCAGCACACGTGCTAGATAACCTATTTACTGAACACATCCACCAAAACATGACATATGACATAGAAACTAAAACACACATACACTCTCTCTCACACACACACACACACACACACACACACACTCTACCTGTTTTCAAAAAGAAGATCAAAAAATGTTTAACCTATACAGTACATAAAAAAATATATATATATATATAAAAATAAAATAAACTTACGTCTGTCCATCCCTTGGGAGCAGTTCTCCAACTGAGTAGAGGAGCAAACCTGAAGCAGAAGACAGAGAGGCAGCAATAGAAGGAAGGCCATCGCGGGAGCGGAGAGTCCCATGATGCTAGAGACGTGCGTTATTCTCTTCAAATGCCCAGCTCTGACCGAGAGCAGAGGGTGCTGCTGCTCACTGCTGCTGCTTCCTCTTTCTGTTCCTCTTGTTTCCTTTGTGTCCTGTTGGTCCACCCTTCCTCTTTCCAACCCTTGTGAAGCAAGCAAAATTACACATGACGTACGGAGTAATGTTCTCCCAGACCACTTGACTTTGTCACCTTTCAACTTGAGAGTATCCTCTTCTCTGTCGTAGAGAGTGTTATTTGTGGTTATGAACTGCAGATAAAATTCATACAAGGCAGCGGTGTAAGGTCCTTTTCCTCCTCTGTACGTCCAACAGCTGCCCTGCCTCTGATCATACCCTCCTCCTTGGTCTCCTTATGCGCTCCAGCTGTGGGGCGGCTGCTGTGAGTGTGGGAGTGGAGTATGACACGAGTTGCTGGGTTTTAGGTTGAGAATGTGCTTGCGTCTGTCTGTCTGTCTGTCTGGGTGTATGTGTGTGTGCGGGAGTGTTTTGGTATGACCGCGGTTGTGTAAAAAAAAATCAATTTCCTATTCCTCAGTGATCATTTCTCCTCTGCTGTTAAAACAGGAAGTGTGACTATTTGGCGGCAGGGCTACATTTAGGCATTCATCGGGACCCACGTGTACCCATGGCAGACACTTAGACGCATCCCTTGATCACTTTGTGGAAGCGCTCTCTCAAAATAATTTGCAGTAAAGTCACGTTCAAATATGCACAGGCATACTCTTGTCCTTTTCTCATTCTCACTTTTTTTTGTTTTGTTTTTTAAATGTGCCACACACAAAAAGTATCATCAAGCCTGAAATACCCAGGACATTTGTTAATTGTGTTTTCCATCTCGGACTCTCCATTTGCTTGTATATCACACTTCAAAAATCCTTACTGCGTCGACTAGGATGTCCAGAACCGGATCAAACAGGCCCCATCCTCCTATGGACGACCTAGGGATCGGCTGTCTTACCACTAAGGTCACAGTGTATTAGGCAATGTGTGTCCACACTTCTGTACAAACAGCTGGAGTCCATTCCTGTAAAATGCCTTCAGTGCACCTGGTCAGGATCGTGATCCACAACTTGAGATCCTAAAACAAACAAACAGCAAAAGTATCAAAATCACCATCATTCACCACCAGCTCCGATGGATTGGCCACACCATTAGAATGTCTAAGGATCGGCAGACAGTGCACATCTTGCATCTGACTCTATAGTTACCAAATAACCTATAACTTGCACCTGTGGAGGTCATCATTGGATACAATGGACTGACTACCAGAAGAAGTAGGGTTTGTATGGTTTTCATTTTAACCACATGGGGTCAGTCTTGACTAATAATGTTAGCTGTTATTCTTGGATGTGAATGTATGGCAGGCCTAGTGACAGTGCATTATAGAAATTGTGTGGATCAGTTGTCTAATATTAACTTAACAGAAGGGTCAATTCGTGGTGGATGGGGGTCATTCCTGGTCATGTGCCCTGTTTTCATTAGTGCCTTTGAGCGAACCGTGGAATATACTCACGTTGCTATGTGCTATCATATGATTAAATAGGTAATAAGGGCGTAGATTACAGGGGTGGGTTGCAACCTTCTCGCGTATGAGGCCGCAAAAATGTAACCCCTCAAAAAATAGCACATACCTCATTTAAATAGATTTGTAGTGCACACATCAGTTTATGGCAAACAGTTTTTTGTTTACATTTTTTTTTACCGCCTGCTGAATTAGAAAAATAACTTTTCTACTTCAGAGCTGCAGATCAAAATAAACTAAAACTGAGAGTGAGGGTGGGGCATACGCATCCCTGCAACCTCCCATTGTCCACCACAAACCTACACAATTTGGCAAAGGATCAGACTCATTGTCAATACAAAAATGAGTGTACAGGTGGGTGTTGAGATGGAAAGATAATGTATCTGTAACCTGTAAATGTACCACGCCGCTGTATCTCAACGTTTTTGCACGAGCTTTGCTCATTCTCGCCCTGCGCGTGCGCTGTCTTAACAGAAAGGAGAGGCGACTATGTCGCGTTATTAACCATAAGACCCGTAAAATATCTAAATTGGGCAGAAGGACGAGATTTTCAGTTTTTTTACTTGTTTGTTTCGATGAACTGGACAAGGTATGTATAGCGTCATGCGTTTAAAAAAGCACATGAATGCAAAATGCGTACATTTCTAGATGGTAGCCTATAGCAAGGTAGCTCTACAGAAGACTACAGAATATCATACGCATGCTTTTTCGGCTAAAGCAACAACGATGACAGCTGTTAATTTCTTACATCGTTGTCTGACACATTAAGCCAATGCAATACAGTGTTGAATAAGATCGTTATGTGGTGTGTAGGGCATTTTTACATGACTGTCGTGTTGAAACATAACATTTCCTGAGTAAAGATGAAACCAAAGCTTATAGATTGACCTTTAAATGGCTACCATAATTTATTTCATAATTTTAAATTGACATAACAAGTTTAGAACTAATGCAAACATTTTTGTACAGCAAATTATAACCAAACTTATTTCTAAAATCATTTTATAATTACTGTATTACATGATTCAATAATAGCCTAATTATAAGTCGTAGCTCATTCTAACGTGAGGATCTTTGTTCACTTAAAGACAATATAGGCAAGGCATTTTCGTTGGAATAACAGAACAATATGAAGAGGAGAGCATGTTTTTCTGACGGGACTCAGGAAAGCATACATTCTACTTGAAACCCCATATGTGCTTTTTGGGGAAAAAACGTTGTGTGGTTCAGTTCCCTTATTAATAGCTTGGATGTAAAAGGTAAACTACAGTAAGATATTCCGAAGATGCCCAAGAGGTGGACCGCAGCAACGCCATGCAGCTATCTCCCCGCCGTCTTGATGGTGCTTGTCTTGCCCAGGTGTGTTCTGTCGATCCGTGCAGACAAAACCATGAGCAAAGACGAACAAGTTAGTGCCACGGTGAACGCGACGGTACATGACTATAAAGGCAATCCCAAGTATATTCTGACAAAGGATGATGGCACATATGGGCAGAATTCACCAAAAGTGGACGCAAAAGGAATCGTGATTGCGCCTGCACCTTATCATGGAGGTAGGTGCAATCTACATAAGCTTTAACTGAAATGTTGCTATCTACAAGATTTTACTGCATGTGTCTGTATTGCATATTTGTTCCTTAAATGTTTTTGTGTCCTTCCTGTCTTGACTGGATTCATACAGATCGTTGCTGTGAAGCGTATGTATCGTGTGTGTGTGTGTGTGTGTGTGTGTGTGTGTGTGTGTGTGTGTGTGTGTGTGTGTGTGTGTGTGTGTGTGTGTGTGTGTGTGTGTGTGTGTGTCGGTTCATAACTGTATACTAAGACTACATGTTTCAGTCTTTTGTCAGATTTAGCTTGTGCTTTCCAAAAGAATACACAAATGTCTGTGTGTGTGTGTAATTCCATCTCTGTTTTCTTATTTGCTTATTTGTTTTTGTTTCAATGTAGCTCCACATTTTGTCTACAAGTAGTTGTCCTCTTCATCAATAGATTCATCAAATAATGATCAACATTTAATCATGACTCTCATCATAATGCTGCCAGCATGCTATTAATGATTCTGGCATAAGTGATAATAAATAAAAACTGAAAAACGTGGAATAATGTAATGACAGCCACTGGAGAAGTGCATGCTAATAAACGTTAGAAAATGTGCAGACCAGCAGTTATCTAATAAATATTCATCAGAGAAAACCGCTTAGAAATGACTTCTTTGTGGCTTGTTAAATACGGAACCAAACCAATGTTTTGATACACATGCCTTATTTAGGATTGCAATAGTGTACAACGAAACTTTCCCTCTATTATGCAATATTAACGCAGATGTTTGAATGTCATCATAAATGTGGTTACATTTGTCATTTTGCCATATTTCTAGTCAGTTTTGAAGCCATTGTTTTGCATTGAAGTCAGCTAGCGTAACACATTACAATTGTTTCCAATTAAAGCATCTATTACGGCCATTTTAATTTACACAATTGTTTGCATACTTTTTACTGCTAATCTGCACTTTGAATTATGTAACACGTCCTCTTATTTAACTGTGGGCTTTCTGTGCGTCTTTGCAAGCCCCTAGCTTGAACCTTCAAGCTAATCTGGCTTTTGTAAACAGACCAGAATTGGTGAGTACAATCATTTGACAGAGGTTGTCCTGTGTTTCTCGTTTAAGCTCCAGCAAATACTAAACAGTTACAGTGCGTTGATGTCCCCTGGAAACCCTTCCCCTGGGGTTATATAAGTTTTTTGAGACGGCTTTGATTTATGAAGGCTGCGTTTTGAAGGGGAAAGAGAGCAGCGATCGCAGTTAGGCTGGGGGCTCAATTTTGCAGGCCTGAAATATACACTCCAACATTATATTATCTATTCCTTTCAAAGATGTGCCTGCAGGCACTACCGCATGCTTATATTATTTTATTCTAGAGAGAGACCTAGAGAGAGACCACTATACTTCTATTACAAACACTTTTATACTAGTAGTAATCTAATATATTTACAAATTCACAAATCATATGACAGGTATCATGTATTTTATTTAAGCCTGCAGAGTACAATTCCTGATTGTTAGAAGGAAACAAAGTTGTTGCCTTTTGAATTATAAAGATCTCACTGAGTTTTGAAAGGATTGTTTTTGCAAACAACAATCATGAATGGCAGTCAGCTTAATCTGAATCATTGTCACCCTTTTTCATCTTTGGAATGTACTGTGCTGTTAGACTAAAAGGGATGCGCTACGTCAGTAATAGCCCCGATGGGGACATTACATCTTCCTGCTGGCGTCAGATGTTTGAACCCTAGTCCCTCAGATCGGTCGTTATGTGTGTTCAAGTTACCGGATGCATAAACCCCCTCCCCGAGGATCATGGAACTGAGAATCTTGAGTGAAAACGGGGCAGAGCACTTTTACCACATACTCTGAAGCTGAGGATAAGAAAGAAGGGAAACGAGGGAAAACATCAGTTTCAATTTGTCTCTCTCTTTCCTCTTGGCTGGGATTTACCTAGTGCTTTTGGACTCCCCTTTTTTTTTGTCTTGTTCAATTTCATATATCAAACATATACCTTTTTCAGTTTATCCCGCCCTCTGTGAAGTAGAATGTAATATGTTGTTTCTATGGAAACAGAATTGTCTGCGATGTAACACAAGCACAATGTCTAAAATGGCTTGATTTCCACTGAAGCCCTAAACTAGGCTAAATAGTTTTTATAGAGTTCTCTATTTATCCTACATAACCAATGGCTAGTCCCTCACACCTTTTTTTCTCCGAGAATATTTGTTTGTATGGCCGTTGATTAAACTATTCTGCTGCACAGACGGTTAAATTGACCCTGGCCCACGTTGGTTCTGCTTAGGTATGCTGTGAAAAATAGGTTTTTCTGAGAAAAAGTCACCTACATCGAAGGTTTAATAGTAAAAAAAAAAAAAAAAAAAGATCTACTACCTAGTGCACAAAAACATGGATAATATCTAGGCCCACATTTGTTTCAGTGTGATGTTAAACAGTCAACTCTCATGCTTCCATCATAGACAACAAAATGCTTTGCTTTTGGAGACTTCTGTGAATAGTTTCCATAGTCGGCTGCTTGTGATTCCATTAGGCCTCTGGGGAAAGCTTGACCTTTGCAACAATACTGCTAGAGATAGTCAGACTGCTAGCCTAGCCTAGACTGAAGTGAACAATCACAGCATGCATACAGAGTTTCAGCACCTCTCTGTCCAGTAAAGTGGAACTAGGCTGTTCGAGGTTCCACCATCGTAAAGCCCTTGGTTATATGACTGACCTTGTTTTAGGTTTTTTGGCAGCTACTCATTGATTTGAGGCAGAATAACATTGTTCGAGCAAATTCCGTTAATCTTCGTATTGTCTACAGTGGCAGGAAAACTCCTTTCTTAAAAGTTTTTTGTTGTAATTTTATAGGCCTGCATGGGCTAAAAGTCTATGTTTCTGCAACAGACACAACCTGTCACTGGACTATCAAGGAGGCAACACATTCCAGTGAGTCGCCACACTTTTGCAGTTAGAACACAAGGTCCTGGTTTCGCCCTTTGCGTATTTGATGTTTAAAAAATGTGCCTTTCCAAACATAATGTCTGAGATGATTTGGTGTGCATTATTATATTGGGGCTAATTTAAAGCTTTTGTTAACAGAAAGGATTTACTAACAAGTGAAATCGCTATGGGCCTTTTTGGGTAATGGACTGGCCAAAGCCGTGTACACCGCAATAATGTCCGTTCGAGATACACATACTTTTTTACTTTTAAGTTGTGATGTTGATACTCTACAGATTTCTTTTAGACCAGTAATAAAACGTTGATAGTCTTTAGAGCATTTACAGCCTGCAATGTTTTTTAGGTGTTGCAGTGTTTGAGTGACAGATCTCTCATTTTTTCACGTTAATGTTGGTTTTAAAAAATTTACAGTAATTAAAGTATTTCACACTTTTCAATAAAAAAGTAAAATAAAAATCACAATTTAGACAATCATGTTACAATCGTTAATATATGGCAGCTGTTCTCGCCAGCTGCCAGTTCTTGAAAGGCCCATGACTACATTGGAAGGACACTCTTGGCTTTGTTCAAAGTCGTTTGTTTTTTTAACTATTTTACATGGATTTGGAGCACATCTACAATGACATTGTTTGCAGATTACACTTAAACTTTGAAACTCATGCATTATGGGGGTATTGCGCCTCAGTTTTAGATAAAAAAAAAACATTTTATTTCGCTTTGCTATACTATTTAGTATATTTATACATGATATTGAGTTCTTGTAAGATTTTGATTTAAAGGTTTCTAGAAACATACGGTGAACCAGTCGATCTGAGCAATTCCTATTTTTGTGTGTAGTATGAGCATTTGCTGTTTCTCATGGGACTCTCTGACTTCTCTCTAAACTCGTCTGTGGCAGCCACCCAGGCCAGAGGACAATGAGGCACAGATCAATAGATTGGAACCCAATCTGCTCTGTGCCCTTTGGCAAGCTGTAAAGATAAATTGGTCTCATGGACAAATCCTCAGCTTTCCTCACTACCATTTTTTTTAAATGTATTTTTTATTTATTTTTTACCTCAAAACTACAAGCACCATCATACCAGGCCCAATTTGGCAGCCAATACAGATTTGGTCAGAGACTCTTATCAGCCTTATCAACGTTTCAGTTTTATCCACGGCCTACTATATTGAGACTGAGCAGCTGTTGTCATAGCCACCAAGATGCTTTGCCAACGAGGCGTTTCGCCAGAGGAGATCATGATCAGTTTTTTTTCTTGGACGTGGAGCCTGTGATTGGTGGCGCGTAAGCGGGCCCACATGGCAGTCAATGACCTGGCACGGTGGAACTCGACAGGGACGTGGGCTAATTGGTCTCGCCCCAAGCTATGGATGACCAGCAGTCCCTTGCCACAGGGAGGAAGGAGAACAAGTACTGTATGCCGCCCAGTTGCTGGGCTGCCTTTGGAGAATGTACAGTCATGGTCATTCTACATTGTAGTTTGAATCTAATACCGATGCAAAATAAAGATTTTATTAAATAGAGAAATAGGCGTTAGGCAGGCGACCATTAGAACAGTACCATCTCTGAACCAGCAAATGCTACCAAACAGACAAAACAGGTAAAAAAAAATAGGAGTACAGGCTTATGGCGTGCATCTACACCAGAGAAGTTTGAGTGCTCTGCTGTGAGGTCTTCAGTCCATTATTTTCCTTGTGCGGTGCTGTTATTTGCAGGCTGTGGGCTGTGGTTCAGTAAATATGAGGGCAGCTCTGGGAGTCCTTCCTAAGCCCTGTCCTGATGCTGACAAACGTGCTGGTCGGATTGGTGGGAGTGCTTTTGTAGGAGGCAGACAAGGCTCCCTCTACAACATTAAAGACAAAATGTAGCGTTAAATCGCTTCAGCCCCACAAGCACCGGGCTTAAGGGAGAGATGAATGTGACAAGCATAAGAAGACAGCCGTCCATGCTTTGGCTTTCAGAAAGAAACACCTTACCAGAATCTTAATCAACATCTGAAGGGAGAAAGTGTGGGGTGGTTTTTGTTGCTGGACCTCTTGATTTCATTCTTCCACTTTTTTCTGCTTTGAAACAAACTGTTGGGAGATGCTTTTGCTTTCTGTGCCATACAGAAAGTAGTTCAAGTAGAATTCACGTTATTTATGAAAATGTTATAATATTTCGGCACTGAGGAGCTAGAACCTTGGTTTCATCAAGAACATACGGGTTAGTGAATTCCTTACAGCAGTTACGTGTTTGAGTCAGAAAGTCTACTTGACTAAAGAAGCTGTGAGCCAGATGTTGATTGTCTGTAGGAGGACTAACCAGTGCTTTGTTTCAAAGCCCCCACATTTGGCAGTTATTCCTAGTTGGGTGGGCATTACACAATCTGTAACATTGAACATTCAAGTGCCCTGCCTTAACTTTCATTGCAATTGTTGTCCCCCAGATATATCGTGCAACAATGAGTAACATGTTATTTTTAGGGCCTCGACCACACCGACACCTGGACCCAGCAAAGACTTTAAAAAACAAAAGGGGGTGGGATGCGGTCTTAAGCCTAGTTCAAACCAATGATTCGCGATGCAACTGGCAAAAGAATCCGAACGGCTGATCTTAAACGCGCTGAAAATGAGTGGTTCACACCAAAGCAACTAGCAGACATAAATGACCGTTTCCATAGTAACGGCATAGCCCCCTAGAGATAGCTAACGTTAACAAAAATAATTTAATAATTTTATTTCCCTAGTAGTATGAGCAAGTGTATGACAATCGTTTTATTTAGCTGCGATTGGCACCATAGCTACCATATGATGCCGAGTATATAATTTTAACAAACAGTAGCTTATTTAAATGCTAACAAATCCAACGTATGCATGTAAACGCAATAACGAATAATGCCTTAAGTTTGATACAGATAATGACGTAAATCTGTCGCTATGCTTCCTAACGTTCAAAAACTGCCCTTGGCGATTTGACAAGACAAATCTCCTGCGACGACATGCAACGGCTTCAGCCGCCTTGCAACTACTAGTTCAGACCACTGCAACTTTTGTCTGCTACGTGCTAAAACTGTTTCGTTGCGTCGCAAATCTTTAGTCTGAACTGGCCTTTACTGTTACTGTGATAACAGTGACTGCTTTCCTGTCTCGTTAACTTGTCACATAATCACACTTCCTGTAACTGGTGACTAGCACCGGATAACGCAACATATGGCTCTTGGCAGTCACTGAAAATGTCCCGCTTTTCACTGACTATCTTTCACTCGATGACAGAGCACCAGAATGCAATAATGGTATTGGATTAAATAACCTCATATGTATCGAAAGTAGTCTGGTAAATTATCTTATATATATAGTTTGATGGATAAAAAAAAAGATTTGTCCTTTCCCATAAATGTTTGTGGGGTGTATTTCTAATATGCTAAAATGACATGTCTACGTATCTTGAGTGCCAAACTCCCCCTTCTCTACCGAAGCTCAGCCCCAAATGTAGAGTAGAAGTAGCAATTTATTTGAACACATTCAATGGCCCTCAATAGCTCTCTATCCATTCTAATGAGTATTGAAGCACTGGTGTTATGGATACTATACCTTCAGGCCTTGTGGTTAATCAAGTGAAGACATTATACTTATTTCCATCATGTCATTGACACAGTGCATACGTTTAAATGGCAACACAAACTGTGTGTGTGTGTGTGTGTGTGTGTGTGTGTGTGTGTGTGTGTGTGTGTGTGTGTGTGTGTGTGTGTGTGTGTTAGTTTTCAATTATACAGATCTCAATGCTTGTGTTGCTGTCATGGAGATTTACTGTTCCTTTCTAGGTCAGATTGCAAGCTTAGGCTCCTACTGTATTTGATCCAATGCACCCTCTCCAACGAGATTACGTATTGTGCACCCACTCTTGTTCTGCTACTTTACAGCCTCAAATTCTCCTCATTGTTTCGCAGTCCATTTCTATCGCTGAGATATTGTGAAGGAAGTCTATAGGCCTTCTGAGTCTTTGTGTGCATCTGTTCCAATTGCTGTTGTTTGTGCTACCTTCAAACGCAGCGCAATCTCTAACTACCAAGTTCCAAAACCGTCAACCGTCATACTTGGACAAGCATTACAAATGATTTTAAGCGTTTAGAGTGGTGATCTACACTACAGTATGGTTTGATTTCCGTCTCTTTCCCATAATAGAGGGAGCCAGGGGGGAGGGGGGTTACTGACACCCAATCCCTTACAGATACATTTCAGCTCCCTTGAAAAAAAACTTAAGGCAGTTCATTGAGATTTTATGTAATTGTATACAAACCATTAGAAGGTTATACGTTGATAAAATGACCTCTGAGGTGGAGTTTGAAAGGAGCAACAAGGTGACTCAAGGTCAGAGGTTGTGAGCCTACAGTGGGATCACAGCTCGCCACACTGGGTCTGGATTTGCACTCTTTGGGTTTAGCATCCAGCTAACCAATGGCACTCCCACTTATCAGTCCTCCCTTGGGGGAGGGTAGGGGAGGGGAGGGGGAGGGGGAGGAGGAAGGGAGGGGAAGGGGGCTGGCTCTATAAGTGGAACTAAAGTGAATGAGTTAATGGCAATTATCTAGACCTTTTTGCATTGACCTGAGTAGTTTGAGTGAACTTAACCCCTTCAGACCTAAATTAAGTTCCAAGGTTGTGAAAAATATAACAATGTACTTTTCCTATACTTAATGCATCCACAAATGAGTCTCAAGCGAAATTTTTTTTATCAAAAGTCTATAATAGATTTTATTTTTTGTCCATTTCAATGGACATCGGGTCCAAACAGTCGTAAAATAAACTTGAATTAATACCTCATACGACAACATCATATATTGTTATACATTGTTTGTCTTATAATTATCACATTGACACCACATGGAACATAAATAGAACTTGAACTTGCTCTAAATAGTTTTCACCCTATTAATTTCTGTTCAGTTTTAACATTTTAATTAATTATTTGTTTTATTTTCTGTGGGCATCTTTGAAGCAGTTTCTCTGTGACACAAAGCAAAAGTGCACCCTGCACTTGTCACAGTAGACATGTGTTTTTCCAGAACAGCCTTGCAATTTGCACCTTGTTGCTTCCTTTTTGTCATCATAATTTGGCATGTGGTCCAGCATGTCGGTCTGCACTTCTGGAAGGGGCCGTTGTTCCATTCCTCCTCTCTTTTTTGCTGGCTCGTCATGGGGACTCATACATGGACTGGATGTGTTAGAACTGCCTGGCCTCCCTCGTTTTCTCAATGCATGGGGCTTCCCCACGTGCACAAGAGCTTCTGCCACATTCATTTTGAATTCAAGGAGATCCATGACATTCTGTGGCCGAGTGCCCTGGCGTTCCTTGTCTCCTCGATACTCAAGCCAACTATTCACTACAGCAACATCAAAGGCATGAGTAATCATGCACAGTGGCCATTTGCGAGACCGGATGTGAATCCTGTAAAGGCTGATGAGTTGATCAAGCTTATCCACCCCTCCCATAGCCTTGTTGTATTTCTTTACCACCTCTGGACGCTTGATCTTCACAAATCGTCCCTCTGTCTTCTCCCACCGCTCAACTTCATCTTCCTCTCCTACACCAACAAAGTTGGACGCCAGCACAACAGAGCGGTTATCAAACCACTTCACCAGAACCACCTTTCCATCCCTACTCCTGACTTCATCATGGCTCCCCCGCCCGTTCTTTGACATTTCCTTGTCTGCCTTCAGTGGGGGCTTTGCAAATCGGCAAACCCTGGCTGTTCCAGCTGCAAGGATTTTCTTTTCTACCAGCACTTCAAGGACATTGTAGGTGGTGAAGAAGTTGTCAAAATAAAGTTGGTGGTTAGGAGTCTGGATTCTCTGACACAGGTGGGTGACTACGGCTGCTCCATGTCCTAAAACCCTTTTGCTGTTCTCAGAGAGCTCTGTTGTGGCACCTTGGTAGATGAGGAAGTCATATGCAAGGCCACTTTTGCCACAGAGGAAATACATCTTGACTCCCCATGGTTCTGGCTTCCCTTTGATATACTGAAGCACAGAAAGCTTCCCCCTAAATGGCACTATCTGCTCATCAATAGAGAGCTCTTCCTCCAATGACAGCTCTAGACAGCGCTTTCTTATTGAATCATAGAGTGGTCGGACCTTGTAGAACACATCGGTGTCTTCAGGAGGCCTTTCATTGTTGTTTACCACATGCAGGTTGGAGCGAAGCTGGAAGAATCTGTCACGAGACAGGGTTTCCCGGAAAAGGCTTATATTTATACTGGAAGACCAGTACAACCTCACTCTTGGCAAACCCAGTACCCCCATTGCCATATGTAGACCAACAAGGGCTTCTATTTCAGAAACGGTTGCATGTTTATAGCTTGTTACTGCATTTTGTTCCGCATAGATGTTAGTCATAGTTGTTATCAGCTGGAACATTTCAATGGGAACATACTGCTTGAAGTAGCCATAGGGGGTTAGGGGCTCAGGTGGTTCAGGAGCTGGAGCAGGACTTTCCCATGTCGTGTTTACTGGGGTAAAGGGAGTGCGACGCCACTCAATATCACTCTTCTTTGTGACGCTTGCAAGAGGATTTACATTTGCCTCCTCTGTGTCATAATCCTCTCTGTCTTCCTCATCCTGAACTTCCACTAACTCAATCTCCACTTCTTCCCCTACCAATTGTATCTCTGCCTCTTCCCTGTCTGCTCCTGAAATCATTAGCAAAACCTTATCTGTCTATATTTGTCTATAAAGGCTTTTTGATAACACTGATAACACTAGTACAGGACCCTTGCATAAAAACATAACATATTCATAAAGCTTGTCTGTTTTTCAATGTGATTTTTTTCCCAACTGACTTTCTACACTCACCAACTCTACAAGCATGTCCATTTTCCTCATCGCTCTCGGAAATGTCAACGTCAGATGAATTTCCATTGACAATGAGTTCAAGGGCTTCCAAAGCTGTATATTCTGCATAAGGAATATTTTTAACTTATTATCAACCCATTCTCTTGTTCAAATGTACTGTTTACATAGTAGTAAGCTAATTCATCAATACTGGAGAATAGAGTTCAATAACATTGCTTCGAACCCACTGTCCATTCTAATGGACAGCAATATTTAAAAAATCCTGTGTAAAACCTTGAATTGAAACATGTGATGTAAAATTTGAATTCAAATGTTCCATCATTCAATATTACATAGAAAGTATTGATTGCTGATAAAAATATTAATAAATTTGAACAAAAATGTTGAAAATGATCCTTACTTCGGCGTGTGGGGTAAAGCTCTGCCATGCCTCTTTTTAGTGTGGTGCATTTTTTTGAAACAGCAACAAGTGGAGCTATACTGCCATTTGATTGGTTGTTAAATGTCCAGCTGAATGGACAAGAAGGCTCAAGTAGTGTTAAATGTTACAAAAAGTTAAAAAAAACAAGCTGCCATGTGACGTCCATTGTAATGGACACAGGGTCTGAAGGGGTTAAGTAAATGGACTGGGGTCTTTCGCAGGTCTCCCAGAACTGGCTGTTTGTTCACGGTACCGGGCAGCCTCTCTTCGGAGCCTGCTAGTCGGCTCGTCTCCATGTCTGTCCGTAAAATGTTTGGTTTGCTAACTTCACAAACATTGCTAGGTAACCCACACTATATGTACACATGCGTGTGTAAACGACCTGTTGGAAAACCAGTTACTTTGTTTTTTGTTTAAATACTTTAAATGTTGAAGTAAACCAAGGATCTACTAGGAAACGTGTTTTTGTAAGAACGCAAGTGTACGCACACTTATAGACACACACAGACACAAACACACACACACACACACACACACACGCACACTCACTTGACAATGAGAGGGGCCATTTCCCGAAGGACTTAGCAAGCATCTGTTCCCTTCAGTTGAATATATCACTGTCTGCGTTCAGGTGTGTCTGTCTCTCTTGAAGGTGAGCTGAATGGGCACCCAGCCACCTTGCAGAATGACACTAACGCAGCCACACACAGACCCACACACTCGGAAACACTTAAAAAAACACAGAGTGACACGCACCACGCGTGCCGCACTCAATCAAATTCCTATAAATACAGCACAAACCGCTGTAACATAACACCCCCATTTCCCAATACATTACATTTTTTTAATTATGTATCTATGGTGCTGCGACTGTTTAGGGATGGAAGAGGACGTTGAAGCAAGCAGAACCCCAGCCTTCCCTCCTCTCCTCACCCCCTCACATCCCCTCCCTTCCCTGCCCTTCCAGCCACAATCAATGACAGTGACCTTGCATTGTCTGTCCCACTCTTCTCCTGGCGCTGGCCTCTACCGAACCCCCGAACACATCCTGCAAACCAATACCCCCCCCCCATCAACCCCCACCCCACCCTGCACCCCGACACCACCCACCGAGCTGCCCTTAAACTGGGCTGCCCGATTCGTTGATAACATCTCTGTTTGGATTGGCCCAGTTATTTGCGGCGGTAACCTTCTCTGGGGGGCTTGCCAGCAGCACACGTGATGTTTACCACTGCAGGTCCCCTGGAGACAGCAGCGCTGGCCAGGGGAGCTCCAGTGAGGCCCTAAGCAGATGAGACTCTTTTACAGGGCGACTGGATGTACTGGAAAGCAGCTTGGAATTTTCTCTTTTCCATTGTTTTGTTGCCTCGTGGAATGAAATGTGCAGGCTTGTGCTGGTTAATGTTTAGTGACATTTCCTAGATGTTTCGGAAAGGTTAATGATACATTGGGCCGTTAAGTGCCACGCTCCAACTTGTCAGTGGTATGCTGAAGCCAGAGAGGCATGCTACTATGTTTTTTCTGTCCATAGGACACTTTGAGAGACTTCTTAATTCGTCGACTCAAAGGTTGTTTTTGCTGTGTTTGCGTGTCTTTGACTGTGTGTGTGTGTGTGTGTGTGTGTGTGTGTGTGTTCCCGCCATGCTCACCAATCTGACTCTCTCATTCCCCCTCCCCTCCTCCCCCAGTATTGGACCGGCAGGGCTGCAACCCCCACACGCGCTTCATCGTGCCGCCGCGCACCGTCCAGTGGGTGGCGCTGCTCCAGCGGGGCAACTGCACCTTCAAGGAGAAGATCCTCAAGGCCTCGGCCTTCAACGCCACCGCCGTGCTCATCTACAACAACAGCTCCAAGGAGGAGACCGTCAAGATGGGCCACGAAGGTCAGTGACCCTCTACCCTCCACCGGTGTGCAAGCCGCTCCTTTGGGGGGGCCCTGTGAAGTCGGACAGGCCACAGACGTGTCGTCGTGGTTACCGTGTGTGGTTTGGTTGGTGGCGCTCTGTGGGCGCTGACCGCCACTAAGACCTTAGATTCCGCTGGAGGGGGGGGGCACTGACTATACAGTTCTGTTGCAGTTATATTTCGTTTTTTTTAGGGGCTTCCACTGTGAGGCTATGTAGGCCACACACGCACACACACACACACACAGTCCCCACGTTTCCTGTCTGCACTTTGTGCCAGATGCTCCCTCCCGTTTTTTTGCACTCAAACTCGACCCCCTCTCCCTTTCTGAACCGGCAGCTTATTTTAGCCACGGCTAGAAGTCATGTGAGCCGCCTCCCGCCCTCCTACTCCTCTGTTACCAGAAGCCTCTGGCAGCCTGGCCATGAACGAGTGACCGGCAGAGGCTTCTGTGGTCTTTGTAGCACATCGCTGTAGCGGTCGCTCGCCCTCTCGGACATCAGCGGTGTAAAAAAAAAAAAAAGCCTTTTGTGTTGCTGCTTGACTTGAACGTAAAGCACTTTGAATCGCCTATCTGTATGAAAAGGCGCTCTACAAACACGTTTGACTTTAGTTCGACTTGCCTTTGATATTCCTGAGCGTGAATCGTTTTTGACCCGTGCGAACAAGCGCGGGCACACTGCGGAACCAAGGGAGGTCGACCGACCCGGGGGGACGATAAAGGACGGAGCACTGTTTGGCGTGCGACGGGAACGCGTCTGTTTGGGCTAACGGTTTCTCGGGGGAGCGTCAGCAGCTCAAAATGAGATAAGGGTCACACGAGTGCTGTTAGGCCCGTCTTGGCTCACAGAGGACTGAACGAGGATGCGAGGGCAGAGCCGGAGAGGGAGGGGCCCGGGGGGAGCTGGGAGAGTGAGTCATAGGGTGTGACAGTGTGCTCTCTCTCTTGGCGGGATCGATGGTCTTTTTATAAATATAGAGAGGCCCTCCATGATTAATTCATGAGGTCACGTCCGCACGTGAACACCGGACTCCACACTGTTCCCCGGAGAGACCAATCTTTCCATGTTGATCAATAGCAAGGCCGATTGATCATGTTTTTCAATTAAAACGGTGTGTTTATTCGACGTCTGCACGGTCAAGATGTGTGTGTGTGTGTGAGTGTGTGCTTACGTGCGTAAGGGTGTGTGGATATTTGTGTGTGTAAGTGTGTGCTTAAAAGGCATAGCCATGCATTGGTTGAAAGATGTGAACATAACAAAGAGATGCATAGAGACAGATGTCAGCTACACGGAGGTAGGCAACGGAGAAACGAGTAGCATGTGTGTGTGCAGGCGTGGCCGGGTAGGGATTGTTCAGACAGGTCGATGCACACCAAAAACACTCCCGAGTTGTATATACCCTGTACGGTGAGCAACGTTGTTATTGTCAACTGCAGCTAAACCCACACCATCTCCTGCTGTTGCCCAATTCCACACTCACAACCCAGGCTTCATTTCCAGCTGGCCCGGGGGCTATTCCTACGAAGTACCCCTCAGGCCAGCCAGCGACAAGCCCAGAGACTGCCAGAATGACCTGGGAACACGCCCTGGCAGGCGGCCTCTCTGTCTGTTTGAGCTCCTCTGTCAAAGAGTGGAGCCGCGCCTCGAGGGGGAGGAGATCAGCACGTGACTGAGGCACCGAGGACAGGCATGTTGTGGTGTGTCAGAGGAGATAGAGAGAGAGAGAGAGAGGGGGAGAGAAAAAGAGAAGGAGAGAGATAGGGAGAGAGAGAGTGGAAGGAGAAAGAGAGGGAGAGAGAGAGAGGCGGAGAGAAACGGAGAAGGAGAGAGAGAGAGGAGGGGGGAGGGGAAGAGAAACAGAGAAGGAGAGGGGGGGGGGGGGGGTGTGTCAGATAGCTCGTTATGCTGGTTCCATGTCCTCAGCAGCACCTGCATGTTCAGTTTATCTCCACTCGGCAGTTACTCGGCTATCAGAAGGAATCTGTGTGTGTGTGCGATTGTGTCTAACTGTGTGTTAATATGATTTCCGTGTGTGGTCGAGCGGTGTATGCGTGTGTCTGTGTTTTGTGTGTTTGTGTCTGATTGTGTTAATAGAACTTCCGCATTTGTAGTTGTGTGCCTCCGAGAGTTGGGGTACCAATCGTATTTAAACCGATATCGGTATCGGTACCGCTACCTGGAATTCGGTGCCGGCACTCAACCGACAAATGCAAACTGCTGTCAGTCCATATTGTCCTCAGCCCTGCATGAAAATGTGTCCTGGCAGGTGTCATATATTTGCTGAAACTCTGAAACTCAAAATCGGATATTGCCACAGGCCTAAGTGCAAAGTTGTTGTTTTTTTGTTTAGTTTTTTGTGTGTCGCCTCCTTCTCCTGAACCCTGTTAAGGGTTACACAAGCTGGGGGGGGGGGAGAGGGGGTTAATAAGTCACTCTGCACCATGGCTGCCCCCCCCCCCCCCCCCCCGCCCTCAGGCTGTCGGTGCATGTGGGCCGTGGCCTAACCTAACCCACATAGCTAATGATTAAAGGGAGTGCGATGCACCAGCGACCCGTTGTTTTGACTGGCTCTGCCAGCCTCCTATTGATCCCTGGCCAAATGGAGCAACGCTTTCAGGCAGGTGCTATGACAATAAACGGAGCTTGAGCAGCAGACAGACAGGTTCGTCTGTTTGTGAGTCTCTGCCCCTGATTGAATTCGCATTCAGTGTACTGAATGTGGGAATTGTGGGTAGGAATGTTCACATGTGTGGTCTGTTTTTTTTCCCCGAAAGCTTAAATTACAAGTGACATGGGAAACGACACAAACTTTTGCTCCCATGGTAGTATGGTCTTATTTGAACAATTTCAAATGCTCAAGACTAGGTTTTTGGTCCATTGTTGGAAACACTAGCTACTCATTTAAGGGCTGTTTGCTGAAATTCACCACAGCCTAACAACTCTTTTATGTAAAGGCTTTATAACGATTGGGGGTCCATGGGTAGATCCCAGGGTGCCAGCAGTAGTATGAGGAACACACCTTTTACTAACATCCTAGTGAGTTTACAGTGAGTTAAGACAGCATTTGAATACATGGTAGATGGTTTCTATTCAAGAAAACACCTAGATCATTTAAATATTTTATTTTCACTTTATTATTATTAGCACGGTGGCTCGGTGGCTCGGTGGGTAGCACTGTTGCCTCACAGCAAGAAGGTCCTGGGCCCCACCTTCAAGCCCCACCTGACCCAAGGGTCTTTCTGTGTGGAGTTTGTGTGTTCTCCCCGTGTTTGCGTGGGTTTCCTCCGGGTACTCCGGTTTCCTCCCACAGTCCAAAAACATGCAGGTTAATTGGTGACTCTAAGTTGTCCGTAGGTGTGAATGTGAGTGTGAGTTGTTGTCTGTCCCTATGTGTCGGCCCTGTGATGGACTATGGATCTGTCCAGGGTGTATCCCGCCTCTCACCCTGTGTCGGCTGGGATAGGCTCCAGCCCACCCGCGACCCTGCATAGGATAAGCGGTATAGCTGATGGATGGATCGATTTTCGCATTAATATTGCATCACAGTTTACGTCAGCCTTTTCTTATAACTACTATCTTCATACCTTAGCTACACCACATTCAACTGCAACCCTATTTGCAACCCTCCCTGTGTTTTCTTGACATGTTGCTCCTAGTAAAGGTGCCCTGGCGCACCTCCTCTCCCATGGCACGGGGTTCCAAGCCTGCGGAGTCAGCAGACATTGAGCTGAAGGGCACCACTGGGAGGGCTTCCACACCGGGGGGGGGGGGGGGGGGGGGGATCAATAGTCTAATGACTTTACCATGCCTATTACCATAGCATGAGCTGGGGTTGCTTAATAGCTTGTCACAATCCTCAGAAGGCATTAAGGAGAAAGAAAGAGGGGACCAAAGTCAAAGGCGGCCTTTTAGGATAGTTTGGCTGCTGGTGGAACCCCCTTTAGATAACTAGCAGGATGATTGACGCTCGAAACCCAGTCATTTCGGTGGTGTCTGTCATTCGGCTGAACCCGACTGGCTGTAATCAAAATTTTGGATGGAACATCAACCGTACCAGTTCTTGCTGCGATGCCGTCAGGTGGTAGAAATATGAAGCAGTTTAGAGGATATACTTTGATGTGGTGGGGATTCAATGCAGTTGGTCTGAGGTTCCTCTGACAAAGAGAGCTTGAAAGAGCAGGGAGTACTAGCCTGTTGGTCTCACTATGAAGATGCAGAAGGCTAGCTGCATCAGATGAATATTAGGGGTCTGGCGCTACTGCTGCACAAAGTGGATATTTCCTGATCCCAGCAGAGTCCTCCCATCAAGACAATTCAATATACTTCATATTGGTCATGGAGAGACATTTATTAGCATGTTTGCGTTTCATATGTCCTCAGATTTCAGCTTGACTAATGAATACAAGTTTTATTTAATATATTTTCTACTTGAAAAAGTGTGGAGGTACAACGATCTGAAAAAACATCTAGCGCTGTAAATAGCGCTGTAAACTGAGTTAGCCTACAACACAGTTAGCCTCTTTTTTAGCAGTTTGCTGACACACAATCGGCACTGCTCCGGTTGAATAACCGTGTGCTTTACGGTGCCGTCGGTAGCCTGTCTTTATGCTGGCCGGATTGAGACCAATGGTCTCTGGGCGTGTGAGAACACTGTCCCTCTGGCCATCCCTCAAGCAGCCATGCGGGGTGAACTGCCCCATGGTCATTTGTCCTGCTGACACACAGCGTCTCGCACAGTCTCATGTAGCCACATAGACACACTTGCTTTCAGACGTGTCGTGTGCGGCGTATGTATTACAGAGTGCGCTCTAGTTACGCAGTCAGACATACAGTCTGTATACGGACATACCAGTGTTCTTTTTGCCTCCTAATGGCACAGAGGTTGTTGCCAAATAGCCTTTGGCGACTGAGGAGTGGTCTAGAGTAACATGATGCCACCAAAGCGGACAGCTGTCTTGGCCTAGCTTTTAAGCCCCACGGACTCGCAATGAGAAAACAGTAACGCACATTTTTACTTTCATCAAATCCCGATTGAAATTGATACGTTCTTGGGGTTGTAGTTTAAACTAACAACTCCTTGGAGATTAAAGTAACCCTGTACGGTTGGCATCCTGGTTGCCAGATGGCTACGTTTTTCATACCATACAGAACAATGGTAGACCAAGAATCTCTCTCTCTCTCTCTCTCTCTCTCTCTCTCTCTCTCTCTCTCTCTGGTCTTATCTCTTATCTCTCTCTAAGGGTTGAGTTTCAGGCCATGGCATTTCCTTCAGGTGCTTCCTCGTTCTTCCTATCAGATTGGCGCGGTGCTGTGCAGGTGGTTGAGGGTTAGGGTGAGGGACAGGTAACACGTGAGGAATGTGGTAGGCGCAGTGTGCCGCCGCGTCACCCCGTGGCCCTGCCTGCCGAGGCTGGCTGGTGCATGCAGACGGAGGGCATGTTCAGACAGTGCCACCACACACCGGGACCTGGGCTCAGGGTCCTTTGGAGTGCCTCCGCTAGAGCAGGATCGTTGAGACTCGTCTGATTCAGAGGGAGACGGAGTGTGTTATCAAGGGGGCACTTCAAAGACTGTAATTAGTGAAGGACAGGAATCGTCTTCTGTATCCTGAAGTGGGTTTGTTTGCAATGTGGATCAGGCATTTGAGAGCCGAAAGATGAACGAGGTTAGGAATGCGTGAGTGGGTTGGCAATGTGCAATTCTGAAATCCTTTGCAAATCAATGCATTTTTTATCAAGTACTTCAATTTGGACTTTCTTATCTTGAAGGTTTTTGAAGGATGTCCATAAATATAGCACCAGTTTATGAACATATCATGCAACTTGCCAGAGCACATAGTTCCTTCGTATATAAAATACGTGACCCTATACACGTCCTTGAGAATTCTATGCATACATTTCTCCGAGCCCCTCCGCTGAAGTTTTGGTCTCACACCAAACTAAATCCACTCTTGTCTTTTCACCGTCCCAGGTACCGGCGACACTGTGGCGGTCATGATCACGGAGAAGTACGGGAAGGAGATCCGGGAGCTGCTGGAGCAGAACCTGACCGTGCTGGTGAGCGTGGTGGTGGGCCAGCGCGGCCAGGCCAAGAACATCAACCGCGGCTCGCTGGTCTTCGTCTCCATCTCCTTCATTGTCCTCATGATCATCTCCTCGGCCTGGCTCATCTTCTATTTCATCCAGAAGATCCGCTACACCAGCGCCCGCGACCGCAGCCAGGTAGCGACGCACTCATTTTCAGTTATGAACTATGAACTATTTCCAGTTTCATATTTCATCGCGCCACTTCGGAAAAGGATGTGTAGGTTTTTTTTTTGCTCGACAACAGTGATTTGATATGTTAATGTGTGGTGTTTCATTTGCTTTTGTTCCACCTTAAAAGGTTGTTCTCCCCCTTTTTAAGGAAAGGTTCAAATAAAATAACACATTCCCAACTACATTTTAATTTACGCCATTGTATATATAAAAAAAATAATAACCTACTTGGTTTCATTGAAACTGCCGCATGGCCGTATTACATGCATAATTGAGTAATCCTCTCCATTTCCGTTTGATGTTGCGCATAAAAATTTAGGTCAAGCTTAGGGCGCAGGGTTTGCTGCCCTCACCTTGTTGCACTCCAGATGTTCCATGGTGACCCACTTAATGTGACCCTCCCGCGTTCTCTCTGTTAGCTCCCTGGTTGGCCGAGAGACTTAGTGGAAGCAGCCATGAAAATTTAATGTGATAAATCGTTAATAAAACCTTAATGGAGGAGCTTTTCGGCTTTGTCTGAGTCTGGTCTCCCAAATGAAACTACCTCTGTCCCCCTTTGGCCCACCAACTCTGCTGGCTGGGGTTTGCTCTAGTCGGCGGGGTTGCTTTTGTCATTGGAGCATTCACAAGTGAACTGGAACACGTTATGAAGGCTGAATTCAATAGACTGCTTTTTGTCTACTCCATCGTTTTTTTCTGGGAGGGGAAAACACTGCCGGGGGGGGGGACTGAACTCCTGACCTCTCATAAACGTCTTATAAACGACTCCAAAGGGTTCGTGAAAGAAAGGAGATCCTCTCAACAAGTTAACGAGTGGTCCTAATCTGAAGTGTCTGCTTTGGAGAGAGCACTTTCTTTCTCACACTATCTTCTCACAACGCCCCAAGAGAGGTCGTGTTCTCTCTCGCTTTCTGTGTTTGTAATCTTCCAGCTGTTGTCTGTGAATACAGTATTACATGTAGGCTGCACTAGGAAGGGTCTGGGGTTCTGAAATGGCCATGGTGGTCTCTTTATTTTTCCAAAGTTAGTGTACTGGATTAAACCGTTATGATGGACCAAAAACAACTAAAACATTATTAGCCGATTATCACTGCACACAACGTTTGTCCAGTCAGGTTGTTCAGTCAGGTCAATACTAGTGAGATAACCAGACATTTAGGTGAGCTGGATACTGTAGTTCATTCCTTTCCACTCCCACATAGCTCTGCTACTGAGTCGTCCGAACTACAGCTATTACCTCTGTTCACTTTGACAGCAGCGGGTGGCGATGCAAAGTCCATGTTGAGACAGCCGGTGCTAGATCACCATGTTGTTTTAATCAAAGTGGAGACCCTGGACAAGGGGTTTTCCTTTAACAGTGGAGGGGCTGTGAAAGCGAATGGCTATTGTGCAGCTGTCCATCGCGACACCGATAGTGGCTTGGTGCCGGCTGACTGGTGTGTTTTTTGCAGCGGCCATTTTATAGAAACAAATGGACCAGGACTACATCATACTACTACATCATATTAGAATGAGGCTGCCTTTCAATCTTACATTTAGCCGTTTATTAAACTCAATTGTATGATGTGATGAGACTTATTGGACAACCCATTACGTCAAACTAAGGGTTGTCAGTCAATAGTTTTATATGAATGTAATTCAGAGGTCATTTCTTTACTGTGTGTGCTCACTTATCTATCTCTGTAATTCTATTCTGCCTAAGCGTGTAAATCATCTTAATAGAGGTGCTAAAATAATCCAGAGAAAAATGTCATATCTTTAAGGTTTCAGATTTTAGATGCGCTAATTCAACCTCCGGGCTCTGCTTGCTCTCCACATTCATCTTGACAGTTCTCTTGTTTTTTTTTTGTTGTCCTCTATCTTTCTCTTTACTCCTCTTCTCTATCGCAGCGTCGACTTGGCGATGCAGCGAAGAAGGCCATTGGGAAGCTGACTACAAGGACTGTGAAGAAAGGAGACAAGGTAGGAGACACCAGACCTCAGAGTCATACGTGTGTTCTTCATCCACTGTATAGGCCAGCTGCTCACTGCGCTCAGAGAGTTCTGCCTTCTCGTTGTTTTCTGAAGAGCTGATAGACAAATAATTCGATTTTAGAGAAAGGTAAATCAGTTTACTAGATATTCCAAACCGGGAATAGACTTTGTGTCCACACGTGATCTTGCTTCACAAGAAGTTTTTCAGTGCTTGCTTGATGGTTGGCGTGCAACAGAACTCAATAGGTGTTTGAGTTTTCTGACACTGCTGAAATTGTTTTTAAATGGACAGAATTGTTTTGTTTATTATATAAAAAAATATATATTGTAATATGTTTTTCAGATTGCATAATTTGTTTATCATCATTGCAATCATACACAAACCATGTTGTATTTACACATGAATGTTCATAGATGGATATCAATGTAGAACGAGGTAGATGATCTAAGTTGCCTAGGAGGATAGTCATTACATACTTACATTAAGTATTTGAATACATTATTATTATTTATCACAGAAACAGAAGAATTCGTGAAGGCTTTTTTGGTTAGAATTTACATAATGCAAATGTCTTTGGCTTAGACCTTTTTTTTAGTTTTTGTTTTTTTTACTGTAAATGTAGTAGTGTGTTTTAAGCTTCACAAACCATCCCAAGCTTGTTGCTCTTATGATGTGCAGTGGAGCAGCATACGCCTTTGCTTTATCACTCCTCTCTCTGCCGGTGATTTGTGGAATGGCCGGAGAAGATGTAGTCATAAATCTCTCGCCAATCGAGTCCCTGATGAAAGGTGACCATGAGAGAAACGACAACAGGAAGTGATTTTTTTGTGGGTGTGGGGGCTGCTTTATTTCTCGTTCATGCCCGAGGGTTTGGACGAGGTCGTCAGTGTGATGGACGAGGCTTGGCTCGTGAACGAATAGGTGCGGAAAGGTGTGGGCATCTGTGTGAGATAAACGGTGTCCTTTTACACCGAAGACGTTGCATTGGCTGATGAGGAAGCCACGCTGTAGAAGCAGTACCAGTGGTGTCAGGAGGAATTCAAACATCAAGGCCTCATGGTTAAGGGTTCTTGACATTTTGACTAGATACATATTTAATTTATATTTTATATGTATTCTCTTCCTGTATCGACTCAGTCACATCAGAATATCTACCAGGTTGTTTGCATTAGAATCTGATCGAACCAACTTAAAAAATAACAGGTCATTTAATTCGCCATTGGGACTCCTGCATGTGCTTGACCCTGTCAGAGGAGCCCGTCGCTCAAAAGCAAACAGGCGCTGATAGGGTAAATAGCTAGGCCGTGCTCTCTGGCAGAGCACAGGTCTTGGTCCGATTGGCCCCTCCTCAGATCCCAGTCAAGGTCAGGCGGGACTGCGTGCATGAATAAAACATTGGCCTTGGAGTGGGCCTCAGAAATTGAAACCTTCCATCTGGAGGAAGTCCACAGTGAGTGATTGACCGCACAGAGCCGGATGCAAGACTGGATGTCGAGGCAGAGAGGGAGCAGGGCGGAGCGGGGTGAGAGAAAAACATCACTTAGAAACAACTTGCTCCCAAGGCCAAGGCTGCCTTCGAGATATAGCAACCCAAAAACGATGCACCAAAGCAGAAGCAGATTACCCCACAGCTTATCAGTCCCTGCCCCTCTGAACATTTATTTTTTTTATTATTAACACTCAAACAGGATGCTGTAGCTTTCGACACGAGAGCTCTTCTGGCTATGACGGAACAAGGGAACCTTGATCGCCCTTTTCCACTGCGACATACCGGGGGAACCTCTCCTTGACAAACAGCAGAGAGCCGACAAGGCTGCTTACCCAACATGTACCGCTGAAAGCTAATTAGGTTCTACCTGATGCGAGTCGGACACAATACGTTCCACAGTATGCGGTCGCCGGACGATGGAAAGGAACTCCTCAGTGTCTGTGATCCACAATGACACGGTGACAGTCCTCAGCTCGTTGAGCTACCTACCGCTCTCTGCTTTGTCAGAGTCGCCGCTAGCAGGACACAGTGTACCATACCATGTTGTGCCTTTGGTGAAGGTCCACTTTTCAATGGGTCCAAGGTCATTCAGTGTTGATTAGTCAAGCTTTCGGGAGCCAGAGGGTCTTTTCCCTGGTGCTGTAGATGCAACGTCCCACATCGACTCAGGGGAAACAACGGCCATAAAGCCCGTCCAACTCAATCAAAATGTCCGACCAATTGATTCACGCGCTGGTGCCAACGAGAAAGGTCAGCGCCGTCCCGCCATTTCCTCCCAGTCGCCCAGGCCACGAGCCAGTTTCCTGTCAGCTCCATCACGGTCAGCGCAGACGCCGGTCAGCGCCACGACT
>JAPMUY010008858.1:160000-275000 GCA_026901105.3 Galaxias olidus
TCTGTTTTACGAAACACCACAAAGAGACAATTTCCGCATTATCATGTAGATTGGTAGACCAAGTACCACCAATCACAGAAACGCACCTGCACGTGCATACGCAAATAGACATTCCCATGCTCTTCAACTAAGCCCCCTTTCCAATTGCCTCCGGCTTCCTGCAGCTTACCCACAAAATGTCCCAACACTTAATTCAAGTCTTCCTCTCGCAACGTAGCCAGCAGCTGAACCGCGCTCCTCTCCCAGCCATTGTAATGTAAACAGACTCATCATTAATTCATTGAGCCAGTGTTCCTGCTCTTGCCTTTGAAAACAAATAAAGCAGCCGTCACACTGGGACTCTGCCCCCGAATGCCGGGGACGTTCAGCAGCACTCGAAAGTCGAAGACAAAATGTGCCCGGTGATGTCGGGCGGGCACTTAGCGGAATCACCCGTTGCACTTTCATGCTGTTCCTGGACACCGTCGGCTAAGTAGTTGCATCGTGTGATGCTGTAATTGCACTCCAGGAGTTGTGCTGGCGTACCGTAATAGATTGTTCTAGGCTTTATGGAGGCCCGAAAGGATTTCAACACTAATGTCTTGGTACAGTGCTTGGTACAAAAAAAAAAATTGTTATGAAAGTATGGTCATAATATACAATTAGGTATGGAATCAAGTTCAGACATGCAAGGTAGTGATACTTCTTTCAAACCTACAAATTGTGTATTTATCTGAAAGAAAATGCTGTTCTGAGATGTGTCTCGACTGGCGTGATGAAGTTTCTCCGTCATCAACAATCACGCTCTTGTCTCAGAGCCCTGCCCCACAGTGGCCCCCTTGTGTTTGGGAAGCTCGACCTGCGCTTCCTTTTTCCTCTGCTTTCCGCTACCGTTAAAGACACACAAGGCTCCTCCAGGGTCGTACAGAGCAGTAATTGTGTCTTTGGGGAAGGAGGAGTGAAGCTGGCTTTAAAGAGCCTGCCGGCGTCCATTTTGGTGCGCCGTTAGCGTAGCTGGCTTCCTGGTCTTGAACGGCTCTCTTTTGTTTTTTTCTCCCCCTCCTCTCCCTCTCTTTTCCTTCTCAGGCACGTCTTCCATAAGATATGTGTGGACCCCTGGCTGAACGAGCACTGTACCTGCCCCATGTGCAAACTCAACATCCTCAAAGCTCTGGGTATCATGGTGAGTAGACGGATCAGGGGAACGACGACCCCCAAGCCTTATGTGTGAAATCCCAAACAACACCAAGCCTCACACAAAACCTCTCCGCCCACCTTCTAAAGGACACATTTTTCTGTTAACAATGCCAACACTGTCAGTCTTAAACATTGAAATAGCACTTTCGAAATGGGACGCTGGGGGAAAACCCACACGACCGCCACTGCTAATCTAGTTCAGAGAGTGGTTTCCACTTTTGTCCTCTGTATGCTTAGTGCTGCTTGTTATTGGGACATAGCTCCATATTTATCTGGGAGATTACATAATCTTCCGTTTATGCCAGCTGCGAGTGACCTCATCTTCAACCCTAGTCTGCCACCTGCTGGTGATTTCAGGTAGCTCAGCCAGCCAGGGGGAAATAGATTATAGTTACTAAACCGACTTGCAAAATTGTGGAAAGAAAGTTGATGTCGTGATGCCAAACGTTACTCTGGGCAGAAAGTGTCATATGTTTCCCTGTGTCTTGTTCACAGATCAAGATAGCAGGCAAACATATTAATATGAATGGAGAGGGATCAATCGGGGCTACAGGGAGCAAACATGGTTTACCCCATTGTGAACAAGAGCATATGCTAAAATTACATTGGCTATAACCACTGTGTGAATCATGCACCTGACCCCCACCCCCCCCCGTTCCCTTACAGCCCAACCTGCCGTGTGTGGACAACGTGGGCTTCGACGTGGACCGGATCAGCCGCAGCCAGACATCCAGCAGCCAGCGGACGGCCCTGGTGGACCTGTCCAGTGAGACGTCCATCAGCCTGGAGCCCCTGCGTCACCCGGGCACGCCCCAGATCCCGTCCGACGGAGAGCTCACCCCCAGGACGGGCGAGATCAACATCGCCGTCACCAGTAAGGGCACGCCTTTTTGTTTGTTTTGTAAACGTATAGCACTGATATGATCTTTGTGAAGATGTGTCCCATGAGAGAAGCGTAGATTATCGGGGCCCGAAATGAAATCAACAGTAATTTGTCGTGGGGTCTTGGGATTTTAAATTCATGATGCGACCTTAATTGAACTGCTTCATACCCTGGATAGTGCCGAACCCCCCCCCCCCTCCCCCCAGCAACCAGCACTGCATCTTCATGCTGCTCCCAAAACCAGTTCAATCTTTTTCAACCTCCTGTTCCTGTCCAAATAAGTAATGCTTTAACAAATATACACACACACACACGCACACGCACACGCACACGCACACATGCACACACACACACACACACACACACACACTGAAACAGCCACTTAAACTGTTATATTCAAACATTCACACGTTCAAAACTATCAGTTGTGTCCTTAGCAGTCAATAAAACACCCGTTGTTCAAATGACCAGCCATCGACCTATCTCTCTCTCTCTCTCTCTCTCTCTCTCTCTCTCTCTCTCTCTCTCTCTCTCTCTCTCTCTCTCTCTCTCTCGCTCTCTCTCTCTCTTACTCTCTCTCTCTCTTACTCTCTTACTCTCTCTCTGTCTCGCTCTCTCTCATATCACTTTCTCTCTGTCTCTCTCTCACTCTCTCTCTCTCTCTTACTCTCTCTCTCTCTCTCTCTCTCTCTCTCTCTCTCTCTCTCATTCGCTTACTCTCTCTCTCTCTCTCTCTCTCTCTCTCTCTCTCTCTCTCTCTCGCTCTCTCTCTCTCTCTCTCTCTCTCTCTCTCTCTCTCTCTCTCTCTCTCTCTCTCTCCCTCTCTCTCTCTCTCTCTCTCTCGCTCTCTCTCTCTCTCTCTCTCTCTCTCTCTCTCTCTCTCTCTCTCTCTCTGTCTCTCTCTCTCTCTCTCTCTCTCTCTCTCTCTGTGGTGGTACTATGAAAGTGACACTCCTAGCACAGCCCCGTGTCCTCTACCACACAGGACACTCTCCCCTAAGGGGCTTGTCTCTTGGAGTTTCAATCCCCCCCTCTACAGAAGAACTGTGTTTCCAAATGTTGATAGTCAGACCCTAATGTTTCAGATCCACACAGCAAGGGCCAATACAGTAGAGCTTCAGAAACAATTTATCTCTGGCCATTACCAGTTGTCCTACCAGATGTTCATTTAGGTGTTCCAATTAGCGTGATGATTTCGTGACAACGTTCAGAACCTAAAATCAATGGGTTCACTATGTATATGTAAATAGGTTACCATGTTTATTGTCGTCCATTGTTTTCTTGCTGGAACCTCACAAATACTTTCTTTGAGTTCTTGCATTCATGCTTTATCTGCAGCTCATGCAGGAAATCAATATCTATTTATCGATCTATCCATCTATCCATCCATCCCTAATAAATCGCTAATCTGTAATTATCTATGAATCTGTAATTTTCTATTAATCTTTATTTAACTATCAATCTGTCATTATCTATCAGTCTGTAACTTCATGTGTAATTCTATTTTTCTGTGTTGTGAGCCAGTTTGCTACATGCTTACGTGTAAGTGTGCATGCACGCCACTGCATATGTGTGTGTTGGTATTTCTTCTTCTTGCAGACTCTTGCGCTACAACCCTCAAGCTTCCTCTTTGAGTTTCCAACTTCAAGTGTTTCTCCTCCCATGTTGTCACTTTCCATCTGCTGTGGATCTATGAAGGATTTCCTCCAAGAATCTCCCATTCTTTCTTCATCTTCTAAAGCCCTGTTCTTTCCTCTGGCTTTCAATCGGAAGACGCTGTCTCTCTTTCTCTCGAGGGGGTCCTCCTTTTGGTGTTGAACACTTTTTTCCCCTTGGCGGGCTGCAGTGACACCCTCCCTCCCCCTCCTTTTCCTTTATTTGACAGAGGAGTGGTTTATTATCGCCAGCTTTGGCCTCCTCAGCGCGCTAACACTCTGCTACATGATCATCAAAGCCACTGCCAGCTTCAGCAGCCCTGAGTGAGTACACGCTTTGGTTTTATTTAACTTTGCACTCTGGCAACTTGACGCCGCTGTGCGCTCTATTGTTTTGTTTTTGTTTTGACTGCTTATACTTACTTACGTACGACGACTGAAAAATACTGTTTTCATAGTTTTTCTTTTACCAACTTGTAAAGTTTTAGCAACTACATATATTAATTACGTCATATCAGACATTATGTCTAGATGGCAAGGATTTGCTTTTAAAAACATATGATTAATGAGTATCAGATGCCCTTCTATTTTCTTATAAACTCCATCAGCATATTTCCTAATTTCATAATATTTTGATGAACTTTAATCAAGGAGCCTCATTTGTTGCCATCGTTATGAAAGATTCAGCTATATGTCACCGGTTAAATATGAATCAAAAACGATACTTCACATACTGTGTTGTCCAGTGGGGCATTTTTGAGATGTTGATCTCTAATATTTTGATTGACGGACGTGGAATTGGACTCACTCCAATGTACATTTTGTTTGGATGGGTGAACTTTGTCACAGAGATTTTCCCCAGTGTGATAATCAAGCCACATTTGTTAAATATAGTACAGATGGCATATTTTGGAGTGATTTCACATACATTATATACAATAAATTTTTACAAAAAGGTTACTAATCCTTGCTTCTGTCTAAAACCCCATTCTCTATTTTTATGAAACACTTTCTGGCAACCATTGATTTCCTTTCTTTCTTACAAGTGATACACTCTCTTTTTCAGGATTGAATGGAAGGAGTGAGAGTGGACACCTTTTCTGCTGGAGTCCCCTGGATAAAAGCTATTGTGCTATATTTTCCGCATTTCTGCATTTGTAAAGCTTTCATTATCGTAATGTGTGAACAGTGATCTTTTTCTTAGCTATGCTTGGTAGCACACGTTAATATATTAAATTACTTTCAAACCGTGCTTTTGGACTCGTTTCTCTGATGGCTTACCTGCCTTGTTTTGCAGTACAGATTTTAATGTATTTTAAGCATAGTCACTTTTATGTAACCTGCTTTGTCAGCAAAAGTGTCTTCCTTATGATAAGTACATACTGTATGTATATATATATGTATATATGTATTTGTGTGATAATAATACTTATTTTTTATAGGATGACACCAGGGTCTAAGTTGTTCAGGGCATGGGTTTGCTGTAATACAGTAGTTTATCCACTGGATGGGGGGCCTGTAAGCTCTCTTGATCTAATGTCAGTCCCAGACATGCTCATATCATCATCCATAAAGCTCTGGGTGGCCAGGGGGTCGGTGCGTTGCCTTAAGGCTACAGTTCGATACTTTGAAGCTCCTTTGTAACAGGAAAAGGGGTTTCAGGTTAAAAGAGTATCATCTGAGACATATCTGAAATGTGGCAGAGTGACAAGACAATAAGGATCAGCCCGGACTCAAAGAGATCATATCAGTGTCTGTGCTGTTTCGTATGCTGTCATAACTGAAAGGGCTTAGTGCAATGGCTTTCCCAGCTCACATTTTTCCGTGCTCCTTTTTCAGGTGGGCATTTCTTCAACCGGAACTCTATGTCCCCACGTAGTGTGGTATGCGAGATGGAGCTCCCCGACATCCAGGCATCGCTTGACCTATACGACGAGAACAAGTCATGAGGGTCGTTGTCACGGTTTCAATCCCTCACCAAGGGACGGAGGGTCTTCATGGACACTGGCAAGCCTTTGAGTGTTTGGGACCTGTGTGGGAAAAGGGGGGTTGATGATGATGATGATGATGATGACCCAGACGTATCTTTGGAACATCTCTAATGACAGCAAAAATAATCTAAATGCAGAATGTACCTGTTAAAAAAAGACAAAGGAGATAATGTGCTCCACTCTTCCCTTTTAGATCTGAAAATTCCTTGTGTTTATTTTTTATTTTCTCAACATGTTTTGCTCAAAAGATCTATTAAGAACCTATTTCCTAGAAGCAGTAGTAGAGGTTAACTGTAAGTCTTACGTTGCTGTATTCTGGTGTGCCGTCCCAATTTGTACAAGAGTTAGCACGAACCACAGGTTTTCATCGTATGTACATTTATTGTACCTTTGGGATTCTACATCTGTATATATGACTAGCTAACTATCGTTTTATTTAGCTTCCTTATGCTCTAGTGCAGTCAGAAAGACATTCCTGTGAAGTCAGCGAATGCAAGAAACATGGACTGCTGTAGTGTATATTTCTAATTTTTTTGACCAGCTGCCTGTATTGTATTCTGCCTATGGAATGGACAGTGACAAGGGCAATTTGACTGGGATCCCACCCATAGATGCCCCTTTTTATCCCTCTACTGACCTATGACAAACCATGAGAGACTTGAGAACAAGGAGCAGACTGGAGACAAAAGTTGGAACTGATACAATGAACTCTCATGGCAAGCAGTGTTACTCTCCTGTAGCATCCACCGATGTTTCTCAGTAGCGCGAAAAAGACATTCTAATGTGTATTTAAAAAAAAAAAATCTATGAAATACTCTCAGCGTGTACTAATCAGACCCCATTGTGTGGGACCTAGCATATACAGTATATATACAATCTATATACATGATATATCTCAAAAGTGGCCTATTAAAGCATTGTTTTAGTTTTCTTTTCGTAATCTTGCAAATTGGATGGAAGGGTTAGTTATATGTTCTTGTCGTCCCTTTATGTTCTAGTGTTTGAATCTGATTATGTGGGATGATGCTAATGATTATGTTAATAATGATGTTACAAGAGGAAGGGGATGTTTGTTACGGTTTTGGGTCACTGTGTTACATACAGTACTGCCTCAGAATTAAAAGTGTCATTATTGCCTATTGTGTGTGTGTATGTGTGCATAATATATATAAAAAAGTAAATGCCATTAAATGCATACAGTAATTTGGGTAGAGACTGGGAGAAAAGCCGCAGCTTAAAAAAAACAAACCTCACTCTTTAACTTTAACGTAAAGCACAAAGAGGGCGGGATTTAATGCAAAAGTAGGAAGTAGACAGATATTCAGACCCGAGAACAGTGCATTTGCGAATCTGAAGTTTATACGTCCACTGGGGCATGAATTCAAAACAACAACAGGGTGCACGTTTGCAGAACGGGCCTAAATAAGGTCTCTTGCAGTATATATTTGTTTCCAGCCAAATATTTACGTAGATATTTATTAAGGAGAATAAGTTTAACCAAAGCCAAACCACCAAAAATGTGGATAACTCCCGAAGAGGTGTTGCTTGCCAACGCACTGTGGGTAAGCGAAAGGGCGAACCCTTTCTTCATTCTTCAACGTAGGAAAGGGCACGGCAAAGGTGGTGGCATCACAGGTAATTTGATATGCATGGTATTCACCTGTCATGTTAACAGTACGTAACGTTATTTGTTTGTGCTGACTGGTAACTGCTTTGTAGCTACAAGGCCGAAGGCCCCGTAACTAGCGAGAGGCTAATTCAAGCTAACTTGTCTTTACGCTGGTTGTACAGTCACTGTACAGGCAGGGAAGCTGCGTATAGACAGCATCAAAGATGTTGGAGCTGAGCTAATGCTGATATAATCTTTAACGTTACGTGTAAATACCATCAATTTGACAGTTTGATAAACTAATATAGTATAATACTGTGCTTTACTATTAGTATATATTAGCCCCGTTTAGGAGTGTAACGGGAAAGCTGAGTATAGCATACAATATTTGTATTAGACTGCCTTTTGTCAACCAGATGTGACAAGATGGACAGCTTTTTATGTGGCCTGACAAAAACTGGAACCATTTTTGTGTGATTTACTTGAATAGATTGTTTAGACAATCCCAATGCATTCCTCATTAGATTAGTTCATCTCCCATACCCTTTTCAAAAAGTCTTCTAGAGCTTCAGATCATTGTTGGTCTTGGTCTTGTTGAACATAACCCCTCTTTATTTTGACCTTATTTGGAGCTCTGCTATCTGTGAGACTAGCGCACATTTAACCTGGGTCTCTAATTATTATAATAGTACATTTTATTTAAGGGCACCTTTGAAGACTCCCAAGGTCACCTAATTATGGTACCTTGCATGGTAAGGTTGGCTCTATTTTGTAGTTTCAATGTATGGGGACCCATATGTTGCATGCTTCTTCAGCCACTAGTAGTAGGATGCTTAGCCAGCGTTACAAGCTTTCATTATGTGTCAAGGTTTACTGTAAACATTAACTGGTCACCTGAATCAATTAAATCGTTTTTTTAAGTCAAGGCTTGGCACTCGTGGTGGGCTTTGATACAGACTTCTTACAAGATTCCCGTATAAGAGAATATGATTTTGTGCATGGAGTTTTTTTTAAAGATGAGCCGATTCTTAAAGCCCCAGACGTTATCTGCAGAGAATACATATTTTCTGTCCTTTTTTATACCTAGAATGTAGGTCAGCCTGACATTCTAGTCATAATGCAACTCAAACTCAAGACGGCCTATGTTCTGTCGTATGTAAGCGTAATGCAATACAATTTTGAAAAGCTATGTAGCCCTAGCTAAACATAAACCTTAACCTTTTTAATCAATCATATCATCAGTTGACTAAAATCCCAAACCTGTCCAAACCTTTCCCAGGTCTGTTAGTGGGCACGTTGGATGTGGTCCTGGACTCCAGTGCCAGAGTGGCCCCTTACAGGATACTTCACCAGACCGGAGACTCCCAGATCTTTTGGGGCATAGCATGTGGTGGGTGCAGAATTTAGCCCTTCAATAACACAAGCTTAGACCTGGTCTTACCTCATGTTTTGTTTGTTTTTAAAAGCAGTTAAGCGACTGGATGCAAAGTTTTGTACGGTACCTGATTTCTGCCATGCTTAAAGACCCTACTATCCCCTCCACGTCCAGGCTCCACCAGGAAGGAGATCACAGAACACTGGGAGTGGCTGGAGGCCAACTTACTGCAGACTCTTTCCATCTTCGACAACGACGAAGACATCACAACCTTCGTCAAGGGAAAGATATCGGTAGGTGAAATCCTGTCGATTTCTTTTTTTTTTTTTTTTTTTCAAACACCAAGTGGTTGAAAAAGAATGATTTGCCCGTTATCTCACATTAGTTTGAAGTCAGAAAATAAAATCCATTATCGTAGACACGGTGCACATGAGTGGGGCACCTTTCATCCTGCCAAGAGTAACAGATGTGGAATTAATGTAATATTCGACCGTCTTTGCTATGGTAACTTCAGTGGTAGAAGAGCCTGCATTCTCTTATTAAGAGCTAAGTGCTGCCAAAGTGGTATGTGGGCGTGATATACTGTAATATATGGTTCTACTTTTACCTGCTCTCTGATTTGCAAACAACACACAAGTCTTGTTTTTTTTTTACCAGGGCATAATTGCAGAGGAAAACAAGAGCAAACTGGCTCACGAGGAGGAAGACTCTGGAAAGTTCCGTGAAGCAGAGCTGAAGATGCGCAAGCTGTTCGGGATGCCCGACGAGGAGAAGCTGGTCAACTACTACTCGTGCAGCTACTGGAAGGGCCGCGTGCCGCGTCAGGGCTGGGTCTATCTCAGCGTCAACCACCTCTGCTTTTACTCCTTCCTGCTGGGGAAAGAAGGTGGGTGTCTGTTGGTGTGTGCGTGTAAGTGGTGGTACATTTTGTGACTATCTGCTTCTTTTCTATTCTGTAAAGTGTGGGTTGTGACTCTAAATGGGAACGGGTTCTTAGAAGAGACATTGAGTCACATGTGGTGTCACTGGAAAAATTTAATCTAAGCGAGACCAAATATCTTGTATCGAGCCAGTCGATTTCTTATAAGAAAAGTTATCTTGCTAAGACTTGTGAATATTGGAATGTTCATCTTGTTTCAAGAAATCTTAAGTGAAATTATCTTACCCCATCGAAGTTAACTTTACCTAAATCTAAGTAAATTTTTACTTGTTTTGGGAAATCCATTTTTTACAGTGTATAGATAAGGATTGGAAGACTGTTGGAAAATGTGATTAACTCTGGGTCAATAGCCACACCTCTCTGTAGATGCCCCAACCCCCATAGAAATTCCTAGACTAATTCAGTTTACTCTGCTCTGTGCCTGTTGTGCTATGTGTAATGGCATTTTAGGAATGAACCTCTTTCTCTGTTGTTTCCTTTCTCTGCTCCTTCTTTTTCTCCTCCCTGACCTCTCTTCCTTTCTTTGTCCCTGCTCACTCTGCCTGTTCTTTTCTCTACCTAAATATACTCTCTTTTTGTTTTCTTTCTTGGCCCAATATATCCTTCTCCTTATCAAACCCCTACGCTCACACGTGTGCGTGTTGCAGTCACCTTGGTGGTACAGTGGACCGAGGTGACCCAGCTGGAGAAGAACGCCACGCTCCTGTTTCCGGAGAGCGTGCGCGTCAGCACGCGCCACACCGAGCACTACTTCTCCATGTTCCTCAACATCAACGACACCTTCAAGCTGATGGAGCAGCTAGCCACCATCGCCATGCGGCAGCTGCTGGACAACGAGGGCTTTGCCGCCGACCGCTCGCTGCCCAAGACCGGCAAGACGCTGAAGAACGTGTCGGCTCTCAAAAGGTGCAGGCCCTGGTTTATGAACAGAAAGTTTGGGCCCGTGTTTTTGTGTTGGTCCGTGAGTCAATGTAGGATGCGTAACGTTAACGTTGTTAAAAACAACAGTAAATGTTTGGTTGTTTAATGTCGTTATTCACGTTGTTGTGCGTTATTTTATTTTTCTTTCGGAATGTGGGACGTTTCCTTTTTCAGGGACCTCGACGCGCGGGCGAAGAACGAGCGGTACCGGGCGCTCTTTCGGCTGACCCAGGACGAGCGGCTGGACGGCCACACAGACTGCACGCTATGGACACCCTTTGCCAAGATGCACATCGTGGGCCAGCTCTTTGTCTCCAACAACTACATCTGCTTTGCCAGTCGCGAGGAGGACCTCTGCCAGCTTATCATCCCCCTGCGGGAGGTGAGGATTGTGGGGGTCGAAGTGCAATGTGCATCCGGGTTCTATACAAATCGTGTGGTGTATATCTAACACATATGTTATCCCTTTATTTTTGTCGGCCACATATTCTTGTCTGTAGCCCTCGGTAAATCCTTCCTAATCCTAACTCAAATCGCTATTTTCAACGCGTGTCAGAGGGAGTTAGTCAAAGCGGTTCTGTCTGGATTGTGTCAGGTGTCCATCGTGGAGAAGGCCGACAGCAGTAGTGTTCTGCCCTGCCCCGTGTCCATCAGCACCAAGAACAAGATGACCTTCCTGTTCGCCAACCTCAAAGACCGCGACTTCCTGGTGCAGCGCATCTCTGATTTCCTGCAGCGCACGCCGGACAGCCTCTGGAGTAACAGCAAGGACATGCCTCAGGCTGGACCATCGGTGAGTCTCTTATCCTCCATGTCCATTATCCACTTGCCTTGGCCTTGCAGAGTCGTCACCTGTCGCTATTGTTGTTCAACAATCTATATAGATGATGTGTATCCGGGTTTGAATGTTTTCTCATAACGCACAATGAAATCATGTTATTGTGATATTGCTAACTTCTTGAGTGTATCTCCTCTGAAAGCCGACTATAGGTAGTCGGGTAGTTCAATAGTAGCATGCACGCTGTCAATTAAACCTCTCGCATTGTCCTCTGGTCCAGTTTCTGCCCAGCTCTAGCACCCCTCCCTCCTCCAGCGGCCTGACCGCCTGTGGACCAGGTGACTCCAGCCAGGCGGCTCGACACTACAACCCCAGCCTGCCCACTGCCACCCAAGGCTTGCTCAGTATTTTCCAGAAAGACGCTCCGGAGGACCTGGGACCCAAAGCTGTAAGTAGCCTGAGAGGTACAGTTAAAGGCAAGTTGCAGTAGAACGGTTTGAAACAGATATTTCATATAATCAACCATAACTGTTTAAATGTGTCAATTACTCCTGTCATTATATTTTTTAAAGTGAATTGCAAAAAAAACTATGCATATTAATAGGAATTGTATCAAGTGGTTTTCTAAAGTGAAATAATCACATTGTGAAAACACTAATGCATAAGTATAGAAGTGATTCAGATGTTCTCACAACTAACCAGTGTTACCCAAATTAGCTTGTGTTATCAACTCCTGTTAGGCACATCTTAGTAATTTCTGAACGTCATGCAGGTTAGTGGTTTACCAGCTTTAGGTCCTATTCATGACTTGATGAATAACTGGAGATCAATCTTTGAGACAAATGACCAACACTTTTGTGTCTAACTGCTGTCAATCATTCTCCTCAAGTATGTATGTCAATAAAATGATTGTAACATTACCGTGTACCTACAACAAGTAGTAGCGCAGTAGCTTGACCGCTATTCTCTCTGCCGTCTCCAGACCAAGGAGAAGATGAAGGAGGAGTCGTGGAACATCCATTTCTTTGAGTTTGGCCGCGGAGTGTGCATGTACCGCACGTCCAAGACCAGGGAGCTGGTCCTCAACGGCATCCCAGAGACTCTGCGAGGGGAGCTCTGGCTGCTCTTCTCAGGTACCAGGACTCACACCATGTCACCACCAGACCTCAGGGATAGGTCACCCAGACAACTGTTTGTTTCAGTTCTGTGGTTTTTTTGCGTGTCATGACAAAAGAATAGTCATGATCAATGAATTAGAAGCCATGGTAAAATAGGGTCGAGGAACACATTTCTATTCATGCTCAGGCCCTGAATCGTGAGGGGTTTGGAGCTACAGCCCTATCGTTCGCTGGCGTTTTCCATCGGACAGCTGAAGTAATTGTAGCACAGGCTGTCCTCTCAGCACTTCCGTTTTTTCGTTTTTCATTTCCTGTTTGAATAGTGCGTAGACATAGCAGGGTGTGAGGCTAGCTGAGACGCAGTAGCAGTCAGCAGGTTCACTGTGGGTTGAAAGGGGAAACCACAACCACAATGAGGCCGGACTTCTTAGTCAGGAACCCCACCATCTCACCCCAACTTCTTACCACGGTGACATGGTACACCAGCGTGACTGGTAGGGTAGCAGCTATGTGAATTAGTGAATCATTTACAAGACATTCAGAGGATACTAACTAAACTATAGCTATATACTGTATGTGACTATATATATACTAATATATATAATATATAATACAGTGCATCCGGAAAGTATTCATACCCCTTCACTTTTTCCACATTTTATTATGTTACAGCCTAATTCCAAAATGGATTAAATAAATAAAAATTCTCAACATTCTACATACAATACCGCACAATGACCAAGTGAAAAAAGTTTTTTTTCTTTTTTCCCCCCAAATGTATTAAAAATAAAACAATATAATATCACGTGTACATAAGTATTCACACCCTTTGCTGTAACACTCAAAATTGAGCTCAGGTGCATCCCGTTTCCACTGATCATCCTTGAGATGTTTCTACAACTTGATTGGAGTCCACCTGTGGTCAATTAAATTGATTGGACATGATTTGGAAAGGCACACACACCTGTTTATATAAGGTCCCACAGTTGACAGTGCATGTCAGATCACAAACCAAGTTATGAAGTCCAAGGAATTGTCTGTAGAACTCCGAGACAGGATTGTATCGAGGCACAGGTCTGGGGAAGGGTACAAAAAAATTTCTGCAGCATTGAAGGTCCCAACGAGCACAGTGGTCTCCATCATTCGCAAATGGAAGACGTTTGGAACCACCAGGACTCTGGGAGGTGACCAAGAACACGATGGTCACTCTGACAGAGCTCCAGTGTTCCTCTGTGGAGATGGGAGAACCTTCCAGAAGGACAACCATCTCTGCAGCACTCCACCAATCAGGCCTTTATGGTAGAGTGGCCAGACGGAAGCCACTCCTCAGTAAAAGACACATGACAGCCCGCATGGAGTTTGCCAAAAGGCACCTAAAGGACTCTCAGACCATGAGAAACAAAATTCTCTGGTCTGATGAAACCAAGATTGAACTCTTTGGCCTGAATGCCAAGCGTCATGTCTGGAGGATACCAGGCACTGCTCATCACTTGGCCAATACCATCCCTACAGTGAAGCATGGTGGTGGCAGCATCATGCTGTGGGTGTGTTTTTCAGCGGCAGGAACTGGGAGACTAGTCAGGATCAAGGGAAAGATGAATGCAGCAATGTACAGAGAGATCCTTGATGAAAACCACCTCCAGAGCGTTCTGGACCTCAGACTGGGGCGAAGATTGACCTTAGAACAGGACAACGACCCTAAGCACACAGCCAAGATAACAAAGGAGTGGCTTTGGGACAAGTCTGTGAATGTCCCTGAGTGGCCCAGCCAGAGCCTAGACTTGAACGCGATTGAACATCTTTGGAGAGATCTGAAAATGGCTGTGCACCGATGCTCCCCATCCAACCTGATGGAGCTTGAGACGATCTGCAAAGAAGAATGGGAGAAACTGCCCCAAAATAGGTGTGGCAAGCTTGTAGCATCATACTCAAGAAGACTTGAGGCTGTAATTGCTGCCAAAGGTGCTTCAACAAAGTATTGAGTTAAGGGTGTGAATACTTATGTACATGTGATATAAAACATTTTTATTTTTAATATATTTGCAAAAAAATCTAAACTTTTTTCACTTTGTCATAATGCAGTATTGTGTGTAGAATGTTGTACTTTTTTTTTTTATTTAATCCATTTTGGAATTAGGCTGTAATATGATAAAATGTGGAAAAAGTGAAGGGGTATGAATACTTTCCGGATGCACTGTATATATACTAAACTATGAAATGAAACATGGTATAGAGGCTCGTGTAGTATAGGATCTAGGGTGAACTCAAGCCCTCACAACACAATAGGGTATTATTTTAGAAATAGCCAGGCTTTCCAAGTCAATACCTCTGTGTTTTGGAGTGTGAGTGTGAAATGGAGTGCCGGTCCTTGAACCTGACTGTGAATGTGTCAGCCTCGCTGTCTAGTCTGTAAGGGCGTAGCAAAGTGTTTGTCAGCACATTAGAAGGACCCTGTGAGATTGTGAACACGCAAGAGCTTGTTGTTATGTGCGTCTGTCAAGTGAACAGTGCAATAGCCTAGTCACAGCCTGCAATCCACATCGTCTAGGCGGACAAAAACAAACCCGCACTTAACTTGTGACCTGAAGTCAGAGGGAGTCTGTTTGTTTTTCTTTCCCGTTGCCATGGCGAGCATTGTTTCCCCTGGATACCTCTCTCTAGCCGATCAGCTGACTGACGGAGTCATGTGTCGCTGAGGGTTAAGAGACAATAACAACGCTTTGAGTATCGTTTATGAGATACTGTATCTCTCCTGTACGTTGCTGTGCAATGTCCACAGATATGTACTGAAGGTGTCTTTTTAAACCCATCGATCGGCAACTATCATTCCTTTTTTTAATACGCTGTATGAAACATGACTGTTTTTTTTTTATTTTACTTACCTTAACCAGTTTTTTTTTATTTTTGGTTACATAAAGTAGATTTTGTTTTTAATTTTTGGTTACATAAACCAGACTTTTACACACTATTCTACGTATCTAATGATCCTGTTCCCTCCCCCGCCCATCCCCTCTGCTGATCCAGGGGCCCAGAACGAGATGGCCAGCCACCCGGGCTACTACAGTGAGCTGGTGGAGCAGACCATGGGCCGCTGCACGCTGGCCACCGAGGAGATCGAGCGGGACCTGCACCGCTCCATGCCCGAGCACCGCGCCTTCCAGAACGAGACGGGCATCGCCGCGCTGCGCCGCGTGCTCACCGCCTACGCCTCCCGCAACCCGGGCATCGGCTACTGTCAGGTACCACAGTGGCCCCAGAGCCGCTTCACCAACACGGGCCGTGAAGAGGAAGGTTCGGGTTTTCACCCTCCTGGCGTTAATAATTTGTTTCGCTTGGCCTCGTGTAACCAATTCATCAGCTGGTACCGTCCAGCTATAGAACAGTTTGTGCAACTTTGATAATTCTGTGTGGAAAAGATGCAATGGCATTGGTTGCATAATAAAGAGATGAAAACATACTGAGTGAATGGGATAGATTTTATCTGCAGGAGTCCAAGGGATTGTCACCAATATACACAGGAGTCCATTCATCCTGTTTGGCTCTTACGATTCAAATAATTTTGCGTTCTGTACTTCTTTTGGCTTTCAAATTAATTCATGCTTTGAGAACACATCCGTAGACTGCATAAATAGTCAGGGCAGAATTAGACATTTCCAGTCATTATTTTTGCATAATCCCTGTCTGTCTGCCTGTCTAGGCCATGAACATAGTGACGTCGGTGCTGCTGCTGTACTGTACAGAGGAGCAGGCTTTCTGGCTGCTGGTGGCCCTGTGCGAGCGAATGCTGCCCGACTACTACAACACCAGGGTCGTAGGTCAGTCCCCCGCCAACCCCTCTGAGTACACCGTCCGTTTCGGTCATTTTCAATTCCACAGTGCTTGAATTGAGTATATCTATCTCGCTGGTTCAATCTATGTCCTTGCCTCCTTTCATCTGCCCTAACTTTCCTCCTCTCTCTCTTCCTCTCGCTCCCTCTGCTCCGTGCAACCCATCCCTCCCCCACCCCCTCTCTTAACCGTCCCTCTGCCACACCTCCCCCTCTCTCCCACCAGGAGCGCTGGTGGACCAGGGCGTGTTCGAGGAGCTGACGCGCGAGTGCCTGCCCCTCCTCTACGAGCACATGCAGGAGCTGGGCGTCATCTCCACCATCTCGCTCTCCTGGTTCCTCACCCTCTTCCTGTCCGTCATGCCCTTCGACAGCGCCGTGCTGCTGGTGGACTGCTTCTTCTACGAGGGCATCAAGGCCATCTTCCAGGTGGCGCTGGCCGTGCTGCACGCCAACGTGGACGCCCTGCTGGGCTGCCACGACGAGGGCGAGGCCATGACCATCCTGGGACGGTGAGTGGGGGGGGCGGGCACTGGGAGGGAGCCAGGACTCAGACTAATAAGGGGGAAGGTGTACGGACGACGACATGAAACAACGGCGTGGAGCCAGACGACACCGGTAGATTTTGAATCGATAATGGGGCAAACGAGGGCGAGTTACGACGTAGCGGTTTTCTCCCTTGCGTGACCTTCCCTTTTTCGCTGTCTCTCAGGTACCTGGACAACGTGGTGAACAAGCAGACCGTCTCTCCCCCGATCCCCCACCTCCACGCCCTGCTGACCAGCGGAGACGAGCCCCCGGCGCAGGTGGACGTGTTTGAGCTGATCAGGACCTCCTACGAGGTCAGGGGTCCCCACAAGCAAAGGCACCGTCTCACCATCACCCCCATACCAGTCCACCCAACTTTGTTCGCTAGATGGATCAATTAGAGCAGATGTGTGTGTGTGTGTGTATATATATATATATATATTTATCAAGGTTCAGCATCAAAATGTAATCATTAGCTTGTATTTAATAATGAAAGTGACTTGAATTCGATTTTTGTTACTATTAGTAGCTTAATTTCTTCTGTTTAGTGATAGTTTGGACGAGTCCTTCAAGATCTCATGGCTGTTCTTGCCTTTGTTTTTGCTCGGTCCCTGAGCAGAAGTTTGGCAGCCTGCGCTCTGATGTCATCGAGCAGATGAGGTTTAAGCAGAGGTTAAAGGTTATCCAGTCGCTGGAGGACACGGCCAAGCGGAGCGTGGTGAGTTTTTTACTGCAGCAGCCAGTTTATCTGGGGGGATGCACTCGTGACGTTGGCATATTCGGCTTGTCATTGACATTGGTGAAACAGTACGCCACAACACTGAGGTGTGTGTGTGTGGTGTGGTGTGTGGTGTGTGTGTGTGTTGACAGGTGAGAGCCATTATGACTGACTCAGCTTTCAGTATCGAGGAGTTGGAAGAGCTCTTCTGTCTGTTCAAGGTGAGCAAAACGATGTAATATTCCATCACTACTCTTACGATGATGGAGAAGGAAAAAACCACAAACCCAATTTGCGTACCTGAAATCTTTTTTTCCCCTCAAAGCGCACTTCCCTTACTCCCTCGGTCTGTGTCTGCAGGCCAAACACATCACCAGCTGCTACTGGGGCGCCAGCAGCTCGGCGTCGGAGCGCCACGACCCCAGCCTACCCTACCTGGAGCAGTACCGCATCGACCTGGGCCAGTTCTCCCAGCTCTTCGGGGCCCTGGGGGCCTGGCTGTGCGGCGTGCACACCGCCACGCTGGCCGCACGCCTCTTCCGCCTGCTCGACAAGGACAAGGACGGCCTCATCAACTTCAAGGAGTTTGTCACCGGACTCAGTATGTTTTCTATCCGTTTTTTTTTTTTAATGGATGTTTGGGTGTTATATAGACTCATGGTACGGCAGTGTTTTAGGAGGGATGAGGACGTCAGTGTTAAGTGGTTAGCCTAGTTCTGATGACGTTCACTGAAGGGGTTCTCGTGGGCCCGCCTCTAGGTGGTATGTACCACGGAGACATGACGGAGAAGCTGAAGCTGCTCTTCAAGCTCCATCTACCACCAGGTGAACAAGCTCTCTCTAAGCTCTCTCTGTCTGACGCTGCGTGTGCTCCTAACATGGGAACCTAACTGGAAACCATTCAGCCAACACCTACTTCAATATTTACTGTTGGTGTTAGTCAGATACATACTGTTGGGAAATTAATGTAAAACCAATGTTAAATCAAATACACCATACATGACTTTGTTTGAGATATTAAACGTTGTTGTTTTGGCAAGGCTAACGTGCTTCTTTTTTGCCCTTGCAGCGTTGTGTCCAGAGGAGGCTGAGTCTGCACTGGAGGCTGCGCAGTTCTTCACTGAGGACACTCTGCAGGGTACACAAACACATGTTGAGCCAGGCGCAATACTAGTAAATATGTTGTGACAAGGTTCAATACTAGTTTGTATACTTGCCCAAAAGACAATCGTTGACATTCGTTCAGTCGAATTTATGAATTTAGCTTCTGGAGGCGTACACACATTTTACGTGCCATACATAAATGTCCCATCACCTGAAAAGTGCAGTTTGGGAAAAAATACATTGCACCCCAGCCTCTGGCTACCTGGCATGTGTCTGTGCATGATGGGAAATGTAGTCCTATTTTCCCCTCACACTGTACTTCCACCTGTTGCCTCTCCTTCTCATTCTCTTAACAGCATCTTAATGTTTCTCTCTTGTGTTTTGTCTCTGTTTCTTGCTCTATGCCTCTCTGGCTCTGTTTTTTTCCCTCTCACCACGCCAGAATCTCCCTTCCTGTCTGATCTGGACTTCCTGGTGCAGGAAGTGACCTCAGGTTTGTCTCCCATGGGGCGCTTTGTGTCACAGATATGCTTTTGATCTAGAAAGCATCGGTCACCCTCTGTCTCCTTGATGTGATGATGATGACATCCATTAATAGTACCTAAGTTCAACGTACTAGCCCAACTAACTTGTTGCCTATTTGGAAAAGATTTCATGTACACATACATTCCAGCATTGTACTACTACTTCCCGTACAGGAAGTGGAGTTGATCTCAAAACGCTCCTTGTAGTCCTCCTCCTCGTTTACCTGTGTTGGACCTCAGTGTGAATGACACCTGACCCGTCCTATCTCTGTGCGGCACTGGGTGCTTCCCGACGGTGTCGGGTGTCTGTGACCGCTGTGGGACTGTCCGTGCTCAAAGGCTCTGGGTCGGTTGCACTCGGTGAAAGTAGAAAATGGACACCTCTACCTCCAACGTCATCACCTTTTAACTGGGGAAAGATCACCCTCCTCCTCCTTCACCTCCTCACTGTAGCTTTCCACCCTCCCTACCCCTCTGTGTCCACACTTACACCTGTCGCTTTTTACCCTGCTGGGGATGTTTCTGATAGGAGTAGCACGGCAGATAGCGTGGCTGACGTTGACTTTTGTCGTCTGCAGGAGACGAGGGGAAGGATGCCGGTGACGGGTCTGGAAACGGAGAGACCGAGGAGAAAAAAGGCAAGTCTTATTTCATCGATCAATTTCTTGTCATCTAAATATTGAGGTATTATAACGTGACTAGTCATGCTCATTACCACGTAGTGCTACTGCTGCCCTCACCTGAAGTCCTGTTCACTGTCTTCATGTGGTACAATAGGGCCCTCTGCTGGGTGAAACCAGTATTGTTTTCTTTTTATGGAGGCGATGCTATTACTCAGCAGTTTTCAGCAACAGCGTCCTCTTCTTGTGTGTTTAAGAGGTCAAAGACTACAAGTATTATCTGAGGATGTGGGCAAAGGAAAAGGAGCCCAAAAAGGAGACCATTAAAGACCTACCCAGGATGAACCAGGTAACAGATATGGATAAGATGCTGCCCTGACTTTATGCTGCATCTGTATCGGGTCTTCAAAATGGGCTCTTTTCAGTTTCTTCCTTGTATGTTTCTGCTTGCTGTGTGTGAAGCACATATAATTGCCTTTGCTTATGAGATGCACTATACAAACACATTTGATTTGATTAGTCTAATAACAGCATGTAGAGAACAGCCATTTTGTGACTGGGTCCTTTGTGTGTGCGTGTGTGTGTTCCTGTGTGTAGGAGCAGTTCATTGAGCTGTGTAAGACGCTGTACAATATGTTCAGCGAGGACCCCCTGGAGCAGGAGCTGTACCACGCCATCGCCACAGTGGCCAGCCTGCTGCTACGCATCGGCGAGGTGGGCAAGAAGTTCACCAACAACGGCGGCAAGAAGCACGACGCCGCCGGGTCCCTGCTAGTCCTTACCCAGGCGCCCCCCAGCGCCGAGCCGGTCGCCAAGCCCGACAACGAGGACTGGAGTGGGGAGGGCAGCCAGGTGCAGTCCCAGATCTGCAAGGCCTTGGCGGAGGCCCAGCTAGAGACGCCGTCTCAGCAGACGTCGGACGAGGAAGGGGCCCGGGACGACACGTCCGTCTCGTCCTACTCCATGGTGAGCACCGGCTCGCTGCAGTGCGAGGACATCGCCGACGACACGGTCCTGATTGGCCGCGGGGACCAGAGGCAGGGCAGCACGCTGGACGGCAATTGGTCCATCACCTTTGAGCAGGTGCTGGCCTCGCTGCTCACCGAGCCGCCGCTTGTGAATTACTTTGAAAAGAAGGGGGACTTCGGGTCCAAGATGGCCGCCTGTAAGGCTCAGCGGGTGGTGGAGAGGCAGGTGAGCTCCTCCAGTGACCACGAGCTGGCCCAGCACTCTATCTGATGAAGCCCTGGAAGCCTGTTGAAGACAACTGTCGCCCTCTCCCTGTAATTGTCATACAGAGCAATCCAATTGTTTTTCAAAATGCCTTGCTTCACTCCCTTGTCATTCGAAGCTTTGGACCTAGTACTATTTAGTTTTTGTATTCCAACCCCCCCCCTAAAAAAAGTATTTTCCCCCAAAGAATATGTATCAATACAAACTGTATATTGGAAGAATGTCTATAGTTAATACTTTGGAAGAATCTACAGTTGCACGTGAATATTGCATTTATCACCCTTTGTGTGTAAGAGAAACAACCGGGAGTTGTCCAGGTCTGTATGTGAATATAGGAACCTCAGTGTAAAATATCAGGATCTCTCTGTTCGTTGACCTTTTGGCTTATTAATGTTCCTTTTGTCCTATCAGTGTGGCTTTACTTTCTGTTGCTTCCTGAGCACCTGAGCATTCTGTGGATCATAATCTGAAACTGCCTTTTAATATCGGACAAGCACATATGATTTGATATCTACCACAGTCTCCAGAAAGAAAATCATCGCCTTAAACAGTCGATCCAATGGCTTTTTGAAACAGCCTAATTTTTGTGTGTAGGAAGTTTAGATTTGGGCCATTAACTACTTGAGAAATCCTCATTGATTGATGGATGCTACCTCCAGGTAATGTAGTATAGAACTAAACTGGTATGATCTCCCTCTACATCCTGCCTTTTTTTAACTGCCACAGAATCTGTTACCTGCAGATACGCATGGAGCATGGTTAGTGGATGAACCACCTGAAATTTTAACTAACAAACATTTAATTGGACAGTTGTGCTGAAAGTGGGCACTGAGTAAGTAGTAAGTACAGAGACAGAGTTACTCACTGTTGCAGACAGGGTTGACCCCCCCCCCCCCCTTAGTAGCGCTCTTGGATTTTTTTTTAACAATTTTGTGTTTTGTTTTGTTTTTGCTAAGGCATTTTATTTCTTATACGTTTATTTCACAGTTGTGTTTCTATTAGTGTTCTGTCGGCAAACGTCCTGATATCTCGTGTGCTTATATTTCTTAATGAGAAATACAGACAAAATAGGACAGTATTCCATTGTTGTTTCAGGTAAAAAAATTGCTTTATTTAATTTTTTTAGCTGCAAATCACTGATGTTGGCTGTCAAATATTTTTGTTGTCAATGTTTATTTGTAAGGATGCAATGCAGCAGCTAATTCATTTCCAATAGTTTCGGAAATGGGTTGGTACAGTAGCGTGATGATTCACAACCTGTCCTTAATCCTATTGATATTTTGCACAGCCCAGGAAATGGATTACCAGAGATTGTGTACACAAGTCATGTGGTTCAGTTCTCTGCACAGTGTCCTGGCTATAGCTATAGTCTGTATATTTTAACAGTTTAGTCTTTGCAGATTGGTTCTACCCCCCTAACCAACTCTCCTGGAATTTCCTACAGACAGGTGGAAGGCTCAATAGATTCAGTGCTGGCGCTGGCTTCTGTTGTATTACACGTTAGAGCGTCTGACTATTTGTGTTTTTGCTTTGTGTCACCAAAAGTGTATCAGCAGTTAGTTCAACATTGCACAGCCAAAGGTCTACTAGTAAAGCGATGCTAATTGATCGTTCAACTATAAATTTGACCCTTTGGATTAAATTAGAAAACTGCATATTAAGTCTGTCAGTATTTGATTCAATTATAATTTTATTCCTAAAATAGATTTTTCCAGTGTTAGGTTAAGGTTGTGGCATAGCGCCAAAGCCCCACCCAACTTATACGGTGACTGTAAAAGTGATGTTGACACGCATGTTATCTCACCATTTGTAGAGATTTTGCTTTGCACCATCTTTCTGAAATCTAATGATAACACTAATATAATATACTAATGTTTACTTATTCGTCTGAATGTGAAAATGGGACCTGAGACAGTGTTTTTGGAAATCTCTCATGGTTCCTCAATATGTGGCAATCACATGTCTATTTCCGTTGTCCATCTACAACTATAATGTCGTCACTGTGTCCATGTAACAGTTTTTTTTTTTTATTTCTTCACAAACTTGCTTTTAAAATTGTCCTTTATCAGAACAGTACTATATATTGCGTAATAAATACTGAATGAAATTTATTGCCGGTAAGTCATTTCAAAACTGGTTAAATGTTTATATTTTCGTTTTACAGCTCAACATGTTTATTCTAGTAAAAACTTATGGCTTTCCATTTTGTCGGTCTGTAAATGTAGACCTAGTATAGAGTAAGAAAAACAAAATACCACATAGATTTAACTTACTGATCGTGATTTTCCACATTCTTTTGATGCATCATAATGTTGAGACCAGCAGTGCACCGATTCAATGCACACTGTGTTCTGTTCACAATCTCTGTTTTGAAGCATAACAATCAGCGTACTAGCACATGCAGAAAGATTCAATTGCCTAACCTGTGGATGGGCCAGAGATCTTGGAGCACCAGGTAAGAACATAATGGCAAGTAAATAACTGTATTAAATTAATAGTTAAGTGATTTACAGTTACAGGGAAAATGTTGGCTGTTTATTACTATGAATACCAGTTTAATACAGATTTGGTAGATTTCTTAAAGTTGAAAGACGGAGTTTTTGTTCTGCATTCGCTTACCTGTCATAATCTGAAAGATTAAAATATATAATAATAATATAAATTATAACTTTTATATCTTAACATCAATAAAAACGTGCCCTTGAGTAATCTATGGTACCCTTGTGCCTGCTTGGGCTATGTGTTTTAAACCAGAAAAACTGGTGAGGCTACACAAGTGTGAGTTCATCACATTGAAAGTCCTTTGTGGCTTAGAGACCAAAACTTCCCATTGCGAATCCTGTTAAAGGCCAATAAATGTGTACAAAAACATACAAATTTTCAGTTTACTTTACAAATGTTAGATTTACAGTATGATATCATGTAACAGTTGAAAATGGGCTCCTCTCTTTCCATCCCCTATAGGTATAATGTCACCTTCCATTGTTCTCTTGCTGCTTCTCCCCTTGGTATCGGCTCAGACCTTTCACTGGGGTCCCTGCCCTAATCCAGGAGTCCAGCCCAATTTTGATATTAAACAGGTAGGCATGGCATTTGAGTCTTTAGGATACTGTTTACTATCGACAAAATGTGTATACAAAATGTGATAGAGGGCCAGCGTGACGTGACAAGGCAAAAAGGAGTAAATAAACAGAGTATCACGTTACTTGCATGTACACACAGACATGCCTTCTCCACATGATATGACTACTAATCGTTTCAGATACCGAGCAATGATGTGCAGCTTAGCTGACCGTTGTTTAGGATCACACACAAACATTCACAATACCCTTCCTAATAATACTGAAACTAAGTAACTTAAACTTCTGTTTAAGAACACCCCCCCCCCCACACACACACACACACACACACACACACACACCCCAACACACACAATGCTCCTCCTAATAATACTGAAACTAAGCACCCCAACAATCCCTTCTACCAACAGTACCTGGGGAAGTGGTACGAGATTGAGAGGCTCCCAGCATCCTTTGAGAGTGGGAAATGTATTGAGGCAAACTACGCTCTGAAGAGCGATGGCACCATCCAAGTCCTGAATTCCCAAACAGTGTAAGTAGTTACTTTAGGATTATATGGTGTGCTATCTCAGGCCCCATCTTGTCTAATTTAATATATTAATATGCCTATATTACTGTGACATTTCTTCTCACTGGCAGTGATGGTGTTAGGAGCACAGGGGAAGGGACAGCAGCAATTCAGGACCCCAAAAACCAAGCCAAACTGGGAGTCAGCTTTTCTTGTTGTGAGCATTGCTCTTCCCCTTTATATTGAGATACTCTGTAACACCTCCTTGTGGATGTGTTTGATAACAAGAAAGTAATTTTGTTATTTCAATTTCAGAAGCCTTTTCCTGACCCTCCTGTCTCTTTCTGTGTGTATCCCTTTCCCTGTTCTTCTCAGTTACCCCCTACAGTCCATACTGGGTGCTGACCACTGACTACACAGGCTATGTGGTGGTCTACGGCTGCACTGACATCCTTCGGCTTTTCCACATTGAATTTGCCTGGATCCTCAGCCGCTCACGCCTCCCTTCCAAAGCCACTGTAGAGAGCGCCAAACAGCTGCTGAGGACAGAACGCATCGACATCAGTGGGATGAAACCAACTGACCAGACTGACTGCCAGGATTATTAGGTTTTATAAAGTATTTCACAATCTGTCCAATTCGTTTAATGACACCTTAGGGACCCATATCTTTTCCTTTCAGTGAACTGAGAATTACATATAAAATGCTGTGCTGTTCATGACATTCAACATACAATGTAAATGTCACAAACACAGAAACCTTTTTTGTATATTTAGAAGTGGTTACAGTAATTAGTCATACTGCCAGCCAAAAATGTCAGTATATATTGGTCATACAAATAAAATATTTAGAAAACTGTTGTACCACAGTCTCCTTTTATTATTTCTCAAATAAACCTATTTACATATTTCAGATAAACTTTTTTTTACTGTATAATTCAATAGAAATGATGGGGAAGGAACACAGGAGAGTTGTGCAAGTAACAGTTGTTATGTGTATGTGGTTGTGCAGAAAGAGCTCAGGAATTCGAGAGGTGGGGTTATGGTTATTGGTTGAAGGGGGGGGGGGGGGGTGTCCTGAGTTTTGTTGATGCTACACAAAAGGTTCAGGGTAAAGTGAGAGCGTTGCTGAATACGCTTGAAGTCGGATAGGGGATAACCAGGTCAGAAGGACAGTGTGTATGGGTGTGAGAATGAAGGGGGGTAATTTCATCCAGCTAAAGGCATTAGCTGGCTTGTATAGATGCATGTTTGGAATGCCTTTTTGGAAGCGGTGACAATAGGACTCCACCAGGGGACAAGCGATGTTGAAAGTTGAAACCCAATCTAAACATTGTCTTTATTGTTTTCCCAAATTTCAACGCATATTTTTGGTTAGCTTCAAAAATGAGTTTTGTTTGTTTGTTTGTTTTTGATGATAAAACACTTTGTCAGTGTAAATCTTGAAATTTAAAGTAATAAACAAAAATGTACCTTTATAGGTTAAATCTAAAGCAACTTAAAATGGTCAGGATCTCAAACAGGATGGTGATGGCCCAAGTGCAGACAACTAAGTAAATACTACCAGCAAACTAAAGCCAAAAACCCGAAGAAAGGAGGCACAAGAGACAGTCAGTTAAGTCGCTCCAACCAGAGCCTTGCAACATTTGTTCGGAATGTAAGCACAATGCACTCACAGGTACAACGTACGACAATGATGAACAAAATAAGAAGTCAGGGAGGAACTCAAATATCAAACATGCAAAACAGGGGCAAATAATAATCTACTAAGGGAAATCAGCACAGCCGAAACTAATACGAACAATAACGACTCAGGAGCTCTTTTTTGAACTTGAACTTTGCTGCCCTCCACTGGGTGCCGATCCTCAAACTGGGATTTCCAGGCTCTGACATTGAGATCATGATTTTCCACATTCTTTTAATACATAAGAGTACTGCTGTGCACTTATGCAATGCAAACTAAGCATTGTTCACAGTCGCGATTGAGAGGAAGAACATTGGGCTTAGCACATCCAGAAGGATTGATTTGTTTATTCTGTGGACTGGCCAGAGATCTTTAACTTAAGCACCAGGTAAATAACATGAATGTACTTAGTAACTAATTCAATGTATTAGTGAATTACAGTTACAGTGAAATGTCTCATGTCATTAGAACCCAAGCCTTTCAAAGACTTGATTCCTTGTTTTGGAAGTCATGAATAATATTAACTCAAAGAAGTGCTGATATGAAAGAGAATAAAGAAGAAAACAATCACTTAGAATTGAGACTTTATTTGTATTGCACTTTCTAAATATAATATAAAAACATTGATATAATTACTAATAATTATTGTCTATTGTCCACACTTGTGCAAATGTGCCTTCAGGTTGGTTAATAACACATGACAGTAAATCACAAACAAAATAAAAAATTATATAACACAATTTGCACAGTACAGACAGAAAACAGACATGGTTCCAGTGTGAACGGTTTTTATACATTTAGAACTGTTATTGCGTTTGGTATATAACACTTCTCGTAAATGTTCTTGGATGATGCAGCCGCTCAATAGTCTTATCCTGAAGGCACTTTTATAAATTATTTTAAAGGGGCATAAACAGGTTCACACCAAATATTTCTGGCTTTTTATTTAATCTACTTTTCATATATATATATATATATACATCTCAGTAGTTTCTGCTCTTTCCCAATAATTCAAGTTAATATTTCACTTTTACCCCACCTTAAATACGTAATCTATGGTTTCTGTGAGTATGCTGTAGCCCTTTTAAACCAGAAGAACATGTATAGGAACACAAAGAGACAAATAACTCAAACAAAACCCTATCAGATTAATTGTCATTCACAGCTTGAACTCTTGCATTTCACAATGCGAACCCTGCCAACACGTCATAGATGCAGAAGATTACATTTAAATATGCCGTTCTTCTGTTCATGTATGAAAACAAATGTTCTGCTACAATGTGATATGATGTAACGGTTGAAAGGGACTCCTCTCTTTCCATTCCCTATAGGTACGATGTCACCTTCCATTGTTCTCTTGCTGCTTCTCCCCTTGGTATCGACTCAGACCTTTCACTGGGGTCCCTGCCCTAATCCAGGAGTCCAGCCCAATTTTGATGTTAAACAGGTAGGCATGGCATTTGAGTCTTTCATTTAGTTCCACATTTTAACAACAGTTTAGGATACTGTTACCGGATTGTCATTTGCGGTTTCAACCTTCCAAAATATACAAGTCTTTTTGTGGCATTCAATGTGTCTACAAGAAAATGCAAAACATGATAAAAAAAACTATAAATAAACGTGAGTGATTCAATGTGTGTACAGAAAACAAGGTATTTTTTCCAATGGTACAACTAAGAATAATGCAGCCCCTGAACAATATTGTGCAACCTACCTACAAACGTGTTGGTTTGTGTTGGACATTTGGGGGGTGCGGGGATGCCGTTATCAACACAAGATAAAACATTATATATACCATCCCATAGTCTACTTAATTAATAGGGGACAAAAGACACGTAACATTTTTGATTTAATATTTTACTTCCATTTAAAATTTTTTTTTTTTTTACAATGTAATCCACGCCCTTGCCTACCTTACCCTTCTGTTTAAGAACACCCCCCCCCCCACACACACACACACACACACACACACACACCCCCAACACACACAATGCTCCTCCTAATAATACTGAAACTAAGCACCCCAACAACCCCTTCTACTAACAGTACCTGGGGAAGTGGTACGAGATTGAGAGGCTCCCAGCATCCTTTGAGAGTGGGAAATGTATTGAAGCAAACTACGCTATGAGGAGCGATGGCACCATCCAAGTCCTGAACATCCAGACTGTGTAAGTAATTCACTGAAGATTAGATGGTGTGCTGCTATCTCGGGCCTCACCTTGTCTAAATGAATAAACGTGTGGTAATGTAGTTACATAAACATGGCATGCAGGTGATTGTGAATTGATCCAACTATTTATTTCTGTTTCCCCTGACAGTGATGGTGTTAGGACCCCAGTGGAAGGGACAGGAATAATCCCGGACCCCAACGACCAAGCCAAACTGGGAGTCAGCTTCTCTTACTGTGAGCATTACTCTACATCTGTCTATTGAGATGCCGTGTTAATGCTTACTCGGAGATTGTGTTTGCAGTTATAATACAGTTAAGAGTTTGTTTCCCCTTTATCAGGTTAAAGATATTTTATGAAGTCTGAAAATCGAAGCCTGAATTCATAGCCATTCAATTGTATAGACGCCAACTGTAAATATTTTTTTTTATCATTCTTGTGTAGTCTTATACAGTATGTATGCAGTACGATATTGCTTGTATCCTCTACTGAAGAGGCGATACCCATTTCCTGACCCTCCTGTCTCTTTCTGTGTGTATCCCTTTCCCTGTTCTTCTCAGTTACCCCCTACAGTCCATACTGGGTGCTGACCACTGACTACACAGGCTATGTGGTGGTCTACGGCTGCACTGACATCCTTCGGCTTTTCCACATTGAATTTGCCTGGATCCTCAGCCGCTCACGCTTCCCTTCCAAAGCCACTGTAGAGAGCGCCAAACAGCTGCTGAGGACAAAGCGCATCGACATCAGTGGGATGAAACCAACTGACCAGACTGACTGCCAGGATTATTAGGTTTTATAAAGTATTTCACAATCTGTCCAATTCGTTTAATGACACCTTAGGGACCCATATCTTTTCCTTTCAGTGAACTGAGAATTACATATAAAATGCTGTGCTGTTCATGACATTCAACATACAATGCAAATGTCACAAACACAGAAACCTTTTTTGTATACTGACTGCCAGGATTATTAGCTGTTATAAAATCGTTTACGACCTGTCCTATTCATTTTTAGTGGAACCTCAGGGACCCAGACCTTTTCCTGTATGTACAATCATGTTCATGTTCAGCATCTTGTGTGCAAGTTGATTCACAAAACAATGACACACGTTTGTTTTCATTTTGAACTATCATTAGAAGTGGCAACAGTGATTAGTCAACCTGCTAGCCAAAACGTCCATGTATATTTTTCAAACAAATTAATATTTACAAAATTGTCAACTGAGTCACATAAAAAAAAAGATGTAATCTAAATAAATAATACACAGAAATAATGCAGATCAGCTTTATTTCACATATAGTAAAATAGAAAGAAGGTAAGGGTTTGAATGGGAGAAGGAGGGACACTGGAGGGTTCAGTAAGTGTATGGTTGCTGCTGTGTGTACCTATGTGTTGGTGCGTGTGGAAAGAGCACAGGATTTCGGGAGTTGGGGTTGCTGCGGTGGGGGTAGTTTGAGAATATGTGGAGTATGGCGGGAGTGAAGTGACAGGGTCAGTAGAGTTGCAGGTCAGTAGAGGGTAGTGTGTAAAGGTAGACGTAAAATACAAAAACACGTGACGAAAAAACGTGACAGAAAACACAAAGCATAAAATACAAACACCTGATGAAAAACACAAACCGAAAACACAAACACGTGACGAAAAACACAAACATAAAATACAAACGTGACGAAAAACATGAAACTAAGTACAAACGTGACAGAAAACATGAAGCACAAAATACAAAGGTGATGAAAAACACGAAACATAAAATACAAAAACACGTGACGAAAAACACAAAACATAAAATACAAACCGGTGACGAAAAACACGAAACATAAGGATAAAAAGGGGAAAGGAAGTTGTGTCTGTGTGTGTATGTTAGTGTGCGTGAGGTGGTGTCCGGGGGCTGGGGATGGGGGTCGGGGGGTGGATGGGGGTGGGGATGTGAAAAACTGCTTAGAAGGGATGCATTCCCGTGCTGTAGATGTCGCAGTATGGCTCCACCAGGTAGCGAGAGGTGGTGAGGAGGATGTCGCCGTAGCTGAAGCCAGTGCTCTGGTTGTAGCAGGCGGGAACAGATGAGGCCAGCAGGCCCAGAGGGATCAGGAAGCCTAGGGTGAAGGCTCCGGCAGCCTGGATGCCATTCACCAGACTGCGAGAGTACTGCTGCCACAAGCTGCACACACACAGAATAAATGCACACCAATGCAGAGCAAAACCATTAAAACTAAAGGTTTCAGAAGGTATTTGAAAACTATCTCTGAAAAAATGCGTGAATCTTTGTTGTTGTAAAGAGTGGAAAGCTTACAAATCGGATGTATACTTTGTTGTAAAAAATGCACCTTTTTGGCTGAACGTTCTCCTGCTCATTCTCTACATTGGCAGCCGCCTGATCTACACCCAGCTGTAAAGCACTGTTCTCATCCACTTCCTCACCAGAACAATCAACCTATGGGTGGAGATATCTCTTAGCATTAACTTATTGAGACCCTGAAGACCTTTGGCCTTCTATCTTTCCACAAATAAAGAATGACCGGCTATGTCTGCACTCCCAAAATAAAAAACATTGTTAAGATGGTTTTGCAGACTTTTAATTTTTGTATTATGTTGTGGCCCCACATGGGAGCCTAGCCATACAGATATATTTCAAAATGCACATGATACGGTGTTATAATATTCATTATGTCATAATCCAAGATGAACACTACAACAATATTTATAATGGATTTGGGTTAAGAGCAGACACGTCATTGGGGTTTTCAAGTGGGCATCTACCATCATTCAATTTAGATAAAATTTAGATAAATTAGTACAATGGTTTCTCCTGTCCAGGATAATACAGCTGGGTAGTTCAACTCACCATGCCTATGCGGGAAAACAGATCTAGCTCGTCTGCCAATGACATGGGCTGTGGAGAAGTTGGGGCACACAGACTGTCTCCGGACATATCCTGGTTAGGACTAAGACAAAGTCAATGAATTAAGGGAGACTGAATGGTCCATGTGGGAAAAAGGTGTGTTTAGCTCCAAAAATGAGTTTCGCTTACAATAACAAGGCTTTCTCCAGCTGTTTTTCCAACTCAATTTTGCTTTGTCTCATATTCTGAATAAAAAAATTAGATGTTAGGCAATAATATTTATGGTGTGCAGACACACACACACACACACACACAAACACAAAAATAAACTACCTGTAAGGCGATAGAGTACTCAGCGAGGGAGTTCTCCAGTTCGGCTATCTGACAGTTTTTCTGTGGAGAGCAAACATCGTGAAAGAGAGGCATCATATCAAATGTTTTTCAACGTCACCTGATGTACTCCACATTTAGAACAAAATAGAGCTTTGATTTAACTTACCTCCTGGATAACACAACCATTATTGATAAGGCAGTCTTTGGACTCCTCCAGAAGGTTCTGGGTCACATACCAAAAAAGTTATTCACGTTGCCATACACACACACACCAGGATAATATTTCTCTTCCAGAATCCATCAGCCACATATGCAAAAGTGTGTTTGATACCTGAACATCACGAAATGAGCTGCTCAGACTGGCAATCTTTTCCTGACCCTTCTTCCTCTCTGATGTGATGAAGGCCGTCTTTGGGACAAACAACAACAGATTGATCCTTAGCGAGGCACTAAAGTTATTATGTTATTATCAGCTCTTAGGGTTCCATTGACGAATACCACTTGACTTAGACTCAGGGTTATTCTTTCAAATCTAGTCATTCTATAACTGCATGACAGGGACCGAGCTCATACCTCAATGTAAAGAGTTCCATTCTGCTCCAACAGGGCCTTGTTCTCTTTTTCCTGCGTAGGCAACAAAATGTCCAAACTAATTGTGGGTGTTGAGAAGATGATAATTCTCCAGGAACACAAATGGAAAGCAATAGATTTTTTTTGTTGTTTTTTTTGGTACAAAGGGGGACACACTCCCTTCTGTTTCGAATAATGATATTTTTTGCTTCAAGGGAGAGATCGTATTTAAGGAATAGTATACTAGGCAAACCCACGAGTGCTCTGATGTGGTTTCTGGAGCTGGTTATTATGTGTTGTCTCTCGGTCGCGAGGTTCCTCGATTCCTCTAAATCAGCACCCAGCTGCTCTGCTACTTTGATCGTCTGCTTGAGCCTGGAGACAAAACCACAAGCAAGCAACAGACTATGAAAGCAAATGAGTTGACAAAGATAAGGAACCAGTTGAAGTTTGATAGAAGCCTGACATACACCCTCTCCATTTGTATCATCCAATGTACATAGCATATGCTAAGATCACCCCTGATAGGTCAATTGGACACTACTGTACAATTAAATTAAGTGAAAATACCCTTTTATTTGGTTGCCAAGGTCCAATCTTTCCTTTTCGAATGCAGCACTTTCTTTATCTGCAATCTGCATGAAGTGCTGAAGTTCGGCATTATGATTTCTTAACCTAGTTGCTTGGTGCTCCAGCTCTTTAAGTCTTTCATTCACTTCATCAGGAGTCCTGCGTGCATATTAACACAGATAGACATATGTTAGCTCATCGCTCTCCTTGCAAAATTAAAGTAAATTCTGGTCTGAAGATTGGTGTCCTGTTATTTGTTACATATTTGGGTACTTGATAAATAAATAAATAAATAAATAAATAAATAAACTGACGAATCAGTTACTAAAAACAAGGTCATATACAATTTGAACTTCTTTTAAAATCTAAAAATAAATATAACATAGTTTCCAAGAACAAGTTATTTTTACTAGACTGTCCGGAACATAATACAATAAAATAATAATAATAAAATATAGAATGCTAATGTATAAATGTTAATTTAGTTGTTTTAGCTTTTGAGTTTACTCACATGTTTGATCAATCAGTCATGTTCTCACTATACATAACTAATTTGCATGACCACTCCTCCGGCTTTCAATGATTTGTGAAGTTTGTTTTACAAAACCATTTGTTATAAATGTATTACCCTACGTGACTTCACAAAGGCTTTTATTACGAGATCCACCCACAGTTGAGATTTCTTTTGCGTCATTTGTATTTTCTTCACGTCACATCCTGCCAACCCGGGCGGAAAATACAAATTTAGCTAACGCTGTAGCTTTCGGTATTCAAGTGTCTTTGCGATCATGGTTCAAGAATTTTATGTTCTCAAATGCTATTCCTGCGAAACATTTCAAGTGCAGCAGGTAACGGGTTTGTCGTCTAAATGAGTCAGTGACAAGTTTTAGGCTGTCGTTAATAAAGGCTTTAGTAAGTAATGTAAGCTAACATACGCTAGCGCGGTCCGCAGTCCTTAGCTATTTTATAAACAGACTAATCAGTAATTAAAAACGACGGGGTGTACAATTTGAACTGCTTTTTATATCTAAAAATAAATATAACCTAGTTTTTTTAGAACATGTTATTTTTACTAGACTGTCCGGAATTATTTTAAATCTGTTTATTTATTATTTAAGTATAGCTAAGTCATGGATTTGGCTAGCTAGCTAGTTAACGTCGTTATGTTTGTTATGTGCTTAGCCCTTGGTTAAACGGCATCTACATTCATTAGCTGTTTAGTTTTACCAGCAACGAACACGTATGCAAAGTCGCCATTGCAATTTGATTGTAGGTCAAAAAGAGCAAAAAATGGAACTGCAAGATGTGTGGAGAGAAACAGTCGCTCATCAAGGTAAACATAATAATCGATAACTAATGAAGTCGCTAACTTTGATTTAGAATTGCCTCGAAGACTGCCTAGCCTGGCTAGCTAATATGTTTTTCACGTCTTGTGTTTGTGTGTACTTTGTAACTTTCTAGGAGTTTGGTCGTGGCTCTGGAGTAGACTGCAGACGTCACGTTCAGAAGCTAAACGCAAGGCGTGGCGAATTGCTTGACGTGCACACAGAGACAGCCTTGTTAAGAATGTAAGTTAAAAGTTAACTTACTTGCTAACACACCGGAACAGCACCTGTCACTTCTCACACCGTAACGACATTACAACTCACATCTCATATTTTAACCACTTCACATTATGTATTAGTACAGGGATGGGATTCACATGAACTCACGAAGTGTAAAATGAAATGACATTTACTGCTTTGTATTTTGGACAGTGTTTTGTTTGCCAGCCTGTCATGTGGTGTTTGCAAACAGGTTCTCACCAAACGTACATGCTGAACATACCATTGGCATTACATTCAGATCTACTTGAATGACCTTGCATCCAATATACTTACGTTTTTACTAAACATTTACAACAAAATGCTGTGAAACAGTATAGCCAAAGTACTCTCAAATAGAGTGGTATGCTTGACTAAAAGGCCTCTTTGTATATTCGTTTTGTTAATGTAAGGGACGAGACAGCAGATTATCACGAAGATTTTGGAGACACAGCCCCAAAATATGAAAGCCAGAAGGCAAGTTCTTGATATTAGAGATATATGTAACCAAATTCATTTTCCATGTGGTGTGATTTACCTTAAACCTTCATTATCTTGATTTTAATGTTTGTATGTATAAACAAAGCATTGGATCCGTTTATTATCTGGTCTGCCATTTGATGCAACCGTAACTGGTCAAATGATGTCCACTTCTCCAGGTAGAGGACACTACGGAGAGTCGCTGGAGCAAGTTCCTGGCTCAGCCAGGCGAAGGGCAGGGCCAGGAGGAGACTGTAGAGGAGGGTAATGTTAACCTTGGGAGAAACCTTCACAATGGCAAGAGAAATGTCAGGTATTCCTCTAAATCTTTATTTGTAGGCCACTTATTGTTGTTTGAATGTGTCTGTACACGCCACACAGCCAGTTGGTCCAGTAGGGCAACATTCATCTAATTAGCTTGAATCAGTTCCGACTCCAGTCGAGATTTCTTTTTCACATTGAAGAACACGATTCCTTTTGGTCTTTCAGAAAGAGGAAGAGGGGCTTCGGCATGAGTAATGTAGCTAGTGGTGATCCCAGTGAAGAGGATGACTGCCATAAGGCTTCTCCTGATAAATGCAGTGCTGCAAAGAGAATTATGAAGGCGAGTATCATATCCACAAAACACTGTCATTGAAATGTGTAACTACTTTATTTCATATGCCTTTGATGTAATGGATGCTAAATCAATCAACTTTTAGATTTGTGTGTGTGCGTGCGTGCGTGTGCGTGTGCCTTCTGTATTGAAGAAAATATTGGACAACATTTTTGTACTTTCTACCATAGGTTCAGAATAACTCATACTCTAACTCATTCACTCTAATGGAGAGGTCCCCGAAATGCCTTACTGCCACTTTCAGGTCAGTGCCAGCTTATACTAGACAACCTGCAGCTCAAAAGCAAAGCTTCTCCAGTCTGCCTCAACCTAAACCCTATTTGACTGGGGCTTCAAATAGATTAAACAAAGGGACTCAGCCCCCAAGAGCTTCTAGTACCACCACAACCCCCACAAGCTCCAAATGGGCACAGTTTCTCACCACTCCTCCCACTGAAGAAGAGGAGCAAGAAGACGAGACGAGTTGGATGAGTTGGGGTCAAAGTGGGAACGTTGCACCTTTTGTCAAGCCGGTTTCCGGAGTCTATCCCGCAAATCAAGAAGACTATGGAACGGTAAATGCTGGGGAACCACACTGTGGTAGCACTTCTTCATTGGGAGGACTGGGCAGTACTGATTTTTTACAGAGGAACGTCGGTGGAGCTTTCAATAGGCTGAAGACAACTCTTAATCACTGTGGATTTGGGAAGGTCACCAATAGTAAAGGAGAGCCCGTCTCCTTGTTTCCTCGTGTGGAGAGGAAGGAGCCTGTTTGTGACCAGCCCATGCCCACCAAGCCACCGAGTCCTTTTCTTTCTGCTGGCTCACTTTTTAATATGGGAGAGGATTTTGATGTAGACAACTTTATCAAGTCTTAAATGTGAATGATAAAAGATATTTCTTGTGTCTTGTTCATTGTAAGTACTTTTACTGCCATAGGAAAAATTATATGAAGCCTGAGGTGTATATTAAATGTTGCATACTTTCAAAAAACACAGTTTGTTGCATACATTGGAAAAGTGCTTCCATTATCATACAAAAGAAAGCTGTATTCACAACAATACTGAATTGAATACAACTAGTAATGAGAAAAAAAAGGCAATGATTTGTGTAGTTATTTATTGTTTGGACAAGACAGAAACGGTTCCAGTTACAACGCTCGTTAGATGCTTTTTAACAGATTATTTTGAGATGTATCAATTATCTGGCAATAATGAAACTGAGATACATGGAAAGTTGCTAATATGTGTGACATACATGGTCATCTTAAACTCAGTATTTAGCTATTATTGTTAGCTATATATGTTTGTAGTAAATACATTCTAAACATACTTGTCTTCATATACTAAAAATATCTATTTCAGCCATTATAGACTATAGATCATTTTAACCAAGTCAGTAGAGAAACAACTATACCAATGCAAAAATAGCTCATTGAATTTGTTTGTTGCATAAATCTATTAACCTATTATTGTGAGTAATAAACTTTGCCAGAGACATTTGCATGACAAGCAGAGCAAAGACCTTATTGGTGAGGTGGCTATATAGGAAAATCTGGTTTTCTGTCTGTCCCTATTTCTGGTTGGGAGATTTTGAGTAGTGTATGGTGTCCAGAGCAGTCCCAATGTCGTAGTTCTTAGTCTGAAGCAGGCGGGTGAGCCAGCCTCCATCGTCTGAGAAGCCCATTGACAGCATCTGGGACAGGGACTCCACCAGCCTGGGGTCTGCATCTGGAAAAGAAAACAGTGGAGGTTTACACACAGAACCTCCGTTAATAACTGCATAAATTATACTTCACTGTCAAAACAAAAAGACTGATCTAAGACCTACATAAATTCAGGGCTAGGATCACGTTCCAATTACACCAGTAAACAAACACGTCAAGGACACAAAAGCTCCATGAAATCCAACACGGTACCTTGAGGGAGGTGTGGATAGACAGCAGCTTCACGCAGACCGGTCGGGCCCTGTTGGCTGCCGGAGCGAGGAGGGCTAACTGCTGCCGCCAAAGACCCAGGGGCTTTCAGAGAACCATCATCCTCCACCCTCAGAGACTGCAGCTCCCCTGTGGAGGGGTCCACCTCCTTGGGGTTCAAGTGGGTCCACTCCTCGTCACTGCCTGGATCTTTGGGAGCCTTCAGAAACATACAGAGAGAGATTATGGAAATACTCAGATATACTATAACGCTGTGTGTGTACAGTTTCTATTTGGGTTATTAGCATTGTACAGTTTGTTGGTGACAGGACATGCTTGTGTAGGTGTATGCTTCGGCTCTTGAAAAGCACGAGAGAGTGTGTGTGTGTTTCCGGGCTTTTCCTACCTTGGCCTCACCGCTGGCACTCCCCATACTAATCAGATCCTCCACCTCCATCTCAGCGTCATTCTCCACACCTCCCTGGGACCCCCCTTTCCCACTCTCACTCTCACTCCTAGCACTTGGGGGTCCTTCCGATGGAGGCGGAGTTGGGGTGGGGTTCACCTTGGTCCTGCACCCCTCATGGTCCACGTCGATGTCCACATCGATGCCTGGATAAAACATGAACAATGAACAAACAGAGTTCATTGGAAGGGAACCTACTTCTGTTCAGTTAGTTAAATGTGTAATAATAGTCTAATAAAAGCAATTTAATGAATAATCAAATCCCAGATTATCTCATACACCAAAAGCAGTTATTAAAAAAAAGTGAATGCTGAAACTAGAGTTGGTGTTTTAGAACTAAATCATTAAATGGTGGCATCTTACCCAGTGGGCTCAGCATAGCAGCCACTCCCTCTCCAATGTTCTTCAGGAACTCCACATTGGCCTGGGCTTGAGACTCAGCAGAAGCTATAAGAGAGAAGGAAAAGCCAATACATTAGCATCTCTAAAAATCCGACTGAAAGGCTATTGGGATTGGGCCTTAGACTATTGTGTGGTGGTGACCTGGATAAACAAATGAGGTGAGAAGTATGTAGTAGAGCGTTGCTATGGTAGACTGCACTATGTTTTGTGTGAAATTAACATGACAAATAAGCTATGACCACCACTTGGGTGTCTGGCTGTGCCGATGAACAGAATGAATGTAGGAGGAGTACTAGCACCACATACCTGACGGATCGGTGTTGTTGTTCTCGGGTGCCGCCTGGCCAGACTGGGCAGAGGTGCCCTCAGACCCAGAGGAACCAGAGGTACCAGGCTGAGGCTGGTTCTGGGCCGGAGCCGCTTGCTGGTTCTGGGCCCACATGCAGTGCCTCATCTTACGCATCCACTTTCCACGAGGGAACCACTGTGGGTGAAATAGGGTTTTATCATTTAAATGAAGTCTGCAAAAAACAGTGAAACAATAAAACTGTAGGTGGCTCCCAAGACAATTGAAGTAACACAAAAATGTTTAGACTTGGTAACGGCACATTTTTTTTTGCTGCTGCTGCTGGTTCTTACTTTATAATCAAAGCTATTTTAATCATTTTATTATATTAATATAAATAGTAAAAAAAAAAAGGAAGGTTTTAGTTTAGAAAACTATGGAACAGTTTAAGCATATTGTCCCTTATAAAACTTACATCAGGTTGCACTGAAACGTAAAGGGTGACTCACCTCGCACATGTTGTTGAGCGGGTGCCAGATGGGCAGCAGAACGTGCTCCTTGTGGAGCCCCTTGGCCTGGCAGGGGGAGCACAGATCGTAGTCGGGGCACACCGTGCACTTGAAGCGGGTGCCGGCCACAGGGCCCTCGCAGCCATCACAGGTCACATTGGGATGCACCATAGGCGGGCCGTGGGGGGGTGGGCCATGGTGGTGGGGGCCATGGGCCGGTGGGGGGCCCATGTGAGGCGGTCCAGGGGGGAAGCCGAAAGGAGGGACACCCCTGGGGAAGGCATGAAGGGGGAAGTCGCGCCTGTGCTCCTTCTTCTCTGTAGAATAAGGGGTTGGGAGAGTTTATTATTTTTTTAAAGGCAGTCTTTTTGTATTCATCTTTTCCCACAAGTATGAGCAAAGTACATTTTGGAACGCAAAGTGATCTCTGTAAAGGAAGTCTGGAACAACCTATTGTTCTGTAATTCTATCTGGAAATGTATCGGGAGTCAGATTCCAGAGGAGTGTTTGCCGGGTGTCCAACCCACCTTTGATGAAGAGGCGGAACGTGTCGTCCTTCACACAGGTGAGGCCCATGATCAGCTCTTCGTCCGAGGAGAAGGCTATCATGTCACCGTCTTCGTCTGGTAAAAACGTAAAAAAAGAGACACACTGATAATCTGAGATCAACATCAAGCGGATGTGTGCTGTTATCTGATATGGTGGTACTGAGTAAAGATCTAAGTTGCAAAACAGTATACAAAGCTTAATGCATCTTGTACTCTGAGATGAGTGAGTCATGTGTTAAATTGTTTTGCATGAGACAGCACTTTAACTTGATTAAAATTAGAACAATTTCAATGACCAAGTTAGTTAGTTTAACTCACAGATACCCGAATACATTTGGTAACTGTTGAAATACTTGACTAACGTTTTTTGATCTGTCCCTATTAAGTAGGTAAAGGTTGACTATTGTTATTTTATATTTATCTTTCTTATCTTCTTGGGGCTCCTACCACAAACAGATCATACTCAGGAGGTGTAATATAGGCAACTATAGCTCAAGAGCTGAGAGTAACATTAATTGGACATTATTTAGCCTATACAATTAGATTTTGATTATTTTCATGTCATGCTGGTATGAGGGCAGGCAGGCAGGCAGGCAGGCATGCAGTCCGACAGTTACAGCAATCTGAGCTTTGGTACATCCACAGCCATACCCAATTTGATCATGAGAAAATGTCGACCTTATAGAACTATTTCAGTAACATAGTTTGTTTAAAAAACAGGATCTATATAAAACGAGTGGGATTTGGATGATCAGCAATGGTCGGTCTGACAACGTAGTGACACTTCTTTACGAGCGACGAGAAGTTCCAGCTAAAATCGAATATATCTTATTTGCTTTATATTCGGGTAACAATGCCCAAATAAAATTGATGCCATAGAAAACATACACTGCTTACCTTTATAGAACATTTGGTAGGTGACATTTCTCAGAGTTGAAAAAACATCAACAACCTTTCTATTCAGATACTCAAAACTCGTTGATACATCCTGGTCAACAGCAAAGCGACGAATTTCTTTCGCAGAATCTTCCTTTCCTAGAAGATAGGCTTTTACAGTCATAGACATGGTCGCGTCTACAATTGAATTTGCTTGCTTTCCTGGTTGTTGCGCAGTTAAACTGTTGAGGCCTAGAAGCTGTAGTTTGCTTTTAGTGCGTCAAGTAGGTACACTGTGCACTCCAGTTCCGCGTATGAAACTTATCACGTCACTGTGCACTATTTATTCCGCAGTCTAGCCAATCACAAGGCCAGTGGAGCTGGAAGAGACAGTAGGGGAAGTCCAACTCGTCGTCCCAAATGGTTTAACACCGCTTATTTGTTATTTGTGCGCAAAATCACAAGCGCAACCAAGGCTAATGTAAACAAAAGGGCGGGGCGCCAGGACGGGTGCAGTGAAAGGTCGAGGAATGACAGAGCACTTTCCAATGGGTAATTCCACATGTGAGATCATTGTCACATGTGCCATAATAACTTTTGCGAGTATTCTGTTATTGGGTTTAATCATATAGAAGTTGCCTGTGAAAAGACGTTATAATTTTCCTCACATGCTAGCAATTTAATGGTTGATACGTTCTATCGATGTGATCAATCGATGTTATGAAAACAAAAATTGTAGGCCTATGTCACTACTTTTATGGTCCAGCAAACAGATCGTTCCATAAGACCACAGGTCTACAACTACGTTTTTTCTACTGGTGTACCACCTGAACAAGCCTACATCCGAAATTATTATTGGTATGCTTATGCTGAGTCATGCTTAAAGAGCAAGACTTCCTGATGATCTGTTAATACGATTCTAAATGTAAATATGCCTTGGTTTAGGTAAGCCTAAATTGCATCAGGTAATTATTTAACGCTGTCTCGCTGTCTCATAATCATGTGAACAAGCTCACTCTAACCCAACCCCTTTTTCCTGTCTAATGGAGCCACATCACCTGACTCTGAGTCATAAGTCCGAAGCCCTATTTATTACAACTGCTTTGGGGAAATATGAAACAGCTCTCAAAACGTCGAGGAGAATCTCAAAGGTTCAAGAACATTCTCAGCTGAAACAGACCGGTCATCATGACTGGATAATAGTATTAGCCATCCTATTTTGTAAGCCAATGAAACATAGTGTGTGTTGAGTGTTTAGGCCAATAATCTTAATGTTGCTATTTAGACACATTTGTCAAATGTAAGTCTGATTATTAAAACAAAATAAATTAATAGGCTATGTGTAATCATTCATATGTAGGGTATGATATTGCATTTTGCTTTTACCATTGCTAATTCAGTTGGACCACTTTGTATCTAGGTTACTATGTATTACCAAATTTAATTAAATGCATCAAATACATGAACACATTATGGCCAGTCTTTTGTTTTCAAAGCAATCTGTTTTAATAATTTATAAAATAAACCGTTTAATGCTTTTAGCAAAAGTATTGACAATCCATTTCGTCATTTCACCTCTTATTTTACGATATAAATAAACATTTGCACGTTCAACTTTAATTTAATCAACATTTCTGCGTGTTTCTGTAGCCTACTTTTATTGTTAAACATACATACACAAGATAACTTGGACGCTATTGAACACAAGTAATTATTTGTATCATTAATAGTATTGCAGTGGAAATATTCATTCTTTGAACTTGTGCATTGCTTCATTAGACACACTAGATGGGGATAAAGTATCATGAAGGACCGACATAATTTTGCCTACATTTTTATAATCGTGTACTCAAGAGGTTACTTCTGAAAACATAATCAGTAAACAAACACAACTGAATGAATGTATCATACTTATACATATACATATATATATATATATCATAACAAAATATAGAACGTGAATTTTTCATCCAAAACACAAATCTTGCACATGTAACATTTTCAGTTAAATTATTAGTTTCTTACATCAATAGCAATAACATTAACTGCTGTCTGTGCCTCAAGACCATAATGCAAGGTACACCCTGGCAACAACATTGACCCACCCACCCGCTGTGTCAGGAACAGCTTGAATTGCAATCTCATTGAGGGGTGGTACAGGCAGCGACTCTCCTTACCCCCTATCGTTAGCGCTGATTGGATCCCTCTCAGAGGAAATCCGCTCCGCAAAGTCCAAATTGACATATCCGGCCCACTTACTGCTAATAATAATAATAATAATAATAATAATAATAATAATAACATATTTATTTAAGGGTGCATTTCAAATAACCCAAAGACCCTTTACAAATATAAGGAAGCATTATAATAAAAAATATGAAGTAGTAAATACATTGTCAAATTACAAATATAGTCAAAATCTGTTGACAAAATAGGTATGCTTTTAGGCACCTTTTAAAAGTTTCTAGGGACTCAGCATTTCGGCTCTCCATGGTGAAGGCGTTACAGAGGGTATAAGGGCAACCACACTGAATGCTGGGTCCCCAGTCTGCAAAGGCCATCCTCCTCACCCAGTTTCTGGCCAGGGCTCCAACTGACACAAATGGCAGGTTGCTTTCTACCTCAAGCCTGGCTTCTGCTTTCCAAAGGCGGTCTGCTGATTAATTGAGCCCGAGGATACTCGGCCTAGCTGTTGACAGATACTAAGTGCACATGCTACATTCGGGGAAAGAGCTCTCCATCTTGCCCCTAGTGAGTCATTCTTTGTTCTGAGGAGAGAGACTGAGTGGGTGCACCCCTGCAGCTACACAAGCAGGTACTGTGCCTTCAGCAGATGGATTCAGTGTGAGCAGTATACAGAAGCTCACCGGCAGGGGACATACCCTGGTGGAAGTAACAGAGAGGGGCAGTGCCGGAAGCAATTAGCCTACTGATAATTGACAAGAAACTGCGGAAATAAGTTAGCTTGCAGGTCTGCAATTAATTTAGATAACACTCGTCCCTTACCATTGCCACTCTTTGATCAGTGGTATTTGGATGTAACCACTTGTTTATCTATTGCTTAAATGTCACTTAAAAAAAAATTTTGTACGGTTTTAGTTGTAACGCTTGGTCCATTTGACGTTTAGCCAAAGCAACTCGGTGTACTGATATGGCTTGTGTTTTTTTCAACAACATTCTTCCTGTTGGCTCGGAATAGGACTGACAGGTCTACGCTCCATCTCAATGCACCACAGTAGACAGATGAGCTATGTCCATTTGCAAACAGTGTTGTTCCCGGTGTCTCACGCTGTGCGAGCCTAACAAGGATTGCTGAGTGGGCAGCAAGCATCCAAAGCTATGAGCAGTAATTATTTGAACCCTGTGCACCTAATAGTGTACAAACATACACTTGCATTAGTGGGCCCACAGATACACACGCAAACACACACTAAAGTCTGTTGGCACGGTTCAGTGTGTGATAATAAGGATCTAACTGCTGCAGTGGGACTATTTACAGGCCGATATGAAGAACCTTTTCCACCAGAGACTGAGCTGCTGTCTGTCGCACTGCAAAATGCATGATTAACTGATGTCGGCTGTAAATATGTCCGGCCAACCTTAACCCTCACCCGCACAGAATGCTGCGTGTGTGTATTTGCTCCTTTATTTGTGTATTAGGTATGGTGTGCTTATAGGCATTTGCGTCTGCATCCTCGGTGAATGTGTATGTGTGTGTTTGAGAGAGAAAGAGTGAAAAGAACTGCATGAACCATTTTCTCATGCACGTTAAATAATTAAATATATTAGTCTAGTTGGGTGTATCTGTTTTTGCATGCGTTTTGTGCATATGTGTGTGTGGACACCTGCAACAAAGCCCCTGTGCACATTTACTTTGGTCCTCAGGATACGTGCGTAAGCCTTTGTTTGTATGTGTGTGTACGTGTGTGCATCTGTGTGGTGCCAATGTACCGTATAAGCCACCCCAGAACCTGAACAAAACAGAACCGTCAGTACTGCAGTTACTTATGATTATATGTATCACCCTCATTTGAGAGGGAAGGGAGGGGTAAGAGAGAGCTAGAGAAAATGAGACAGAGCCACTGTGTGTCCAGGTGTGAGAAACAATGACATTCAAAATGGGATTTCTCCATACAAGGATGGGATCCCTTGGGAAGAGATAAGGCATTTGTTTTAATATATTTAAAACCTGCACCCCAGAGTATGTCATTCAATTGCAGAAACACCTACATTTTTGCAAGGGCCTCAACAATGCCCAGTAGCCTTGGGCACAAAGACACATCACTGTATGCGCACGGATAGGTCTTTAAGTAAAACAAAAGTGCTTCATAGAAGTCTGGTGGGCTTGCTTTTTACGTCTTGTGTTAGCCTCGTGACAAGTTTATGCAAAAACACGGTGAGATAATTTTTTTCTTTCACGTTCGCTCTTTGGCGGGTTACAGTGAGGTCACGGTCGGCCCCTAGGGTTATCTTCTCATGCAAGCAGTATCCAACCAATTTGAGAAAATTATTCCTGTTGCAGGGTCTTGGCCAAAGCTGTCCTCTATGTGGTTGTGATTAACCATGGGGATTTACGTTTTAAGAAAAGGCTTCCGAGCCCGAACCCGTGTGGGCGAAATAAACAGACACAAGCATTAAGACCAAGAAATATGGCACAATCTTGTAATCCATTCTATATTATTATTTAACCAGGCAAATTGCAAAGACAAAGCCCTTATGAAGAGGCAAGCACTCTGGTTAGTGTTTCCTATACTCTTTCAATTATTAACTATCAGGATTTCCATTGAGGCGTGAAACCGGCAAAGTTAATGTACAGAAACAACTCGCTAGGTCCATGAGTCTCTGTGTTCACAGTCTCACCATCCAGCAGGCCTTTATCGGTTGGACCACGCTGAGATGTGAAAGCAGGCTGAACTCTTATCGGGCCTCCATTGTAGAGAGCATTATCGCCCGCCTCCAAATGCGTCGGACACATTTGATGAACAGTTTGAACGGTATAAAGCTTCCAAAACGGAGACATTCATCCCCATATCGTGCCGTAATGCTTATCTCTCCGTGGAAGAGAATGACCCATTCAGTAGCCCATAGTGGACCGATAGACCATGTTCAATGATGACCAGTGATAAGTGACGACGGGGCGCGGGCCGTCCCCCCAGCTGGAGACCAATAAACCCCATGACTGTGCTAATATCCCCCTCTACTCACCAGAGGAGAGAGAGACTGTGCTTAAAGTTTCTGCATGGATGGTGATCAACGTCGTTGCAGTCGAGACGCCCTGCAGGGATGGGAGTTATGATTTATGCTGTGATTGTTGCCGTTTGAGAGAATAGCCGGAAGTCCCCAGTAGAGCTAGTTGCAGCCTCTATCGCTATTGGGCTGGCTGTGACGTCCGTTGCGTTGTGTTTTTCAGCAGAACTAGGTATCTTTGGTGTATGGTTACTCTGTAATAATACAGCGATTGTAGTTTTTTTTTTTTTGCAATTGCTTCGGCATTTCCGAACCGGAACCAATGCACCTCTCAGAAGGGGTACGGCCATTTATTTTACCACCACATCCTCTTCCTCCTCCTCCTCTTCCATTTGCCCTCCTCCACTGTAACCTGCCTACTCCAGGTTGTTGCTATGTTGTTGCCAGTGAATACTAATCTTTTGATACTCTTCCTACAATGTGAATCAATCATCAGTACTGTATTGTCACAATAGCATTGCAAAAGCAATGACAAAGGCATGCATGTACAGTACATACTGTCAAACATTGTCTGGAAAAGTAGTAAATGGGACCATAGAAACAGTGATAACGGATGGTAAGAAAGTATCACATCCATAGATAATATGGTTCATGTTCCACTGTAAATGGTGTTGGATTTCTTTACCCTGGAGCTTTCATGATAATTGAAAAAAAAAGAAAAAGGTGTTTATATTTAAAAAAAAACTGCATTTTAATGGAAAAAGTACTATAATGTTTTCGTATTAGTGCCGAAGCGATTGCAAAAACTATGAAATTATTTGTTGGTTTGATTAATGTGGCCTTTGTTTCAGGAATTTATCCAAACAAATTGAATCAAAATCCTTTTCATGCCATGTTCTAGCATGGAGAGCTGAAATTAGCAGTTTTGGGCTAACAAGGATCTGTAACGCTTCTTAATTTTCAATTCAATGTAAGATGAGAATATAAAATCATGAAAAATAATTGGAAGTGCGAGTACCATCACAGAGATCTCAATTGGAACAACGGACCATTGAACAGTGAAATTTTCACTTGTCCCTGTGACCATGCAGGACACACAGATGAGCCATTTTGAGTTACTGTTTCTTCAAACCCAATTTGAAATAACAATTGAATCTGCGTATGCCTATACGAAAAGCTACTTGACAAAAATTCCTACCTGCTTATTTACCTTGTTCCCAAAGACGTAAGTCCAAACTTACTATATCTCTAAACAAGTGGCCTTTTATCTCAAATGGACTTTCCCTCCTATAATAATGATTGCAGGGTTGACAGTTTGTTCCCATTCTTGTATTCCAAGTCAAATCAAGGCCAGGTCTGATTTCTCTCAGAGAGAAAGAGAGAGAGAGAGAGAGAGAGAGAGAGAGCGAGAGAGCGAGAGAGAGCGCAATGGCTCTCCACTCTTCCACAAGGGAGCCTTCAAAAGAGTCTATTGCAAGGAGAGAAAGCATTAAGGGGGCCCACTTATTAAGGCAATTCACATCCACCTGCAGGAGGAAAGAATGATTGCCCTGGGAAGATAATTGTGCCTGGAGAAGCATCGTACAAAAGGTGCGGTAAGAATTTTATCAGTCAACTCTTCACCGCCTTTCCCTTCACCGATAAGGTGGGATATGAAAGCTGGCGGGGTGCAGGTGGGAGGCAGAGCGTGTCATTACGCTAGAGAGAAGGGGACGGGGTGGGGGCAGCACAGACGATAACCCTTTCCTCTCCTTCCTCTCCTTCCTTCCTTCCTTCCTTCCTCCCTTCCATTTCGTTTTGTTTATGCTGTGTGCTCGGCTGCTCGTTTGATGAGGTAAACGCACCGGTCCCCTGGCACTTGAAATCAATTTTTGACTGGCTGTGTCGCAGCAGATACCTGAAGGGCCCTGTGGCGAAGCTCCCACGATGACGCCTGGCACAGGACTTGGCTTCCCCTTCCTCAAATCTGAGAGGTGCTGGGCTTCTGATCAGCGGTGGCACACTGCCGCGCTTGAAAGAAAAAAAAAACACACGCTCATAGATTGAAAACACCAACACATACACGCACACACTCACAATCTTATTATTCTCTCCCGCAGAGCTGGGTGAGGGCTTCTGGGTGAGCTTTGTTCCTGTGAGATTGTGAGGTAGACTGAGAGGACAGCACATACTTACTGTGTATACTCCTCAACTAATGAACACACAGGCCAAGAATCAATTGTCTAGGCCTCAAATAGGTCCTGAGTAAAACAGCCTTCCCTTTGTTTTGCTACATAAACCTTTCATGTAGAATAGCCTCATATTTGCTGGACATGGATTATTCTACAGCAAATAATGGATTGAATAACCCACTTATGTTAGGATGACGGAGGTTGCTGTGGCAACCCTACTCCTAAGAAGAGCCACTGTGGAAGAGTTAATTATTGGACACAAAAAAGCCATTCTTTTTACATTTTATGTTCATTGCTGATGTTCTTGATAAATTAAAGTCTGAGTCAGAGCTTTACAGATCTTTCAGGAGCACAGGTGTTGGTGAAGGTCCCAAAAACAAAGGCAACTTGGTTCTGTCTTGTTTTGCGCAAGGGTTTCCAAGGGAAGAAATAATGAACTGCACAGCGCACCTGGTTCACACACAAACACAACCTTGTTTAGTTGGTATACAGTTGTTTATCTTGGTTTTCGGAGCCTAGAGCGGAGAGGGTCACAGACCGGATTCGAAAGACTACTACAAGCACTACAAATAATGAACTTCTGAGAAAAAAACCTGCCAGCAATTTGACACAGCAAGTCGTTCTGGCAGCAAGCAAAATAAGTGGGAGGAGAGATCAATAAGAGGATGCTGTTTATGTGTAGCAAGTCTCCTCCAAACATCAAGCAAAACCATTATTTCGTACCGGTTTCTGGCTGCCAAATAAACAGAGCATGGGCCCATTAATTTGTAATTATAGAAAAGAAAAGAGCAAACACTTGATGGCATGTGTGCCCCTGCTCAGTAAAATAAAGGTGGCATGGACATACTCATAGAGTTGGTGATTAACATGCAGTAATTGTGGGTCTTCTGGGAACATAGGTTATAATAAATTATCATTATGAGTAGGGGTTTATTTACCCTGAATAATTCACAGCTCGGTCCTACCCTATAGACGAAAACAATTTTTTTTTTAAGTATAACATGAAATATTACAGTCTAAAGTTTTGACATGTACAATGCAAAAAACAACCCCCCCCCCCCCCCCCCCCCCCCCCCCCCCCCCCCCCCCCCCCCCCCCCCCCCCCCCCCCCCCCCCCCACACACACACACATTTTGTTAACTAATAAATAATACAGAAAAGGCCTTGCCAACCATCAACCTTTAAAATAATAATAAATCGACTTCTCCACAGATGACAACCCATACATTACAATTCCCTCTCCCAGGAAAGGGTGTACATGTGGAATTTTAAATATCCCATTACGCACCATAAAGTGTAAATTACTTTGAAGTTATCTCTTTCAATATGTAGCAATGGAGCTCTAGATATCCATTGAAACTTGACTTTTACCAGTTGAAGTGGTAAATCCTGACGTTCAGTGGTAGTTCAGAGGAGGTGGGCAGGCAGCTTTGGTGAGAGCGAAGATTCCGGAACAAGTTAGTGGTTAATTCATACAAGAGCTACTTTCTCTTTGTATTATGTTGGCATTCACCTTTAGTGCACATCCTCCTTGCCTGTCTGTCTCTGAGTGACAGTTGGTCATGCTTTTTAAAAATCCCATAATCCCTAGCTCTGCCACTGTTTGATGTGATCTCTTCCCTGGGATAAACACTGCTGCCCCTGGGGCCCACGATAAGCACCTCTTCTGAGAACGACCCAGTCGATGAAGACCCGGATCACATTCTTTGAGTTTCACATGCGTGGTACAAACCCCCTCAAAAAAATCCGACCAAGAAACAAAAGAGTCTGTTATTTATTTATATGGGAATAAGCCCTGGACACTTACACTGTGAAGAAGTCACAGCATTCAGTTGAGGAGTAGGCCATATTGCTGGTTAAATATATTTGGGTTCCTTGGAAAACAGGTTAACTGAAGTTGTACATTTCAATACTTGGATTTAAGGCCAGCAGTATATTTGCAACTGTTCTTAGCACTGTATTCAGATTTAGCAGAACAATAAGCATTTGAACGATGCAACACATCCTCATTGCCCTTTTAATCAGTCAGCAGTATCCATGTGGTATCCATGGGCTATCCATATTTAAGTCAGGAGTCCTCATGGCAGGGCTGGAGGATGGTGTGTCTGGATTTGCGGAAGACGGACGTTTTTGTGCCCCTGACACTGAGACAGTAACACTTTTCTCAGTGTTAACAGTTGTGCTGAGCTTGACAGTGTTTTCTTAATGAGCAACCTATCCATGCCTAAAAATTTACCCAATACAACTTATTGTTAGCCTTCTATGAAATAATACCCAACAAGCCAACTCCAGTGACAACAAATCATATATAGCTGGCCTGGAGCTGGCTAGCTGGCTGGCAAATCACTAAACCAATGGCCACAAAGTGAGCTGGTAACTTGCAAAACGTGCAAACTCAACTGTGAAACTATACAAGACTACTAATATTACTTACAAGAATCAGAGAAAAAAAATGAACAATCAATAAACAATCACAGGTATTAACAGTTTTAATTGTATTGTTGAGAGCAGCTAGCTACAAAAAGATTTTGCAGTTCACTTACCAATGTCTGTATCACATGTGTGACGTGTCGTGGTTTGGCGATAATGTGAAGGAGGAGCACTGACTAAGCACACCCACACCTTCACAATGGCCAATAGGGAAGCAAAGCATGTTTTGATGACCAATGACAAAATAACAGGAGACTATCAATACGCAAAAAAATTGCCATCATTTCTTACGGGGTTTTCATTGGATAGGCATATAAATTCCTCTGGGTGGTCAAGGCTTATCTCTAGGTGGGCACCCAAGTCCACCGCTGGACACGCCCCTGCTGAGAATCAATACCTGGTCCATGCTGTAACAGAGATTTTTGGATCATAGAGAGCAGACATTATTTATGCCAGGAGTAAACTATTGATGGAAAAACAAACACACACACACACACACCACTCTCTCAACTCCACTCTATACACACACAACACAAAAAGAAACAAACACCGTGGTGAATAGACACACAAACCCCCCCCCCCCCCCCCCACACACACACACACACATAGTGGGAAGCTCAATGACACCTCGCAAATTCAGATAAGAGATGCTGTCATGTTCATCTACCACCATCATCATTCCAACATGGAACGCCACAGTGAGCTTGTTTTTGTTGCTCTCTCATCTTTCCATCCATGCACTGAAAAATTGGATCATTTGCATACTTCTGGTAGTGTCCCCACTGAGTTTTGCGTGGGTTACATGTGTACCAAAATTCCCCTCATTGCACTTTTAATCAGTCAGCAGATAAGGGCGGGATGCGCAGAAAGAGAAAAAAAATGGCGGCATACAAAAAAGTTAATGAGGTTTTTCCAGAACTACACCTCTGGAGGCAGGGGTCCATTTAGCTGCAATGTCATTATCCGGGAATTAAATAGGCACTGTTGTTTTGCTGTGCTATCAATTTATATGCTTTAATTGCATAGCAAACTCTTCAACCCAAACACAGGAGTGCTAGCTATTTATACATGGTGTGCTTGTTTAGTGGCTTTCCGTGTTGTTATGGTGTTGGTTGCTAATATTTATTTCTGCCATAATGTTGACTCAATATGACAAACATTTAAACTCTCTGAACTGCCTCCTCTCTCTCCCTCTGTCTAAATCTGATTATCTTCCTGTTCTAAAGCTTGCTACAGATATACAATGGAAACAAATCCCTAAACTCGTTGTTTTTTCTGCCACTTTTCCAACTCCTAAACTAGAGCAGACACCAACTCATTCTAGGACGGTCTAAATAGTATTCTCACCCCCTTTAGCAAGTTGAGAACTAAGTTCGAATAGTGTTTCAAGGCTGACCCACCCGGCAATCCATCATGGTGATAGCCATCTGAGTGAATCTCCTTGTACCTGCAAAGGCCCTATAATCGTCGAATATAACACCAATCACTATCACGCATCGTAATCCATGAGCCAATCACGGCACACAATTATCTGACACATCAAATTGGTTTGATTGCAAATAATTCTCCGCGAGGACATATTAGCCGTCAAAACAAATTGGAAGGATGTCTCTCCTCTGTGATTCAGTTTTGCAGTGTAAAGAGAGGAGGAACAGATAACGCCGTCAAGAAAGCATTGTAGCTGTCCCAGTTCGAACCTGGGTAGTGTAACACCTTCGCAGCAACACTGGAAGTGGCTAAACGATCTAAATAGGTACCTTGGTCCCAGCTCTGTTGCGTAATGCTTCGCCACGGTGGCAGAGGGGCATCTTCTTGGCTACAAATCCTAGAGTGGGTGTTGTTATTCAATGTACACAGCCGGGGGAAGGAAACGAGAGGCGGCGCAGAAGAAAACAAATGTGACAGGAGGCATATCAAAATGAAAAATAATGCAATTTCTTTCGCAAATGCATTTTTCTCCCGCCATTGTGTGTGTGTGTGTGTGTATATGTGTGTGTGTGTGTGTGTTTGTGTGTGTGTGTGTGTGTGAAAAATAAACACTCCTTCCTTATATTTAATGAATATGCCGTGTTCAGTGCAAAACAATGAGGATCTACGTATCTTAACTCAAGTCCTCACTTTGATTGGCCAATCGTTCCAGAGATTTCATAAAAGTGTTGCCGATAATGTGAAGAAACGGGTGAACTCCGTTCTCTAGAAGAGCAAAAGTAAATGCAGGTTTTCATGAGCTTTACACTGTCCTTATATCTCTATTCTATATTATTGTGAGTCACAGCAACCTTTTAATTTAGTCGAGGATCTCGAGAGGGGCGGTGCCGACACCAGGTGCATACTAAAAATAGAGCTCTCTCATTGGACTGCCTCCAAGGAATGTCATTTTGTCATGCATTATGCATTTTATGCTTATGTGGGACAAGGAAATGAGGTAGCTGAAAAGACACCTGTGGTTGCCAGTGAGAGAAAAAGGCAACTGGGAAAATGAGTCTATCATTAAGTCGACTTACTGATAGTTAGGAAAAGCAGAAATCCTTGCCGAGACAGCTCTGCATAGCTATGAATAGTGAAATATGGTGAATGATTGATTGGCTGGCTGATGGAATGGGAGCAAGAGGTTGGGTAAAATACAGATATGGCCCATTTGTCCATAATGAGCTGTTACGATTTGTCAATTACTGTAATTCCGTGCATATTACCGCAAAGGACATCAATCTGCTCTTGACAAAACCAGTGCTTCCCGCAAAGCTAACGCTACAAGCACCAAGCGTATGAGTCAAGAAATGACGTATTCTTTGGATATGATACGTGCAGATCCGGCTTGTTGTATTGAATCTCTTAACATCACTGGGTTTAATCACTGACTGGGCCTATCCCTAAAATACTCCTTTCCTCTCCTCATGGAAATCCTCCTTCCTAAGTTCTCAGTCGCATTTTCAAATCACCAGCCTCAGCCCCCCTTGCTCCAACCCCCCCCCCCCCCCGCACCTTTTCTCTTTCTCTCTCCCTCTCTCTCGTTTACTCTCTCTTACTATGTGTTAGATAAACGCCTGTCTCCATTGCTTGCCTTTAAGCAGTGTGCCCGGCTCAATAGAGAAACTCCGTTATCTCCCCTTCCCATGACTTTGGTGACAATGCGATACGAGTGAGTGCAGCTCAGCGTCCGTTCAGCGGACGACGCCCGAGGGAGGCCGCTGAACAGGACCCCCCTACTGCAGAGTAATCCCCTCTCCCTCCGCACTTCCGAGCCTGGTCCACTGCAGGGTTTTAACGTGGCGGGGGGGGGGGGGGGGGGGCCTGCAGAAAGCCGCCAGCACTTACGGCTTTACGAGGAAACCCGAGAGGCGGTGTCGGGAGAAGCATGGCTTTATGACGTCTGCAAGTCATATGGTGGTAACCGGGGTGGAATTGGGTTCTCAATCTTCACGGCGGAAAGGCCCCACGGGGGCCAATGGGGCGAGTGTTTTATGGTGGCTGCGTGAATGACACTGACATAGAAAGGGGCTGGGCACAACGAGAGAAAGAGCAGGGAAAGATGAGTGGGAGGTACGGCCATTTAAGTGGCATGCCCGCGTGTGTGTGATTGCGTGGGTGGGTGGGTCTCTGCTATCCCCTTGTAATAGATTGATGCTATTGTCCCCGAGCTAATGGTGTAATTACCTGCTTTGCCTCCCATTTATGGGGACTGTCAGCTGCATATGACTGTGTGCCGCATGTATGGCAACACGTTGTGGCAGTGTGTACGTGTGTTCCCACTCGTGCAGTACGTGAGCCAGCCACAAGACGTGTCTGATAGAGAGCAAGAGAGAGAGAGAGAGAGAGAGTCAGAGAGAGAGAGAGAGAGTCAGAGAGAGAGAGAGAGAGTCAAAGAGAGAGAGAGAGAAAGAGAGAGAGAGTCAAAGAGAGAGAGAGAGAAAGAGAGAGAGTCAGAGAGAGAGCGAGAGAGAGAGGGTGTAAAAACGTGAGTGTGATCCAGCTCCGGCTGTCCTGCTCCAGCTCTTCCAGCCCTTCCAGCCAGCTGCTGTTATTATCCCCGCGGTGCCAAGCAGAGCATCAGTGGAGGAGGAGGAGGAGGAGGAGGGGGGGGGGGGGGGGGTCTGGGAATGGGAGGGGGGTCTGGACGTGCGGGTCAGGAGGCTGCCTCTAATATGGGGGGTAACTGTGTATCTATGCGATGAGGTCCCCACAGCAAACAGAGTGCTCAGTCCCAGTTAAGCTTGGGAGCAGGGGGGGACAGACAGCAGGAGTGGAGCAGACAGGCATTAGCTTGAGGGTAATTGTCACACCCCGGCCACCCAGAGAAAGAACGTCTAATATTGCAGAGGCGGGAGGGCAGCAGCAAACCATTACCTGGAACGGCACAAGCTTTTTCTGATGGTCAATGAACTCCAATTGGGCTGGAAAATGGTTCATCAACTACCCTGGCCAGCCCAATTTATTCTTTGGCAAGTGTGGTCGAAAAGTGGGCAGTCTACATTATCGATAGTTCCAAAGATTTGAGTAATTTTTGACCCCTGCCAGTGGACGTTGAGGACAGGCAGATTGTGAGAGGGGGATAAAGTGTTCTTGAAGATGAAGGAACTGTTGAATTTATGGATGTGATGCACAATAGCTCGATAATTGGGAGGCTTGGTGACTCAATCTAACACATGGCCTAAGGGTCCCAGGTCATTTGCATTTTATAAGCCTAATTTGCTGCATAATCAAAACCCTGGTGGTGCCGTCTCAGAAATGTGGCCTTCATTTTATTCACTTGTAGCCCATCGATATCAAAGGTATTGTATCCTGATTTACACTCTGCACGCGTACAAACCAACACTTGTCCAACGTGTTCTGAAAAAAACGTGATCTCTAAAAAAAACTATTGTTGAGAAATGACTTTGTGAGTACTTTTTTCTTCTTCTATTTTCTTAATATTCACTGTGTATTGCGGCTGCTTCCTGGCTTTCACATAACTGGTCGAAGGAGGAAATTAGCAGTGGTCACCAACAGGGAAGTCGAAGGACAATTTAAGAGAAAATGTAGGAACATCAGCAGGAAATATTTCTAGAAGCAAAACACTGTACGTGGGTCTTTCAGAGAGAATTGTTTTGATCATAGCTGATTGGTTGACGTTTGAGCCATCACATCCGCCCAGTTACCTTGAGCTGGCATTCAGACATTCATATATTCATGTTATGCATGTATTGATTGAATTGTGTACTTTTCTGTGTGGCAATTAATTCAGTCCTTCGTGCTCACACCAGGTAATGAAAGCAAAAGCAGGTACTGACATGCAGCAATATCAAACTCTTTTCTGGCTCCTGACATAGCTATATTCAATTCCTTCCGGAGAGGTATGCTGTAGACCGTTGTTCTAAGAGACTGAGAGAGCATGGACAGTCTTCCACAGGACAGGTGTTTGGATATCGGACAGAGAAAGAGAGCCATTAGAAATTCACTGGGACAATTGCTGAGGCAAATCACGTCCATGGAGACTGCCTGTGTATTTTTCTTTGTGTGTGCATGTGTGTGTGTGTGTGTGTGTGTGTGTAAATGTATGTATGTATGTATGTATGTGTACAATCGTTACTGAAAGAAAACAACAGATATTTTGTTTCTGTGACTTTATTTACACGGCATCAAAATAGTCCTCCCTTCGAACAACACTGTTATATCAGCATTGCTCATTGAGGCTCTCTACTGGTTTAGTCTATCATGTTGGTTTTCAAACATGGTACTGATGGTATGTGCTTTGGTGGCTATGAATCAATGTCGATCTATGCACATGTACACCGTAGACACAAACACTCCAAAAGAAGAATGGTGATAATTGGAGTTCTGAGTGAGGACAATTGTGCATGCTATTTTGAATAGATACAGTTGATGTTGTACCTTGTTACTGTGTTCTTAAGTATCGGAACCATAAATAGCTGCTGTCACACAACACTGCCTTTCTGCCTGATGGAAAAGCATATGGGCTATTTGGTAAATGAGTGGTGTGATTGAAGGAGGTCCTTTGGCCAATGAGATGAGAGGGATGAGTCATGCAGTTAAAGGGGAATTATGTCATCCAGCTGTCTGTCAAATTAGCCGTCTGACCGTCCTGTGATGTTTCAAATGCAAAACACAAGGAGAGAGCGAGGAGAGCTCTATGTCGGTGTTGAAATGACATTCATTAATGAACAGAGAGAATGCCCGGGACATTATTATCCCATTATCCATGAAGCTATTATGACATTTGAAACCTACTCTCACCTCTATTAATATGTACAGGGAATTGAATACATTTTTGAAGAGGAGGCTTGCAACCAAACCAGTAAAAGCCTGTGCCATTCGGACGACTTCTGCTCCACATTTTCAAGGAAAATACATTAAGCGTCCCTGTGTTGATGTCTGACTCTCTGACATCTGCTTCTCTCAAAGTTCCATAGATTTCAAGAGGTACAACTTCTGCCAATGAAAACCTGGTGAGAACATACTATTTTCCATCGATGTAACACTGGTGACATATTCCCCGGATACCGGCTAGAGGAATTTAGCTCAAGGTGCCTTATTTTTGCGGCCTCAGCGTTCAACTCCTACCTTAGGGATCCTTCTATTCCCGCTGAGATGCACCTGCACACCTTGTTAGCAAGGAACCTGAGCGTTTTTGTGCAGACCTGGCAACCCTGTCAATCTTGCGCCAGTTGTCTGATAATCCCCCACATCTCCTCCAGCATGTTGTGCCGCTTGCTCTCAAATTTAGCCCGAAAAGGTACATGCCTTTCATCCCTCGGCTCTCTGGACTAGAATGGATGTGTGGATTGATGCAAGGCGCAGGTCACATGATGGCCAGATGAGGGCACTGTGGTATTTCTCTGCTCGGTACCCAAGTAGGCCAAGAGGAAGCCAAGATGTGAAGAGCAGTAAAGTTACCCTTCGTATATTTCCATAGGCTTCATGGGTGTAGGCTGAGGATGCGTGGACAGACTTCGGTCAAAGGTGCACCGTCAGCGAACTTACGAGAGACCTACACGTGCGTTAGGGTGCAGCCACCTTCCCAGGGTAGAGAGAGTAAGAGAGAGAAAGAAAGAGGGTCTAGAAAAATAGAAGGCAAAGGCAGAAAGAACAGACAGAGGAGCTGTGGGGGCAGCAGCGAGCGGATGAAACAGAGAGGTTCCTGCCGACTCAGTTTACTGACAGAGAGCCGCATGACGCTCCCATCCCACTGTGTGCTCAGCAAAGACGCTGTGTTTGGGGTGCCTCGGCGCCTGCCTTTGCAAAAATCACCCACTAAATGTGCCATTCACTTTTTAATCCCCCGGCATTTAATATGGTGAACCCGCGACAAAGAAATAGAGAAAAGCACCACGGTATTGTACTTGTGTCTATTGGAGGAAAGTTTGAGAGCACTTCTCACACAGCTTTGAATTTCTGAATGTACTTCTACCCTCAGTCAACATGTCACTTCCTTTGATGGAGGTGACTCTGTATATCAGCTCATTATGTGTATGAATAACAAGCTGTTTCTCATTCGTTGAGAAATAACTCGTATGGAAGTAAGTATTGACGCTCATCAATATGTGTGCGTTACACACAACTGACTACTGAAAGTTTATCATTTGCCAGGATTACAATTTACTTGACAGCACCCTGGGATTCCTGACACAGAAACAGAATCGAAAAGTACTTAGCACTCTGAGGCATTTCATTTGATGTGTTCGTTAACTTTAAAGAAGGCATTTGCTGTTGAAACCTATCTACTTATGACTACTCAAGGCTTTAGCCACTCCAGTTTAATTAAGGTAACGGAATTTACAAATATTTTATGATGTTTTCCTTAAAAAGTCAGAATTTCCCTCTGCCAATAAATGCATGAATTCCATCACCATTTAAGATGTATCTTTGTTGATACAGAGCTGTATATATTGAAAAGTGCTTCAAAAGCAATGTTCGTGAGAAACTTAATTTCATGCTGAGAGAAGATTCAACCATTTTACCCTTTCTTAATAAACAGGATATTCCCAAGTGCACTTACGGTGTCAAACACGATCTTTGCTCAGGAACCTCACAGTGTAACGCTGTTTATTTTATGGTGTGCATTCAAGGGGGCTTGGGTTTGCTAAATACTAAAGGGTTGAGATCTAACTCTTGTAGAATGATTTCAGATGATTCGTCACCAATTTATTTTTCTTACCCTGCCATCATCACCATATAATTGTCCCAATAAGATCGACAAAGGCAATCCAGAAGAGAAGTGTAATTTGTCGGCCAAAAATACGCATGTATAGGCCTCAAACCTAACCTCAGATCCTACAAGCTCCCTATGATTGAACATTTGCCAATGTGCTGTAATGCATAAATGTAATGCATAATTGTGTGGAAAGTGGGGTACCTTTTTTCTCCCCATCCCAGTCCGTAGGCTGTTTGAAAAATGAACAACTCAAAAGATTGGTTTTCTAAATGCATTTTGAGGCAGCGGTTTGTGTAGGTCCACCAATATACTGGAACAGCTTTGATAGTATTTGGAATATAGATAGAATACACATCTAGAAAGGTATCATTATTATGATGTGCTGGCTTGCAAAGAGTGCAATAAATGACCAATATTAAAGAGCTAAAACATCATAGCACAGCAGCATGCTAGCAGGTAGGAATGGATGATTATTCACTGTCAATTTAAACTAAGAAAAAGGTATGAGTATGAGTGCATACACGAAGACAGCGTCAGCTAGTTTAATTTAATTCATTGTAATCCTTACATCACACATTGAAGACTTTGATGAAGACGTGCATTTTAGTCAGACACAGGAAAGTTAGGCGTGGGAGGTCTGGTGCTCACATGAGAAATTGGTGTATAAATTAACAAGACAGAGTAGAAAAAGGAAGAAAACACACGCTTCTTCACGTTTTAGCTTTTTTTCTGTAACGTTGTGTTGAAATATATTATTCAGCATATGAATGTTGCTGCTAAAAGGATTCACAACTTTTTTTGTTCAGCAAAGGGGTCATCGGATAAGCATGTACAAGGACATTCACTCAGCATTCATGCACATCTATTCATATAGTCCAAACATCCATGAATCCCGAGTTACGAGTAAACCTGTAATAAGGGTCAATTGACACAAACTCCTGTCCTATCATGCATTCAATACGGAGTGTCCTAGTTTTACATCCACGGCAGGCCTTCCCACGAAATCTTGGAGACCCTTGACATCAGAAACTGTCGAAGGCCCAACAAGATTTGTTATGAAAAATATTTTATGAGATCCTCCTAGCAAACTGCAATCCATTCCTTCAACATTAATTGTTTAATGATGATTAAACAATGACTAGCTACAATTTGATAATAATAAAAGAAAACAAAAACTTTTCCCCACTTTGATGTATGTATACATTATACTGCAAGGTTTGATGGTTAAACTGAAACGACTCTTGTTAACAATGAAGGAGGTAGTAGTATGAGGAGGCAAGGCCATCATTGTGCGATTATTGTTTGTTGTTCAGACAAAGCAATCCAAAAACCACTAGCTGTCTTTGAGTCCACCTCAACTCAGGTATCCATTCAGCTCTTGACAAACACGCAGGAAAACTCACCGAATAGCTATTTTATGACTCCAAAACAGACAAAGGGTTTACATAAAGGTTTTGCGTGTACTGCTGAACATTACACATACATGCTGTGGGTGTACGCTCAGTACATTGAACATTATGGCTGCCCAAAGGGGTCAGAATAGGTATCGTGAGAAATGATATGATGCATGACACAGTGAAAAGCATGTATGTATTTTTTGACACCAAAAGCCTGGTTTATACTTCTCCGTGAGCGCGTTAGCGAATGTAAACGTTCATTTGGCGCTCACGTTCGCACAGTGGTTTGCCTACATACTTCAACGTAAGTTTAAAGGGCCCACTAGGTGGCAGTGTCGAATTCAGTAATCCAGAATGTACAGAAAACCGTAGAAGAAGCACAGACATGGAAACTTACGTTCATGTGCCGCGAAAGTATAAACAAAGAGACCGAAGGTTTCTCACTGCTTTGCATATTTTCTTATATCAAATCAAATGAAGTTTATTTATAGAAAACTTTTAAAACAAGCAGAGCTGACCAAAGTGCTGTACAATATATTCATATACAGTTTATCAAACAATAGGCCTACAGAAAACAGTTGTAACATATAGCCTATATATAGGCCATTACTATGTACAAGCTAAGTGCATAGAAAACCGCTAATATGATTCGAATTGAAAATCAGCCTATCTGCTCCAGTTCATTGTGTCATCTACGTTTTAATTCGTTTAGATACAGCCAAATATGACCGAATATCTACTTGCATCCTACCCTGCTCAACCAATCAGCGATTGTTTGATGCACTGAGAAGACGCTTCGCGGGTTTGGGAGGACACCCCGTTAACACGTCGGCGGGCCTCAGTGAGCCACACTTTCTCAGAAACCCCTGCTCTTGGAAGCTACGCAGAGCTGTTTACGTGCTGCTTCACAGAAGTATAAACCAGGCTTAAGTCACACCAGAGCCCCTTGGCTTTTGGAACACGCTACTGTAAGACCTGATGGCATTTCCATTTTCTCGAGTATGCTCTACACTCCAAGACTGTAATTTTATCATCCACACAGTCTTTTGCTATCAAAAAGGCATTCTAATATCGAACCTCTAAAGTAGCCACCACCTAGATCACAATCATTATTATGGAAAGGACAAACAATAACGATCACTATAATTCTATGATTCACTAGAACTGTTGTTATGAGCTGTCTGGGGAGAAAACCCTTCAAAACATGCATATCCACTTGGATCTCCTCAGAAAACATGTGGAGCAGGGCTCAACCATGTCAGAGCAAAATTTACTTTGACCACTTGACCCCATGCGGTATCTGCTATGCTATCCAATCTGTACGTACAGTGAATGAATGCATGTGCCATGTTGTCACGTCGGTAGAGAAGGAGACAGTGATGGAGTGCTAATGCCCTACTTTGAAATCCCTTACCACTGAAACATACCCGTGTAAGTCTGGGCCTAGCTAATGAATACTTAGTAGGTTGGGGAAAAGGATTGCCTTGCGATTGAACCCCCGGCTCCTACAACTTCAGCAGGGTCTCATGGATCTCCCAGAGGCAAAACGTGTGACTTGTGCAAGTGGCTATCGGTGGGTGTCGTTTTAGGGGGCTCATACAATTCGCCCAGAACCAGAGTATTTGCCTGCATGCAAGCGTCAGACCTACCCCAGGACACACATACTGAACTCCTTCTACTGTGCCCCCCTGCAGACTGCAGGCCCCTTCAGTCAGTGAATGGATCAACTCCAGCAACCGGAGATAATCCCTTTGCTCATCCAAGGATCTGGTGCTCGCCACGTCAACAAAAAAAATGTAATAGACTATATGACATAACTGGGAAAGGAGGTTTTACAGATCAGGACGTCAGGTTGCTGAACATAGCAACAACCTTGTCCATTTGACCTCCTCCATCAAAAGATAAAGTTGAAGAAAGGGTGGTTTCCATGCTAGAACCAGGCGTTTGAGTACTATGTGTCCAAACCAGGCGTTTGAGTACTATGTATCCGAACCAGGCGTTTGAGTACTATGTGTCCAAACCAGGCGTTTGAGTACTATGTATCCGAACCAGGCGTTTGAGTACTATGTGTCCAAACCAGGCGTTTGAGTACTATGTATCCGAACCAGGCGTTTGAGTACTATGTATCCGAACCAGGCGTTTGAGTACTATGTGTCCGAACCAGGCGTTTGAGTACTATGTGTCTGATCATTCACATGTTCTTCATTAACGGCGGGGAAAATAATGCAGCTGAAGTTAGGCACTTATATATTTAATTCAAACTTTATGACCTATCCACATTCATACACGCTCATTCAGAATGCAAGCAGAACAGAGTAATTGTCTTATCCAGACAACTGTGTTTTCTGGTTTGATTGACTATTGCCTCGGGGTCGAAAACAACAATTTCTTACTTTGTGATCATGTTATTCATGAATTCAGTTGTTTTGTTTATAGTTCATGAATTAATGTACAAAATAAAATAGAACTACCTCAAATGAATCATGCCCTAAAATATAAGAACCGACGGTAAAGAATTTACCCATTCAAAAATACCCATTCGATATTACATTTTTCAACATGGTTTCCGAATCCTAATTTAATCCCTCATTATTTCTATACTACACTGTATGTAATTACCATCTTTTTAGCAGTTGTCTAAGGTTCACAAACCTGTTGAAAATAACAATAAATAATAGCAAAAAATAAATAAAGATCTACAAGTTTTGAAACATCTAAAGAGAAATAGCCTGCACTGCACACACAAGATAACAAACGCACACGCACATAAAAAACACAACACACACAGACTCACCTTTCCAGCATAGGGTCTGTTGAGTAAGGGAGACCTGCATGTGTGACTCGTTGACTGCAAAGCCATCTCTCCAGGGAGCATAATGTTGAGAAAACACTTTGCTTCCTCCTTCCAACAATAATTTTGCCATCAAGCCCCTCCTGTTAAAAATCTATAGCAACAGAAACAATTCATGGCAAAACTATTTTTCACAGCAGAAGGTGGAAGAAAAAAGCACAAGCGCGTACCCGTATCACAAAGCCTTTCTGCCGCAGAGGTTAAATTTCTCAAGTGGCACAAGCGGAGTCTGTGTCCATGCTACGGTCAACGCAGTAGTCCAGGGCCTGCTTTTGTTTTGGGCTCTTCATTGAACTTCAAAGGTGAGGCATGCCTGGTTCACTTGCAAGAACGGAAATTAAGGTCAAGAACGAGGCGGGGGGGGGGGGGGGGGGGGATTGGTTCGCTGAGACGTGAGACTTTTGTGTATCTCTTATGTGAATACTGACGATAATGACCCTCTTGGTGAGAGCTCGCAATTATGTTGGGGACCAAACACCGGCCACACAATACACTGAAGTTGTTTCAGCTCTTATTGTTTAATTGGAGAATAATGCAGGGGCATGGTATTGAAACCAAGTCCTTTTTTTTGTGGCAAGCTCGGCAACCCCATTCAGACTTTCAGGAATGTACAATCTAGTCAATTATTGGACTCTCTTTTTCTCTCTCTATCTCTCTCTCTTTCTCAAAATCCCTCCAGTCAGTTATAAGGTCTGTAATTACGGCCATGACCTTTTGTAGGTTAATGGCAATTGACTCTCTGCACCGTCCTGGTGAAAGGCTGGGGGATCTGTTCTGGTGTTCAACGTCTATCGTGCTCTGCTGCTTTTCCGATGGTGCTCACTGGGGGGGGGTTCCAGAAGATAAAGGTTTCACAGAAGGTTCCTCCAAGGTGTATGTGAGTTAATTCACAGTTGCAGTTGGGATTTAGAGAGTCACACTCAGTACAGGCTACTGTGAAGGTCAAAGATCGATGAACATAACGAACCATCGAGGGTCTCTCCCTAACGGCTCTCCAAACTAGTTTGCTGTGATCTGTACAGCTGCTTGGAAACGCTGGAGCTGAATTTGTCCTTTTTTTCTCTCAATACGTTACCATCTAAAGAGTAAGGCCAAGGCAAAAAGCAATCTGCATTAAAAAGGTATACCACACTCAATTTACACATTCTTTTTAAACTTTGTAGGCTGAAGAATTTAACATAGGTCTAATCTTTTGAAATGAAAGTAATCTTTCAAAAGATTTTAAATTTCAAAGCTGCAATTATTTTTTTATGTAATTGCAATGTAATTGCAACGGCAAACCTTTTTTTATATACCAAAAAAGCCACGCTTTCCCACTGTCTCATAATATTAAATCATATTATATTTGGAAAGGACATCTCTGTTTGTTTACCAAAACTAGGGATCCCAACTCGCACAGATTTTGTAGGATAGCTGTCCCCCTTCGCACAGTGTGCTATTGCAAATCTGGTTGCTCCTATGGCGCCCAGGCTTCTTGGAAGGGCACAGTGGAAGTGGGTGTGAAGAGTGCAACGTTACACAACCGTCCTCTGTGACTCTGCCACACGTTTGATTGAACCCATCTTCAGACGTTCACTTGCACTGTGGAGGGAGGAGGGGCGGAGGGAAGGTTATTGCTGAGACGCCGTGATGTTCACCGCCAGGGCATTACCATAGCAACTTGAGCAAAAGCCATGTGCCGTAGTTCTTTCAGGTTTTCCGATACCGAGGACTTTGCCTCCATTGACAGGCCCTTTAGGCAATTTTTTTCAGAGGAATTAAGCAACCGTAACACTTATCAAAAGATGAAATATTTGCAGTGATTTGAAATAAAAAAAAATTACGTCACTTGTATTGCATCCACAATGACACACAAGCAGACTAAACATGGCAATAACACATTTCTAATAATAAATAAAAAAACTTTACTTTTGAGTATTTGGCTCCAATGTTAGATGTTGAGACATTTCCGAACAATCTCATGACACATGGCGAGAGCTGGCCAGCCCTGGCCTCTCAAGAAGCAGTCAGAGGTCCAGTCAGAAATCTCCCGTGTCTGCGCTTTCTTTCTCAGACAGGCTCTCTCTGCCAGTAACCCTGCTGGCCTGAGGTCACCCATGGCTCCCGTGTCGACTGCACTCCCCTAGCCTCAGCGGCCGACTGACTGACTGAGGGGCTAGGAATCTGAATGGAAAAGCCGTTTAGATAACTGTCCGCTCCCTTTTTTCCCACTCCGCAATCAAACATGAAGGGCCATTCCTCCGTGTCTTGCCATGGCTTACCCGTGGCGTGTGCCTCAGACCTATGTGTCACCCTCCTCCCTGCTCTCAATGGCTGCTTACTGTACGTTATAATGACAGTGGAGTTCATGATTGACTTTCAATGGTTGATTTTGTATGTCAAATTTGTCTTTAACTAGTGATTTGCCTAACCCTATTTTATTCAATAAGTATGACTAGAATATTAGCCCAATTAAAAGAGTGTTATCAGGTTTGTATTACATATTATTTGAATTATAATGGTCTAATTTATGTTCCAGGCTAAAATAAAAAAAAACCTGTAAATGCGAATACATTTAACTAGCTTAAGCCCAAGGAATTCCTCTGTATTCATAAACATGAAGATATGATTTTAGACAGCCTTGGATGCACATGGAATGCATACATACGCGCCTACATTTATATAATCTCTTTAAAAGTTTAATTACGTGCGGCGTGTGCAAAATATGAATACGACAGCTGCTTTGATCACCGTCTGAACAGGCAAACAGATGCTGGTTTTGGACGGGTCTCTCTCTAGAACACCCGGGGTTCTGGAGCTCCGTCCAAGCTGGTGAATCACAGCACCACGGCTTGGGCCAAAAAAAAGGGACACCAGTTTTCATGGTGGAACTTCCTGTGCCATGCCGAATGTCATCCATCATTCGTGGTCAGTGAACGCGTAAATACCCCTCCCCTTGGCCGCAGAGATTGATGGTGACCTTAGCCCGCTTTATCGGGCATCCACTTCCTTTTTCTCGCTTCCTTGACACTGGGCCGTCCAGCTTCATGGCTCACCTCCTGTGAGATGGGACCTGTTTCTACAGCTCGGAGGGCCGTCCTTAGCTCAATGATTTGCGAGGCGTTACCTGTTCACCATTCCCTAAATGCATTGTGTAACAGTTAGTTCTGACAGATGAGGGGATGTGAGACCGTCTGATACCCTTTGGTCGGCCCTTGGAGTCTGAAAGCTCTTGTTCAAAGTGAGTAGGATGCATAGAACAAGAACAAAGGACTATATTCACCGACAAGCCACTACCAAAAGTTCAGGTGGATCTGTTTATAAAAAACAAACAAAGAGCAAAAATATATTATACCAACTTCTTTCTTTTATCAATCTGAAGTAAATCCCATTGACTTGACTGCAGGAGAGCATTATGAATTAGTTTTAGTTATCATCATTTAGTGAATTTTTTTTTTGTTATGACCAACAGTGAGGTGTGAAACCTGAGGTGTGACATCTTAAAGCAACATTCGTTGACACATCGCCAAATCAAATGACAACACACCACCAAACTATTCACGGTTCTGTCTCCTCCCAGCTGAACGAGAGACTCTTAAATAGAGGCATAATTGATCGTTAGATGGTATGCAAATGAAAGGCTCCTTAACGTCACTCTCGACAGGCTGCACTGATTCTATTAGGGAAGAGGAGGAGGAAACAGGAGGCAAAACGAAGGTCCATCTATTTTGCTCCCATCAACGGCTTCTGTCTTGTGTGCGCATGATGTAAACAACTCCATTTGTCAAGATACGGCGGACCTTGGACTGTCATAACACACGGCACCCGCAGCAAGTCTCCTTGCCCGGGGAGCTTTAACACCGTCCAAACAGAATTACCAGCTGTCAGGTGGCTTCTGAGGCTCCCCCTTCCTTTTGATCATGGGCCGATTCACAGGTTCAGAGACGGCCTCCCGTGTACGAAGCAGAGAACTTTCTGTGTGTCGAAAAGGATTGGAGAGTAAATGTTCCACCGTGTCTCCTATGTGATGTGGCCAACGGTAAGCCCCCCTGAGGTGGACTAGCCGTGTGTTTTCATTTTACGCCATTGGACATAGTTGGCACGAGTGAAACGGGTGTGTCACAACATTGAAACCTTCTCCTGACTCCACTGTTGATGGACAGGTGTCTTCTTTTTTACACTGGAGTGCTCGTGCTTCTGATGAGATCTGATGAAACAGCTCGCTAGCACCATGTAAGCTACTGTTGAGCTACTGTTGAGGTGTTGTGTCTATGTGGCAAGTCAATCAACAGTTCTCAATAGACAGGAAACCCCGGTGTGCAGGTCTTTGCACAGGACGTGACCTATCATCGATATGAAGACTTGTGAAATGAACACGAGCTTTGCTTGACCTTTCTTGCGTGTTGTGTCAGGCTGGATGTGTGAGTTCTATGGAGCGCAGGATTCACAGCTCAAGTCGCTGTACAAGTCTTTAACATAGCTGCTATGATACTGTCTACCCCGGTGAAAATGGCAACGTCAACACATATCTTATTTAGTTAGCTATATACACAGCATTACCAATGCCTGAGGTCAACCGAAATAAACAAAGTTAAACCTTGGTAATTATGACCCATAATCGTATTTCATGACCTATATTTGAATGTAATGCACAAGGCCCTTTTCAGAAAAATAAGACAAGATTACAGAGCCTCAGGGAAGTTGGAAAGTATAAACAATAGGAAATCTAGCACTCATGTTTGGATGACAAATCAATGTCCATGCTGTGTCTGACCTAAACTCTGTGCTGGTTGAACAATGAATTGAAAAAAAAAAAAACAATAAACAGATGAAAACCCATATTAGTTTTCATTCAACTTAGAGCAATGGAACCATCTAGTCCAGTCTCTGCAGTTTAAAAAATAAATCGAAAGCCAGTGTAGTATTCTTATTTTCTTACTCTCTACATCATTACTTGATTCACATTCAGATTATTGTGTTTGTACAATTAGATGCCACATCTATTGTTGTGCTTGAACGGTCATATTGGGCTTTATGAGAATAGCCTGTCTGTGAACATATCCTAAGGCATTTTCAGTGGCCTGTACTTTTTTGGTCATGGAGGATGAACACAATGGAGAGACATGCCGTAGGGCATTAGTTCTAAGTGTTGAAACCGTAGAAAAACACAAGCCATAATGTCTCTAAATCCAGGCTTTATTTTACAAAGGCCAACTTCAACTCTATGTAACAATAGCAATTTGGACAGGACAAATTCACCATTGAAAATATAGATAAATGCAAATTAAATCACTGAGAATCTTTGTCAGCAAAGACACAGTATTTGAGGAAGACATAATATAATATTTGTTCAAAGATGGAAGAGAATGTGTAAGAAAATCAGTTAGTGCTAGGAAAACCACCACAAGCTCCATCTTACAGTGATTGAGTAGATTGTGCTTATTTTAGACCCCCATCTATGTGCAATTTCTTCTCGTTTCTCTTTTTATTATTTCAAACCATTAAGGCTTTTTTAAACAGGAGGGACAGACATTTTAATGGGCTATGGCTACTGTCTGCATTTACTGTACCATAAAAATTGTACCATACAGAGAAAAAGTGTTGAGCGTATTGCTTTTCGAAATAAGTGCTATGTCCTATTGTTGATAGATTAAATGATAGTTTGACCAAATGCAAGCATGCCTTGAGTGATATATTTGGTAAAAAAAAAGGATTGTGGTTACCTAGCAACAAGCACCAGAACCAGTCGAAGGCTAAACTATAAAAAGCTATTTTTTCCCATTTCCTTCGCCGTCTCTCTCTCTCTCTCTCTCTCTTTTCCCCTCCCCAACTCTCTCACTCAGTGTTTCTCATACAGACATGTAAGTCAATACTTTTCCTGAAGCCAAAATTCCACTCTCGATTACGTTTAGGCCTTGGAGTGGGAACAAAGTCCATTTATTATGCTCTCATCTAAGGTTTACGTCCAATTGAAATATAAAGAGAGCCTGAAGACTGTGGATGGGGGGCATATAAGTGCTGCTGAAAACCTCTGCTCATTTGCTGTCGAAACAGGTAAGCAAAGATTCTTCTGTATGCAACAAATATGACAGATGTAAAGGCTTCCTGTACAGTATAATATAAGGGGGACCAGGAATATGAAATTGAAGTTTTCAATGTCAACATTGACAAGCGGAAAGCAAGAAAGAGTGTCTCTTGAAAAGGCATCGGCACAAAACATAGGAAGTGAGAAACTGTCCTGGGGGGAGGCATTATTTTGCTCCCCAGCCACGTCAGTCATTTTTTCTCCAAAGTACCCACCGTGTCATACACTTTTGTCCTTGCTCATTCCAGACCTCTGCTGTTTTGCCAACTGCCGGCAAAGAGTGTCGACGTGGAAGCACTGTCAACACTTAATCATTGAGCACTTACCTCATCCACTCAGACAGCAGTTTCTTCAAAAGGCCAGCTTCGTACTACCTGTCTCTTTCCATCACAAACACTGAGGCGTTTTTGCCTTGCCAAGACATGATTAATTAGCCATGCGGTGTGGGCAATGTAATTGAACACAACACGGCAATGACACAGTGTACCTCAGAACAAAATGAAAAGGGGACGCTATTTTATCCCCACTTCTATTGCAAGGTGTGCGGGATCCAATAGGCTAATAAATATGACTGTTAAGGCTAGATTGCAAATCCATCATTAACATGTTTTTTCATGTATAAAGAAAGGTTTTGTGTACACCAAAAGATTGAAAGGGTGAACTTGAGAAGCTGTTGTTGTTGTATTGTTAACTCAACAAAGTATTGATGTATGGGGTACAGGAAAATAGACCCGTCCACTCTACGAACCGTTAAGATAAATGTTCTATCGGGTTTTAAGTTACTTTCTTTCACATCAACGTTGTAGGTTTTTTTGGTTGCCGAACTTATCATACCGACTCTCCTCAGATTATTTTGTGAGGGGATTCTTTCAGGACACTCAAGAAAACGCATTCTTATAAAAAAATATGGAAATGTAATTATGTCAAAAGACTGCTTGTACAAACCATAATCCAATTTCAAGTCATATCAAAGCTAAGGGCCTGTGCAAAAAAAGAGGGATGGAATTGCCTGTAAAACACACAAGAGAGAAAGCCTGATCAAAAGAAGTCTTTTATACCAACAAAGAGAAATCCTCTTTATTGGCGGGGATTGTACAACACTGGGTGGCTACAAAAATGTCTGCTTTATAAGTAGATATGTGACTCATCCCAATTTGCACAGTTATGATTCAAGGCTTCATTGGCTGTTGGACTTCAAAAGGATAGTGAGGTTGTACATGTTGCTGTTGTTCAGTTCATAGTAGAAGATAGATTGTCAATGTGTATTTTCTGAATCGAAAAATTAACTGTGTGTTTTGATACATGACATGTGTAGCATGGTCTATCAGATAACTCAAAATGCACCTGACTATTGGAAACAAGTGACACAGACGTAAGCACAGACAGCTACCAAATAAATGTCCACCATTGTGAACAACTCATTAAATAATTTCCTGGATATATTGATATGAAAAATAAATCTTAATTATACCAGGTTGTTGACAATATGCAATGGAACACAGAGAAGTGCAGTCTATTATTCAATTAATAGCTACACATTTACACACTTCTTGGCATAAAGAGACTTCCATTTCGAACACTCATAAAATCCTTGAACATAAAGCAGCTTTAATTGGCTGTGGTAGGATATCACACGTTTTGACTGATGCCAATTATGTAGAGGAGGTCTGCACAAATGGCCTCCATCTCCATGAATCCATGCACACAAAAAACAAAACATATATTTATGTAATAATCAAATTTTCACAATGGATAATTATGACATGAAAAATGCTGGGAAATGCTTTTAAATGTGCCTGAGGAATATTAAGTGAATCACAAGTTCAGACTATATTAAAACAAAGAAAAAAAAGTAGGTCGTGAAACTCATTGCCCTCAGCTTAGCTGTTATTTTAATAGGTGAGGGTAAAAAAACAAAAAAAATCTGTGCAAAGAAAATTAGCTTAAGATGGCATTATTAAAGTGTGTACTCAGATTAAAAGGAGGAGAGAAACTCATCAGACAAAGGTTAGCCCATCACCTCCAGAAGGTCCCTGGAGGCCCATTCAGAGAGACGGTTACATCCCACAAGTGTCTTGCCGGATGTCCGCATCTACAAACAGCAAAGGAGTGATCTGCCCCTCTTTGCCTGCGGATTCCCGCAAACAGAAAGAGGGCCTCCCCTCAGTCTGCCGGATGTTCCACGAGTGGCAGCTGTCCTATGTCCATGTTAACACATCCAGCAACGTATCACTACAACGAGGCCTGTCCCTCAGTGCACCCGGACGTCCACAACTACACCCAGAAACAAAGTTTCTATATTGCGGTGCGTCCTTACCGGTTCTTCTCTGTCAGCTGGATGTCCTTTAATCATCTGACTACTGCACATCTAACAATCTCTTGTCCGCTTGATGTCCATTCAAAGATAGCAGCAATGTTGGGAATACATCCACATATTCTTTGCTGCAATCTTACTCTCTCGTTACTGTTGGTTTGTCAAGGCTGAATTCTGCCCAAACGTACTGTATTATAAGGTTATAAACAAAATGCTTCTGGTTGTCTAGTAGGGTAGTAGTTTCGGATGTAGAGATATGTTTGTTTAATTGGAATTGAAGAATATTGCTTGGCAGTATGCAGCAAAAAGAAAAAAAATGAAAAAAGTCAAGAAAATGTGCCACCTCAAAACCAAGTTCATAATTCCCTATAAACTGTGGCAGCTGGAGAACATTTTTCTAAGTGGGGCAGTGCCATTGTCAGTCATTTTCTGTAATTTTCAGTCATTTCAATTCAATTTGACATAAATTGCAGGATACCAGTGTTCTGTGAAATTGTCAGTAATTATTCAATGCCAATATTAAACAGTTGAGGCGTTCCTAGACCGAAACATGTACAGTTCCATATGTAGCTGGACAATGTTTATTGCTAAGGTCAAATATATACAAAGAAAAAGTTGATCAGGGGAATTTGTGTTTGTGTGTGTGTCTGACATCTTATTTGTGTAGGCATTTTGCCCTGTTCTTCTGAGTGGCAAAAAAATAAAATAATAAATAAAATAAAAAGAAACTCTCAATGGCCGTGTTATTGAACTCAGGATTTTGTCTGATAAGTTTTTTTCTCTCCATGAAGAGCATAGCCAGAGCATTCGGGCGAAAGGTCCTGATCCTCTTGAAAGCACAGAAACACCTCATGTCATGGATGTGGTGGCAAGAATCTTGAGGAAACCGACAGTCTCAGTGAATGCGCTCTGAAGGTTGTCCTCCATGAAAAACTGTTTGTAGAGTGACCATGGAATCGTCTTAAATGACCATGAAAAACACTGTACCACACAGATCTTGTAAACAGAGTACTTCTTCAATTTACAATTATAATGACTTCTAATAATCCCCCCCCCCCCCCCTCTCTTACTTATGTCCAGGCAAGTCAAGACACAAAGACATAGGCTAATTATTTACATTGATGATCTGGTAAAGTTCAGTGGTGGTTGTGGCCACATAATTAGAATTAGTGATTATTTAGCTACTGTTTCAACTCAATGGATGCTGTTCATAATATCGCTATAAACAACATTTCAGAATGAACAAAGAAAACATAAACAAATTATACTGTATAATATAATGCATATAATAGGCTACGCATTATTCCGGAATTCTGTATTAACAAAAACTCTCGAAGTCTAAGCCTACTTAATACCACTCGAATCACGAGCAGGATAAACATAAGGCAGTTAGTTGTATGGCCTATGGGTTCTAGATGGGCTGTTTTATGGGTCCCAAATGGGGTTGTCCGCGGGTTCCACACAGCACCCACATGTGTTTGCTCAAATGGGTCATGAGTGAGTTCCAACCAGGCTAGTGATGGGTCCCAGCTAAAATGGCCATTTTGAGCCTGTGTAACTTTTACCCACACGTGACCGACCCAGTGCCTGCAGTTTAACCACATGGGTGTGCCTGTGTGGGTCCCACATGAAATGTCTGTATTGAGCTCATGTCCACTTAATACCCACAAAGCCCAGGCAAATTACACATGGGGCCATGTTTGTATGTTGCAAAAAAAATTATTTCTAGGATGTTGGCGCGTTGGATTTTGGGACATGAAGCATCGCTTGGCAACATCTCTGGGGTAAACAAATATTTCACATACTACTGTATGTCCTGCTGGCGCACTGCATACAAATTTTTTGGCATATTTAATATGTTACGGATGCATAGTTGACAATTCCAAACACAGCCTCAGTCTTCCAGCTTCCAGCGTGTCCTGCTTAGCAGGGCCGGATCATGGTCCCGTGACGTCCCTGGGCACGTCTTTTGGAAGCCCCCCCTTCCTGCTTTTCTCATATTAGTGTCTTTCTTGCTTTCCTCCACGCAACATCATCCACTGGATCGTCAAACCCTAGCTGTCTGACGAGGTCCGACACTATTGACATAAGTGACAATGATCTGAGACGTGCTTGGCATATGCTAAGCCTCAGCTCGTTTTTCATTCTGCCAAAAAAGGGACATGTCCACTCACCCTGGCAGTTTGTCACTGGAAAAGTTAGAAAAATCCACAAAACACATTTGGGGAACAATGACTGCTGATTAAGGGCCTGCAATGTCTCAATAAATGTAATCGGGCAGTTCTCACCCTCAGAGTCAGTCACGAAAGACTTGATTTGAATGAGTTATTTGGCCAAGTCTGATGGATATGCAGCAGAGATTGCATTTACCCCTTCCACTATGACATCACTGTTAAGCACCTGACATCAATGGAACTCCAAAGAGACTGGTCAGAGACATGTAAGGAACCAAGCGATGTTCAAGGCATGCCACTAGCCCAGCAATGACCCCAAAACATGCTTCTATTTAGAACTTCTCCCTCCCCTCCAGTGTCCCACCTGGCTCTGAGCTCTTGTCTCCAAATGATTTGCGCTTCCTCTTTCGCTGTCAGTCGTGTTTATATGACTGCGAGACGACGCCTGTCACATTCAAGGCTGCCCTTTCAAAAGCCTCAACTGGCCCCGCTGTCCCGTCACAAAATCCCTCAACGAAGACAAAAGCTGTGCTGCTACAGAGATGTCAACGTCCCTTTTCTAGGTGCATGCTTGCAGCTTGGAACTGGTCAAGCATGGCGTCCCAGAAATACGCCATCACCAAGGTGTCCACAGTCCTGCGGCCTCCAGCAGCCCCGATTGGAGTATCTTTTTTCTCATTATCTTCATTGCACATTCTTTCTCTCTAATGTGTCTGCCATTTATCCACAATGCCTTGGTTGATTCTGCCCGAGCACTTCAGCGAGTACTGGACAGCAATTTTTAATGTCAGTCTGACATCTGTCATCGGGAAATACCTCTTTCCCTGTTTGTGCGTGAATAAAAACCAAAATGTGTACAGTGACTGCACAACACGTGAAAAAAAATAAAAAATAAAACAACACTACTGTCATCAAAGACGTGAGCACCTACAAAGTTAAATGAATGGCACTGCACAAGGCACATACTCAGAGTTTGTATGTTTCAGGTGGACCTATAGCCCATTGTATTTTCTTGACATGTTGCTTGCATTGTCATATGACTGACCTCTACTGTTTGAGAGGTCCAACACACTCCGCCACCGTTTAGCTGTGGGGCTCTAAATTGGCTTATTGCCTAGGAATCACTCCACAACATTCATGCTTCTAACAACCCGGAATATGAACGTCTATTGGTTCATGCGACAGGTCTGGGAATGAATCAACAATTATATAAAAACTAAATTGGCATTCTCAACATCCCGCTCATTTGCTATTGTTTGACGAGTTTTCTGACCCATTAGCTCAATGAATTCTTGATGACAAATAAGACACTGTGTCCTTTTCCCCAAACTGTTCAGTATGTTCAGCTAAGAATGGGTCAAATTGTGATAGAAATTCTAGGACGCCAAGGAAATTACCGATATGAGTTGACCAAAACCGTTCATCATCTCCCCGCAACGCTAGTCTTCTTTCACCAAAGAGCTTGATCGCTGCGTCGACGCCATTCAAAATGTCCCACCAGTATTTATTACATTCCCCATAAAGTTGCTGCATGAGATCTGCAGCTATAGCACTGCCCTTTTGTCTGCTGGTGCATAACAAGTATTACCTATGGTCTGCCCTCTTTTCGCATTCCCCCTCTTCTTTCCAATTATTAAAATGCACATGCAAACCAGAATGTGTGGAAAAAATCATAGGGGGACAAATGTATGGTTTAATCCTTTAAAGAAAAAAGAAAAAAAAAGAACCTTTCAGTTGCAGAAATAAAAGGGTTTCCAAAATATCTTGTACGTTTTCGGGAAAATTATGTAATTTAATGCTACCCCCCCCCCCCCCCCCCCCCCCCTTTTCCCAGAACACTTTCACCCCCATCCCATTCAGATGCATGAGTAGGCATCTATTGCATATGCAAGATGAAACACGCACCTGCCTTGCAGAGATTGAAATCTGTCTGACATGGCAACACAACCGCTCACCCTCATCTGTCTTCACAGGGTAATGAGACAACAAATAATGGCCAGTAGAGAACCTAACCTCTCGCTAATGGCTGGTGACTGACTACAGTGAGGAAGTTAATGGCAGGAGTGGTAGATAGCTGATGCATTACAGTCTTGGTAGATTTCCAGTAGGGTAAAGGGGAATTTAGTTATGCTGGGATCATAGGATACCAATAAGAAAAAAATTACAAGACACAGAGACAGCCAGGTTTAAGTAAGGACTTCAGTCAGATTGCATATTGTATTTTTTGACTCTGGGGGGTATTCGATCAGAGAGTGTAATAACCTATTGTTTTGCCTCTGGAAATTGCGGTGTTTCTCAAAGTAATATATCTTGAAAAAGCGATTCTTTCATTTTACGAAGCAGGCTCAACGTTAATGAGGAGAATTTGGCTTATTGCGCTAGTTTGGAAACTTTTGGCTGGACCTATGAAAGTTTTACACAGGCAATATTGTTTTCCAAACAAAACTTTATATAGAAAACGTTATGTATACAAATTTAACTTAGTACTAATGTCGGATAGCTTTATATTTATGTGGTAAAATCATTGTTGATATTAACAGGGTTAACATTTAAACAAAGCCACAATAAAAGTGGCATACATACAGTACCAGTCAAAAGTTTGGACACACTTTCCCATTCACTTCAGTGGGAAAGTGTGCCCAAACGTTTGACTGGTACTGCACCTATCAAACACCTGGCAATAACCTTAAGAAAACTTGCTCTACATTGCAAACATTGTTAGTTACTTTGCTTTCACACACTTGACATGGAATTCACTTCCTGGTGTTAGGTTATGAAATATCCAAAATCAATATAGAAACTGCTTTAGTTACTAGAAATCCTATTTTATTACAAAAAACATTTCCTAACATTTGGTATGTCTGATCTATACAAGCCTGCATTTGATAAAGTCGCTTTAGCTTCTTGCAACGGCAGGGATCTGATGGCTTTCATAATCAATGATTTCATAATGATAAGGGAATTGGGGCCTCAACAAGATGGTTTCCATATTGGCAAGTTTCCCAAATTAGATTCTTGGGACATCTGCTAGGAGGGATGGCGCAATATGTCTCCGAGCTGGGGTGCCAGTGTTGGATAGCTCCTCTCCAGATAATGGCAACACCAGAGGCATATGTTTGTAAAGGAGGACAGGAGGGGTAAAAATATTATTACAGATAATAAAATGAGGACTCTGCAATGAAAGTAAGGACTAAGCAGTGGCGCGGCCGACGAACGAGACAAGGCATGAATCAGGGCGAGCCATGTGGCAGGCACACCTGCTGCGGGACGCTTTGATGAACATCTCGCTGTCACCGCCCTCTCCCCCCCCCCCCACCCCCCCCCTCCACAGGACAGCGTAATTACAACCCTTTAATTTCCTCCATCTTGAAGGCACCGCTGTGCCCAGGGAAGCCCGGGGTCGTTCCAAATTCATCACACGCTCATTACCACAGGTCATGGCTGGCGCTCTTGTTTCTGTGTCCCACCAGCATCCTCTGTTACGTCCCCCCCCCCCCCCCTGCCAGATGAATGTGGGTGGTGTATGTATGTAGGGTGGCGTATTTACATTAACAGAGAGGAACATGATTTGTCAGACAATGGAACATTTTGATGTTTGAGAATTCCAGCTGTGTGTTTGTCAATGTGAGAAAGCCCCAGTCTATGTGCCTGGGAAGGTTAGAGACTCAGATTATGGTCGCAACCTTTTTAGAGAGAGAGAGAGTGAGAGAGAGAGAAAGAGAGAGAGAGAGAGAGAGAGTTGAAGGGGTGACAGTGGTATCTTGTTAACCATTTAATGTAAGGCAGGGTACACAGTTGTCCTGTGAGCCTACACAGTGTAACCTTACCTTACGTTCCCTTTGACTTTCACATCTCACTAAAGCTGCCATGGCCCTGGAGTGATACGGACGCTCTGATTCAAAGGGAGTCCTTTTTTTTATCTGATCACTAGAAAGCGGTCTGATAAAGGTCCCGAGCAACTTGGAGTGTAAATAGGTCTTTGAGATAAGGTGGCATAATCTTTCTCATTCATGCGCAATCATACCTGTGGATTTGCAAATCTCTTTGGCCAGCCAGATCCAATTGGTTGGTATGCTGTACTTTCGCATTGAGCCTAAGAAGCTTACAAAGTCATTGAAAGAACCCGTAGCTATGTCGGCTGTGTTCAAGGTAAAGGAGGTCGGGAATCAAACGCTGGGTAAAGTTTCCTTATTTCATGCATTTTGCAGTGTTTGGCTCACGGTGTCTTGCTCTACGACTTTTGGTGACGACTGTGTTTCAAAGAGGGAAAAACCTTACAGTGTTTACTATGAGCTATGACCAGTCAGTTCATACGACAGGCTTTCTGTGGATATCTATGTTGAAAAGGGTTTCTTTTGTGAACATGTTTGTTTTTATCATCGACCGCCGTGTCAATTAAGGACTCGGAATATAATCTTCCTCGGGGGGGGGAGTGTTGTTGTCGAGTTGAAGCTTAGGTTCAGTGTCCTTCAGCGCAATCCTCGGTGGTGGCAATCTCCCATTTGGATCGACTGTAATAAAGTGTTAGTCGACGTTCAAGGATAAGGTAAGGGTGAGCTATACGACCAATTACAATCTGGCGGGGCCCAAAGATCTTCATTACAAACACGCAAACAACCTCGTTAACAAATGATTCACTTTTAATATCCGCTGTTTAATGGTTTCATATGTCACCGAGAAGATGCACCGTTATAGCTGGGGCCAGACGCACGCTGGTGTAATCGATGCAGCAAATCCTTAGGGTGTGGGAAAATTGGAATCAAGAATACAGCCATCTGCACTCCAACAAGAAAGGGAATGAATATGCTAAATAGAGCTTTGAGCACTGTTTATTTTATGAATGTTACATCATTCATAGAACCATTTAAGGATCTAAGGACCGCTCCGAACCTTGAGATATAAGATTGAAGCAGTCCGTAGGGGAATGCAATCCTTTGAGTCCATACGGCATTTTAGAGTATGTACATGCAACCTAAAATTTCAAATGAATTGTTTTTTGAAGCCCCAGGACAGGATTGTATACAGTATGAATGGTCCATAAGCTATCACACATAGAACGGTATACCCATGACCTCCTAAATCCCCCATCTTCCTCCCCCTGGCTACGTCTGAAATAGAGCGCTTTAAACGGTTCCTTCCAAGCCACCTGGATCAACCTGGAGCAGTACTTCAAACTCCCGTCCACCCACTGGTGCCGTTCTCCTGTGAAACGACAGACCGCCGTATGGCTTATCGTCTCTTGTCGCGTAGCTAAGCAGGGCCTCATTTACAGTCCCCCCCTCAAAGCCATCGAAATGTAGGGGGGCTGCGGGTAGCACGGGGCTGAAGCCTGGCGTATTTGTTTGATGAAAGCAGGGCTTCCTATCAAAGACTTGCGGAGATTAGCGCTGATGACACACAGGGTGTGTGTGTGTGTGTGTGTGTGCGCGCGTGTGTGTGTGAGGGAGCGGGGGTGTCCACAGGAGAGGAGGGATCTCTCATGGGCTGATCGCGCGTTTAATCAAGAGCCGCGTCACTACGCCGCTCCTCACAATCTTTGCTCTGGTGAGACCATTTCACCTTGGGTATTGCACACCTTTGAAAGGTAAAGTTCCTCGCGTTTTGAAACAATTATCGAATATATCCCCATTGGACAACAGTGAATAAAACAAATTAAAGATGAAATATGAAACCAGTGTAGTTAATTTATTTCCCTTGTACTAAATCCTTTGACAGTTTGGGGAATGTTCACAGTTTCATATTTCTTGGTAATGCAGTTCTAAAGTGTGCTTTTGATAACAATGTCTTGTGCTGCTCTAAATCTGCTGTAAAAAAAAAACCTTTCCTTTTAGAATCCCAAACTATCTAATTGTGATTCGACTGAGTCCTATAAGCCAAAGGTATCAGGTTTTACCAAAACCCTTCTTTTTTTGTCATCCAATACTTCCAAATATTGCACATACCACCTTAAGTTGCCAAATTGACAACCTTGACTTCTTGCTCAATTCGAAAAAAGAAACCAGTTACGTTCTGGTAGGACTGTAACAGTTGATGCGACTAATCCTTGCTATTCATCTCACAAAGCCCCCTGATTCATGCTCCTCTCTCAAAGGAATAACTACATCGAGGGAAGAAACAGCACAACAAAGAGATGTCATGAAGTTGTAATCAGTGGCTGTCTGAAATGAACTAGAAGCAATGTATTACCAATTAACGCAGTGTCTGGAGGAGAGAAGTGTAGGAGGAAGAAACAAGGAGAAAGTTTGCCTTATTATCAGCTCATGCAAATTCAGATACCACAGGAAAAATTGGGATAAAAGAACTTAGTTGCAAGAACACTCTTCTTAAGTTAATTATTATGCTCTGGATTTGTCCTCCATCCTGTCTGCCTGGGGCGCAGCAATGAAGGCATTTTCATTGATGTAAACTGCCTGGCGTCACAGAGCGAGGGGCTCTCCTGGCCTCCCATCAGAGCACTGCCGGCTTCTCTCGCCATGATTCCCTCCCAAGGAATGCCCATACGTCATTTACACTGGCAATAAAAGGCTTAAAGCCCGGCACGTTAGTATCAGCTCCCCACATTATGGACAGACCGGGACCTATTTTAAAACAAGGTAAAATAAAAAGGCATCCTCTGTAATGTGGGTGTTTGCTAACAACTGATCTTTTCTTCACACCACCTTTTCCTCAACGATTTAAGTATTATCAGTCACGCGAAGGTGGCATGTAAGTCACGGTGTCATGAAATTCCCACCGCTTTGATAGGTCACCTGCTTCGATGGAGCAATGAGGCTTTTAGTGTTAATTACAATAAATGTTCAACAGATGTTTTCCCTGGTGAGCCATTGGAACTTGTTTGTGGCCTAAAAAAATATAAAAATAAAGAATGAGCACAGATGTGAAATTGGGAGTGACATGTGCAGTCCAAACAATCTGGAAATATGCATATCATTGTCGCAAACATACTCCTGTTAATAAATTATATCTTGTAAGTGTACAGTGAACCACTTTGCAATTTCGTTGGGTGTAAAGCTCAAGGTAATAAGGTGTTATTTGTTACATTTTCAGGAATTAAAGAAATATATAATGTGTCTGGTTAATATACCCTCATGAGGCCATTGCCTGCCTGTTAATATCCCTCTGGATCCAAAATAAAGATGAATTAATAAAGTGAATAAAGATTCCATGTTGACAAATCTTATTTTCTACTGTATAAGGATATGGCATTTTCCAGAACCCAATATTGGCGTACAAGCGATAGCATCTGTACAGATGTTACTCAATTTGGATTAGTCTCTGCAGTCTTTTTCACACAGGACCATTGCTCCTCCCCGGGCCTCCGTGATAAATCCAACTCTATCTAGGAACATCACCGGCTAACTGCTATGCTGTGTGAATTCATCAGTTAAACCTGCAGTACCCGTATGTCTGCCCATCACATGGTGTGACTTTGCTCCCTGGAGCCTCTTCCTGCCTCCAGGCACACCGAGATAGGCATGTCACTGAATCGCCAAGCTATGCATTTGAGCGATGTGTGACGGTTTTCCTCTGGTCCACTGATTAAAAATATCTTTCTCACTTGCCGCAGGACCAAATAAAATGCTGTGCTAAAGAGTTAGAAGCATCACTATAGTGTTGTACTGTGGGCAAAATGTCAGACACAAAGTCAATAGTATCCAGTCCATTGCAAAAAGGTGTTTTACCGGACCTTTGTACATGTATGCATATGCATCAAACAAAACAACACAATTGTGCATCTTTTAAAACAACATGACTTGTTTTGCTACTGAAACCATGTTCTTCTGCCTGGTGTCCATGGAACTACCAGAGATGCTAAAGATAAGGAGATGCAACTTGGATCCTATGGACTAGATAATCATCTGTAGCTTGGAGGCTAAATCCTAACCCCGCCATCTATGGAAGGCACGCACCACATCACATTGGGGAACGATGTATCAGATCTAATAGAGCTATCGTGTCAGGTGCACAAAAGAGTACCTCTGCCATTCTGTGGACAGGGTTTTGTCACAGCTGTTGCACAGGAGAAAGACAGACTTCTGCCCAACCAGCTGATTCTGTCACCCCCTTTGCAGGGGCTCTCAGCATCTTGTCACACCATTCCCCACCTCCCATTGTGTTGGGAGCCCAGCCTGGCGGCTCTCCATTGATCCGCTCCAGAGCTGCGATAATTGGCCCATTACGAGCTCAAAAAGACAGCCAGCATGTGGCAGCGATGGAGTCAAGAAGTCCGCCTACAGAAAGCACTTCCAACTTCCCTTAATGCACTTTAGTAGGATTTTTGCCGCTGTACCTCATAGAGGGTCAGGTAAGAGCAAGCAGCGTGCTGTCCGACGCATTTTGACAGTTCTGCTTTGGTTGATCATGTGGAGTTGTATGCAGGCACACGACTTACTTAGCGCTTCCCACAAGGTTGCCCAACACAAACGTTTTGCTGTTCTCAGATCGGGGGATTAGTATTCTGTGTACAAGACTTGCCTTTTTTTTTTTTTTTTACTTATGCCAAAGATACTTGTACATTATTTTCAAGATATCATGTCACTCTCAAGCATCTTATATCCACTTAGCTAATGTACACCACATTGGTGAAGGGGCTTTCTGGTGTCAGGCTGTTCAACTTTCCTGTTGCACCATCTAAGAGGACAACTCCAGTTATCTCAGCTTTTTTGAGGTCAACACTTGCTGGAAAAATTCAATGAAGAATTTTCAACATAGCAATTTACATAATCTCTGTTACTCATATTTTAGGTACAGTACACCACTTATGTTGAAGGGGTTAAAAAAACAAGCTTTAATTCAGATACATCAAAAAACAAGCTTTAATGAAGATACATCAAGAAATTAAGTTTTGCATGTTTACTTAGCTATCTAAGAAAATAATTAATTTACGTGGGATATATTCTTAAACCAGAACAATTTGTCAGAACAATTTGTCATACATTTTCTGTTGATTAAGAAACTGTAACACAATTATTTAGGTTGATCATATCAGGGACTTTGCTTTGACTTGATTTTTCCCAAACCAATTAAGTGATGCTTAATGAAATGCTGTGGTGACATGGAAAGCTTTTGACATTTTGATCAATGGAGAAATTGATGACACACTATCACCAGTTCATTGAAAGAGTAACCTCTTGGCTATTATTTTAACTACTGACCTGTAGTGCCTATGCAATTAGTCCTCTTGTTTACAACCAGACTTCCACTATTGATTCTTGGTCTTTGTTTCGTGTGTATCCTTTCTCATGAGGTTTCAGCTATACCTAGGATACATGCAGTTTCGAGGGTTGCTGGGAAGGCCACATCCGAAAAGGGCAGTTGAATTAAGATGTTTGGTGTGAAAATACATGTATTTCTGATAAGTAATGCATGACAAATGTATTTCAGTGGGCTTGTCATATGCCAATAACTTTCAGCAACGGCACTGTTGAATGCTTGATTCAGATTGGCTGGAATGTGTTAATTTTTTTGGTACTGTTTACGCATGGATTATTGGCAGGCTACCTACTCAGACCTTATAAATTAGTGCTCTGATCAAATTTGTTTATGTGGTGAACTGGTGATACTTATCCACGTTGACTTGTTGTTAAACGCTCACACTGTCACAGAGTGGCAACAATGTCATAAACAGTGTGACAACACCATGTGTCAAAAAATGACAAGTGTGTGCAATATTGTTATTTGACATACAAGACTTCAGCTAAGTGGTTTTTAGCATCAGATGAGCAATGCTTCTGTCACACTCTTGTTGTAGTAATGATTCGAACAACCATCCAAGCTGGAGCAACTGTGTCTACAAAAACCTCTCTAGGTGACCCTATAAACACGCAATATATTTTTCACTGGGTAGTCCTGTTAAAGCTATGAATCATAGAAAATAACAATAAAACAGAAGTAAGCTATTTATAAGTATTCATTGAGATGTCCTCATTATACTTCAGTTGAGAAGTTCTTAGTTTTACAGTTTTTTTGATGAGGCTCATCTATGCACCACTTTTAGCTCGTGCTTTTGAGTCTTCATAAAATGGCCACCAGCAGCCAGCACCTGCTGTTCCTTAATGGAATTGTGTCACATAAAATAATATATAATTATTTTAATAATCAGACTGTTGCAAAGAAATTTGACAATTTGGTGGTAGACATGCAAATTGCAAGCTGAGGAACAAGGAAGGTGTGCAATTGGAGAAAAATGATTGTGACACATTGGATTGCCTGCGACTCCTCCCTCCCCTATACTATCATCAAGGTCTCACGTCTCTCAAAGCAAAGCTGAGGACATTTGACAGCCTTCAGAGAGCTTGGATTGAATCAATACTGACACAAGGTTGGGGGCGTAACCTTGCTGTCTGTGAGACAGCTGTGCTTGATGGATAAGAAGCAGCACTGCGGATGTTAGCGAGCTGCTATGGCAACTACATTCATCATCCAATTCCAAAGGAAAATCAGTACGTTTTTTTTTTGTTAGACATGATTAAAACATCTTCATGGTGGTTCTGATATAGCATTATCCATCACAATTGTGAGTTTTTGCTTTTCAGCTCTAGCTGACGTACTTACTGAGTCATAGTGAATGTTTCTACAACTTACATTCATAACTCCACATAACAACCTTAAAAAATCTCTTTTCTCTATACAGCTTTCTAAAGATTCGTGGGCAATGGCAATGAGACCTTTTAAACTATTTTACACAGGCACTGGTTCACTGCAGTTCCCATTACACAGTAAGCCACGCTGGGTTGAACTTGGACTTGGATAAGCTGACAACAACGCAGGACATTATTTTCAAACATAAATGTAAATTGAGATAGTTACAGTATGGGTAGTATAATTTACAGTAGGACGGTAGAATATATCAATACAAAGTAAACATATGCAACTTATCCAATGTTTATGTTTTTATATTATAACATGACTTGCACAGTTGGCAAACTCTCACCACTTGCACTGATTGAAATGAATACATACACGCTAGAAAGATAACAAGGATTCCGCTGTTGTGAAGTGACCCTTTAATTCTTGTTCAACATTGTGTAACAATAATTATAACAATTTTAATTATGGCCTCTCAGGGCCACCGTAGTTCAGACATCCACTTGTACAAGGCATTATCTGAGTATTAGCCGTGGCCTCATTGTAACTCACAATCTACAAGGTTATTACTTAGACTAAAAAGTACAAAGTATATTCTTCCAATCCAAGCAATGTGACTTAAAAATAAAGGACACAAATAGTTCAAGATGTTTTGAGATTACGTCCGATGCAGTGATTTACCAATACAGTCGTTTTAACTTTTCACTAGGGTGAACAAAAAGAAAGTTTTGTTGTATGGATTTTTTTTATCTTAAATTGTATCTACTCTATGTCTTTCAACTATTCTAATCCATAGAGGTACCATACACCTTGTAGGTATTCAGGCATCAAGGGAAAAAGGACGGAGTCTAATAGTCTTTTCCTTCCATGCTAATCTTGCTTCTATATCGGCGAAAAAATATTTAGAGGACTGTCTTCAGCCGGAGGAGTTGTGGAGTAATGAACACATAGCACAATATAAAACCAAAATAATACCCAGATTAGCTGTGGCCTTACAGGCTTCTGTCCAGCTTTGTTTATTATTTACTAGTTGTGTGCTCTGAGGCCTGTAGCAGGAGATAATATTGCGTCTTTGGCAGCAAGAGCAATAAGGCAAAGCAGAACACTGCAGGCACATACCACATCACTCTTTCTCCCTGCAGAATATGTGTGGGGAGACAGGAGAGGATCATGGGAAGTCATTAGTCAGCTGGAGGTGATTCTTTGTTTTGTTTGTCAGTAATTCATCTAATTTGTGTGGAAGATGTATGCTGATTTTATCCCAGGTTGTTGGAATTTGAGCACTACTATTCCCTAAAAGAATTTAGAGTGTTTTGTTATTGCTTGTGTGGCTATCTTAATGCAACCATGGAAAGGCATAATTTTGTATTGTTTTTCAGCTCTTGCAACACAGTTTTCTGGAATGAAAACTTCAACTTAGTTCTTCTGAAGGAGAAGAGAATTGTTCAGAATTGCAAAGATTCATTATTTTCATTATGATATATATATATATATATATATGTATATATATATATATATATATATTTAACAAATTTGTATTATTTTCTATTTATCGTTAACCATATTATTGTTAAATTTATTGTTTACCATATTATTGTTAAATTTATTGTTTACCATATTATTTCATATAGACATCCCAACTTCTGTATGGACATTTAAATAGCTCCATTCAGGTTTTTGTACATTATAAAAGCTAAGTCCCTTTTTAGCTTCAAGATGTCACAATTAATTTGATAGTGCAGGATGGAGGGGAAAGTCTCTCAGCAGGTTCAAAATACATTAAACACTCCTCGGTGCCTTAGGTCAAGACCTCTATTTTCTTATCTTTTAATTGTGTAAAATGTTATCTTAATTTCCATGAAAAGTAAGAGCAACACATTTTTCAACTTACAGTTGTGCGTACAATGTATTATGGACAACGTACTCGATAAGACACATTATAAATTTGACTTAAATGGCTGCATACACAGGAATATGCTGTATTTAGATACCAAATGCATGTTCATAATTTTTTTATTTAGCTTTTTGCTTACAGTTAACAATAGATATGTCCACTGTATTTGTAGACAGTTATTAAAATTAACTAAGCTTCTCTATGAGATCTGATTCCTCTGATTTAGAGACAAATAGTCACTTTGGGTCAAACATATCGGTAGAACAAGCAGATATGGGTGACTTGGTTGGTGAGCACTTGCTGTGACTAAACTAGGATGTGGACTCACTGACATGTCACCACACAGATCTAACACTCTATGTATTAATCTTGTAACTAAAGCAAAAATAAGTCAAATCCACACAGATGGGCGTGGGTTACGTGACCAAAAGGCTACTCTTCACACACAACGCAAATAATAACTATGAATTTACTGTAAATTTTATTGAATATAGGCACCTTTTTTGTATTAATGTATTATCAATACCTTTCTACAGTTTGCACATTGTAATATTTATGGGAGAATGAAAAAATCGCCGTTCAGATCAGTCCTCTTGAAGTCTCAACATTTAATATAAAAGTTGTCTGCCGCCGGGCGTGATCTCCCGCAAAACTGAGACGATTTGCTTTACAGCAAATTAAAGTGCATCAATGAATCAGGAAGAGATGCACATACTTGGAGTATAGTCGTTGACCATGCCAGTGATATGCTGTGACCACGAGCATTCTGCATGTCTTCTTTGCCATGGTTTAGAGAAAATTATTACAGCAAGCAAACTGTAGAGGCAGCCAAAACCACATCTTATAAGAAACTACCTACAGCTGCTTTAACTAGATGATTTTGATGAATTGCAAAGAATAAAATGACAGTAATCTAAAGACACAATTACTAATCTGGACAGTACAGAAGCTACAGTAAGTCAAATGGTTAGCTGCATGGTCATATGAAGAGATATTGAAAAAGCAAGATGGTGTAGTTTCCATGGTAACCTCCAAGGGGGCTCCATTGACTCCATGTGTAGTAGAAACAGGCCCCTTGTGAATACAGTCTAGAAGTAAAAAAATAGCTACAGTATAGTTGAATAAGCAGCTCTTCTTTACAAATATGCACCTCAAATACCTATTTAAATATGCGTTGTTTATCAACATGCTCGCATTTCACCATGTATTGCGTATCATTGTTTCAAATTCCTTGAATTCTCATTCTTACTGGGCCACAGATAATCCAAACATGACAATCAAAGGTTATCTTGCACGTCTAATCACTGTTAACCTTCTAATCTAATTGAACATATTTCAAAGGATTCAATAAAAAAAACTTTAATTACACATTCATTTCAATGACCTTGACAGCGTGGGATAAAAATCAATAGACAACCCCCCCCCCCCACCGCCCACTTTGTATCTGTTTCCAATTCAATACAGATGCCATGTGCCTTGGTATAAAGCCTGTTCTAATTTTGCGGCTGTAATTTGTTGGACAAAAAAGTCCCCTAATCCTTGAACAAATCGATTTATTCCACATCTTCTGATGATTTAATCTATATATCAGCACTTTGGGGCACCAGTGATCGTTGTAACGCTAACATTTCATAGGAGGAGGCAACTGGGCCTATTGTCACCTGTTATCAATACTATGACCAGTTCAAGGAGACAGCTGCGGTCACAAAGCAAAAATATATATCTTCAACGCCAGGTAATTCTAGCCTGGCTCATCAGTGCTTGAAGGAGTTGTAATTTTGTCATGCTAAAGTCAAAACATAAACATTAATGTTATCTAAAATCAATGTAAAGGGAACAAAAATGTGTGAATTGTGAGTCAATAAGTGAAAACAAAAAAACACAATTTCCTATCTCATTTAGTGGGCTAACTCCCTGTGTAATAACGTATTCTTTCATAAAGTAGTACCACGGAGAGCACCCACACTACCTCAAAGCAGTGACACTAACTAAAAACAGCATTATTCACAGCTAAACTCCTTCTTGAGTCAAGGGAGAATATGATACACTTTAATCAAATACATGGTACCAGGGAGGGATATCTTTAATGCGTGAGATTTGAAGAAAGAGGCCTCAAAAGCTACGGGGACATTGGAATTACTCAAGGCATTTTACACGAGGAGCTAGACTTCCATAGACATCAGTCTCTGAACTGACTGACACGCTTACGGATGTCACCCACTCAGACCCACTGGAACTTTCTTCGGAGTGGCTCTGAGGCTGGAAGTAAATGTAACACTTTCAGTCATGAATGTCAAATAATTAACCAGACCTAACATTGACAGGGAAGAGCTGGCGTTCAGAACCCAATGTTCTCCTCCTTGCTCTGTGAAGAAGAAAAAAAGGCCAGACAGTGATGAGAAGTGTGATTCATCCAGATAATATGATTGTTTTTAGATTAGACTGGTGTCAAGGCAAAGTGACTCAGTTTGGTTTTATTAGAAAATGTCACTGAGCCTTTGCTTACAGGACGTTGGAACTCCTCGAAAAAAAGTAAACTGAAAATCTTTTTTAGATTTAGAGAACGTACAGTCTAAATGGCTTTCTCTGAGGACATGTATGGAAATTATTATATAATTACCCCTGTTAAGTGTTTGCATAGAAATTTAAATTTTTCTGTGCTTGGTTTTGTCAAGGTCCTGCTGATAGTTAGGATACATTTGCACGTGTAGAAGACTGAATTATTTAGTCATTCTTCAATGTTGAGATATCTTAGTCTCTGCCTTTTGCTTTGGTTTTAGTCGATCATAAAATCAAAAATACCATAACTTGAAAATAACTTTTTTTTAATATAAATATTGATCATTACCAACATTTGTCTAATGCTATGATATATTATAAACACACATGGCATGAACATTTCATTATTTTTCTGTTTGAAAAAATGGTAAATATCTGGGAATTTATCAATCTGCGCTGCAGAATAGACACTATTTCTCTCTCTCTTGCCTGGTGGCACCACTGGATATCTCGTGACCCAAATGTTGTGTCTTAACCCCCCCCTGATATGTCCTGTTATTCAAAGATCGTTTTATTGGCAAGCGAGGTTCTCTACACAGGAAGGCAGTCAGAAAACCAGGCAGACAATCAGCACAGGCCTCAAGGTTAGAAGGCAACACCTTATTGAGCAACCTAATAGTTAGCTGGGTCACTCCTGCCATAAAAGCATACTATTCTACAACAGTTAGGATACATTTGACACATGTAGAAGACTGAATTATTTGGCATTCAGGACATGGAAAACTTAGTCTCTGCCTTTTGCTTTGGTTTAAGTGGACACAGGTGACACCAATAAGGGGCTTGAAAATAACCATTATAAATATTGATCACACACGAGGTCTCATATTTAGGTTCTGAAATATAGATGGAAGATCAGTACACCCTTCACCCTCACAAAAAAATGTTGTGGTGGTTTATAATCTGCTTGAGGGACACTATGTATCCCGATGAGACACTGCTGTAAATTACGTACCAAGACATAAACTCAATCACTAAGGAAGGGTTAACTGACACTTTTGAGTAAAGCTAAGCTCTTTCAAATTGCTTTCGCCACTCTCAATATTACTTCTTATGTGATATATTGATCTAGAGAGATCATTTTAAATTGAGTAAACAAGGAAGCTGAAGTAAATACAGCATATGGGAAGATAAGCCAATTTCCAATAGAGAATCGAATCAAATGACATGCAAATCTGACTAATATGCGAAAATGTCCTAGTAAAACAGACCAAAAATGGACATAAAAAAAGGATTTTAAAATTGTTATTTTTCTGAGGAATGTGCTTTAGAAATAAAAGCGTTACTAGCAGACTTGTAACATTATCCTTGTAGCAATACTTTCACTGACATGAGGTTTGGTGTGGTATGATCTAAAATGTCACACTGCAGTAATAATAGTTAAGAGTCCCAACGATAAGCAAGCCAACCTGGCCAGGGTCTCTCACTCCTGTAAGCACACCCTTTTCACAGTATTTTGAATGAGTCAAATAAATGCCTTTCAAATAGCTTGCTTCTTTTGCCGCCTCAGGTTGAACCGAGGGACAACTCATTTTAAAGCCAGGTGATACAATAAATCACCCCCTTTAATGAATGAACCGCTCTGCCCTGATAAAATCCATGGATTAAATCGCTAGGGTTTACAACCCCCCCGTTCGTAACTTGACATGGTTAAATTTAACTGCTCCTCATAAATCTTAGTTCACCGTGCAGTCATTTTGCGGCATCTCACAGTGGTGGTGGTGCCTGGGCTCCCAACGCTCTCAGGGGCTTGGTGGCACACAACTGTCCTATTAAAAAGCAGGTCAAAACAAAAGGGTATGTTTGCGTTCAGCTAAGTGGGAGGCATACGTTTAAAGATTTGACAATGCACTTCGAAGAGCCCCGTGTTTGTCTTTCTGAAGTTGTAGAGACTTCACTGTCCACTTGTTTTGCTAAGACATATCAGGTGTTCTCCCTTCAGATGAATGTCTAAATGCCTCTGAACATACAGTAAATACGTGCAAACTATACTGCACAACAGTTGCATGCTAATACTCCAATTCATAAAGAGAACGCTGAAGTCTGTGTAAAGAAGGACACTATATCAATGAACACACACAGCTTGCCTGGGTATGAATTGGCTATGTGTTGTACAAGAACAGGAGAGCAAATGTGTTCTAAGTTTAATGAATGTTCAGTTCTCCAGGAAATCTGGTGCAGAGGAAACAAGGTGAAACAAAACGCCGGTCTGAGTTGTTTCGAGCGTAAATACCATGCATAACGGAGCTGTCAGTGGAAACCTGCACACCGGTAAGAGACGGGAATGGCTGTGTACAGTAACAAAGTCATAGAGAAAGGTATTTGTCTTTATAGTTAGGCTTTTGATCCCCGCATCAGTTCTGTCTTCACTTAGGAGGCGTATTCAAGCATCACCAGTCCTGTTTCAAGGTTCATGTTTTGTGCATGGTTGAGGGCATGGTTATTATTTCCTGTTGTTATATACTACAGTTGGAGTTGTTTTCGTGGTTTCGCTGTTTCGTTTCTAGGTTAAAAAACCAGGTCAAGTTCCCCTGATGAGCACTGGGGTTTTAATCAGAGGCCTCTAATTTAGGGTCAACTTCAAATCTCCAGTGAAAACGAACTAAGAGAGCAAACCATGGTAAGAGAATGTGTAAGCAAATGTGACACATTTTAATAAAATGTGGAAATGTAATTTGAATTCCCAGCCTTTTCACTCACTCTGTCTACAGTCAATGCAGTTGGTCTTATTTACAGTACATTTCTTAAAGTGAGCTGTTGATGTTCCAAACATCAATTATCCAATATATTTAAAGGTTATTCTAGTAGAATCTCAATTTAGCAAAGAGATTATTAGGAAGAAGTTCGGGGAATTGCTTTACCATTTAATTTCACCCTTTTAACTGTGAAACTATAGCAGTAACGATAGCTATAGAAATTGTAACTCCTCGTAATGCCCTTACAATTAATCATTTTTTGTGTACAAAACATACAGCATACTTGTTTGCAATGAGTACATTTTTATTGCATCTCATTACAAAAATGTCCCTGAAGGTTTGGCTAACAAGCATCCAGACACGTTTCCCCCATCACACCAGTGAAAGCGCTGAAATTAGTCATAAGACGAAGAAGAATAAACATACATTAACATATATAATGAACACCTGCAGTGAACTGGCATAGAGGAGAGTAGGAGAGGTACTGTAACTGCCAGAACACATGGAGGTCAGTGAAGGTCAAATGTGCATTCTTGGTATAGTAGGGGATTCCCTCACTTGGTGCTAACAGAAGCAAAGCTTTGGAAAAGCAATGTCTGCCAAAGAAAGTGGACTTGTAAATAGCACAGCCAACTGGTGATGGTGTCGTCCTCTCTTCTGATTCCCCTGCTTCTCCAGACAGTGTCTTTCTCCACTGTGGATAGCCTCTGTACTTTACCTAAATAAGAGGCAGTACCAGTACCTGTGTCTTTCCTGTTTAGGGCTAGTGATGAGAGTATCAAATAGAATAACCATATGCTCCCCTAACGCTGCATACTATATCCAATTCAGTGTTGAAGAAAAAACCTGTACGTAAGACTCAATCATAGCGTTTTACATGTTTGATATTTGGTTGTACGCAAGAAAATCTAGAACATTTCCTATAACGTATACGTATGCCTATGCCGATGATATGAATAAGAGAAAAATAGAGATAGAGAGAGGTAGAAAAAGAGTGAGAGAGGTAGAGATAGAGGCATTGGGCATATTTTGGGAAAGCTGAAAAGCACAATTGTGCAAGTTCAATAATATAAACGTTCTTTACTGTCTGGTAAAATGTGTACATTTGTATTTCTAGGAAGAAAACAATGAACTTTCAGTGGAATGTTTTTACAATGTCATTCAACAAATACATAGGTAAATCATTTCCCATTTCTTTCTTCTTTCTGATCTTTTATGGAAAGGGCATATACGTAACTACAGAAAGCTGCAGCACGCTAACAAGGAAACATTGACTTTTGTCTTGAAAGAGCATTGTGTTCTCGCTAATGATGGTTTCTCTACCTCCCTATGCTTCCCTATGCTTGAGACATGTTTTGGCATTGACTTATTGAGTGCCCAAAGCCTCAGCAGAGGAATGAAAGCTGTAAATGTATCTTGCTTTTGAGAGAGAATTCAATGCAATTCTTCACACATGTAAAAAAATAAAGACAATTTGTGCTTTCACCAAACAGACCAGTAAGGCAAAAAAAAAACACATGTCGGTGTGTGTGTGTGTGTGTGTGTGCTGGCCTGTACACCGAGGGCCCAAACAAAAACTAATGTATTAAACATGTCCACGCATTTCTTATTTATTGAAAAGGGGCAGCATGTACTGTACACACCAACTCGCCATGTCTTGCTGCAGTGCACCGGTTGTGTGGATGGAGAGGTAGAAAACAGAGTCGGCACACAAGGGAGCTCATTTGGCAGGATAGCACGCCACCAGGGACTGTATGAAAGCTCAACCTAATGAAAGCATACAACGCCGGAACCTGCTCGCTCACATCTGCCCAGACGGCTTCAACTGCCAGCCTCAGTCTCATGTATGAAGGCCTGCATAATCCCATTCCTAACCATTTGTGGTCCTAACGCATACCTTCACATTCCCTTTACTGCTTTTTCACAACAGATGCGTTCAAATACACAATGTGATTCACCCACAGGGGTAATTTTGTTGCAGTATCAGGTGTGTTTTATTGTATACTGGAGAGACATTACACTGGTGGAGGCAGAACTGTTTGTTGTTGATGTTTTACTGAACTTGTGTAGAATGCTCTCCACTATGCTCCCCACTATGTATTTAGACTTCAGAAGTTACATATTTGCTCTTCAATGTTGATATACAGTATGCTTAGGTTTACATCTTCGTACTATACTATATTTTGATAATTTACAGCACACTTTACAATTTGATAGAAAGCATAATTAAATGCAAGTGTTATAGGTCATCAACAAAATATTTTTGTTTATATTCTAATTATGATGACTGAATAATCTGAGAATGTTCCATTTGTTTAACGATGTTCCACGGACTCATTAAAATATGTAAAGTGAAACTCTCTAGTTGAGAGAATGAAGCGTGCTTCTTTTCAGGAGAGTAAATAAGATTGAGTGCCACGCATAAGAGTGCCATGCATCTATTTGACAGTCCATCATTATACAATTATTAAGAAAACATCTGTAAATGTGAGTGAGCAAGCAGAAATTATATTCACCTGTCAAACCTAAGTCACGCCTTAGTAATATTTAATGCAACACTTCAGAAATTGTGTGTGGAGGGGTCCCCTCAGTAGAAAGAACAACAACCTAAGAGAAAGACTAAAGCTTGCTCCCAAAAAATCTCAGTAAATAAAATGTTTAACTGCCTCATACACATAACATCCATCCACAACATAATTGGGATAGATAGAAGAATGTATTTCATTTGGTTTTTCCATCTTGATTCGCCCAAACAGAATTCAGGTCTTGCTGACCTACAAAATGAACCGTTTTTCTTTTGTGTTTTAGTGCGTAATATAGCCTTAAGTGTTCTGATGTCGGAGAAGGCCCATGAGACATCACAAATTCATGTGCTTTGTGGTTCTGCGTTCAACGTGTGAGTAGAAACGGGCAGGGAGAAAATATTTCATGGAATTGTAATCCAAAGGAAGTCTCCAGTCGCTCATCTGCACAATGGCAGAATGGTTATAGCATTTTTTTTAGAGATTCAATCTCTGCTACTGATGTGACCAGCCTTTTGAGTCACATCACTCCCATTTGAATCATTTTGGTTACATACACACTTTGTTTCTTGTGTCCTTGTATATTTTGATTATTCCTGCTTCAAATGCCTTCCCATAAGTATCAATCTGAAACCATGCAGGATAACAAAAGTTTGCAAATACAACTTCTTTGATCACGCATGTGTGTATCATGGTACAGTCCAGCCCCTGCGAGAGTATCAATGGCACATTGTAGATAATAAGAAAGACTGTGTCTACACCTAACATTCAAATACTAACGGACCCAGTATTGCTGGGGCCAAGGTTAATCAAGAGATTTCAATCAACATCATTAGGGATGTTCAGATTAACTTTAACATTACATTTCCCAACTATTCAGTCAATGCCATAGTAACCCAAAAGGAGACAAATTGTACAAATAAATCTTCATTTATTTAACATACATATTTTTTTTTCTTTATCTTTGAGGTTTTCACAATCTAAATGATTTAACAACAAATGAAGAACTACCACAACAAAGTCCAAATTTCTTACTGGGGAAAAAATATGTTAACATCACTGTAGAAGATGAACACATGTATTTTTGCCTCAAGGCAAAGATTACAGTTGAAAGAATAAAAAGAGACAATAATTTGACAAAAGATGAGATGCTCTGACCAGTACCATTTAAACTTTACGATGTTAATCGCAAGTTGTTTGTTTAGATCCTGAATAATGTTAGTACTCACTTTTGTAAAATCTTAAACCTTTCTCGTAAATAAAATCTGTTTTTCTTTATTTCTGGCAATAATATATATTCAATATCTAGGGATTAATTGTAGGGTTTAGAGTACAACATCTTTCACTGAAGCCCTTCCCAAATCCTTGGACACTTTCAGAGGTTAGAAAGAATGGTTCTTGGTAGATGTCATTTCGATTTTGGCAGATGCATCCCATAAATATTGCTATGAGCAGGTCTTGTTTAATGAATGCATATAGATGTACATAATGAAGCATTAGGTACACATATGCAAGATTAAGGACAGAAGGATTAATGATTTGTTTCATTGATCTGTTTAGTGAGTAAGCATTGTGCAAGACTAAACAAAGAAGAGTAATACTTTAGATACAAATTTTACTGTACACTGTCGAGTCATTTAATCCAACCCCATACTGAAGGGTTATTTTGGAGCATAATACATTTCAAAAAGTTTATTATTGACCCCAATTCTTTTCAGACTCCCTTTTTAGCAATTAACATCACTTGCGATGGTCCAATTTGGAGGAGCTCACTTGCAATAATATGAGCTTGTGTATCTTTAGGTTTTAAATACAGAATCTAAACATTGTATCCAATAGAATGCAATGTTTTATAATAGGTCCCCTTTCTTGTCTTTTCAAGGCGAACTGCAGTTGTATTGTTATTTTCAGTAGAACTGTCCCTGCACTGGTTGAAAAAGTCTTATTTGCAATAAAAATACATCATCATCTGGGGCCTTCACGTCATTTAAAATCCCAAACTAGTCAAATCATCTTCATGTTAAAACGACGAGGGCCCGCTTGCTCCTCAGCTGAATCAACATTAGTGCCATTGGATTTGGATCGAGGCACATATTCTACATCGATGTTGTTTTTATGTTTCCCTTTACCCCGGGTCCAAATGAAAAGAAGCAAGAAGCAGAACAAGACCACTCCCAGGAACGCGAAGCAACCCATCGCTGTTGACACTAAGATAGTCTGTAGGTCTAAGCCGAAGGTCACGTTGGTTGTCCCATTGGCAGTGGTATTGCTGGGATCTGTGTAGTACTGGGTCCTGTTTGCGTAGAGTGATCCCAGGCTTTTCACTGCCAGGGAAGCCTGCAGGGTGTCGTTTCCGGCAGTGTTGGATGCTAGGCAAAGGTACACTCCGCCATCTTGTACTTCCGCTGCCTTGATCTCCAGTGTCCCGTTGCTGTGGACGGTGACTCGGCCGTGGTTCCTGTTGGTGAGGAGACGCCGGCGTGGGGATAACCAGGACACCACTGGCCTTGGGGTGCCCTCCGCACTGCAGTACAACTTGGCTGACTGGCCCTCGTCAACTGCCACCGTCTGGGTCTTGTTCTCGCGGATTTTTGGCTTCGTGCACGTCACGTAGTAGCTGAGCAACGTTTCCTTGAAGTCCTTTAAGGGTCTGCCACGGATGCCATCCGGGGTACTGCACTCTGGCTCTGACTCCCCAAGGTAGATGGAGGATCCCTTCTGCTGGATCCACTTAACACGGCAGTCACACACCAAGGGGTTGTCGTCTATGAGCAGGACCTCCAGGGCTTCAGGAGCTTGAAAAACACCCTTCTCCAGAGTGTCCAAGCGGTTATGGGACACATTGAGGACCTTGAGCCATCGTATTCCTTGGAAAGCATGAGGCTCGATGGCGGACAGTTGAGCTCCGACCAGATGCAGCTCTTGCAGTCGCACCAATTCCATCAGCATTCCGCCCTCGATGTGCCTAATGCGGTTGTAGGACAAGTTCAGGTTTATCAGGAAGGGCAGATGCTTGAGGGCCTGGTATGGGAAGGCCGACAGGTTGGTGTGGGTTATGAAGAGGGTGGTTAGATTAAGACCATGCAGTGTATTGTCAGGGATAAGGTCCAAAGAAAGCCAATTGTCAATCTCTAAGTGCTTCAGCCGGAACAGCTTCTTGAAGGGGTAAGGGTGCAAGGTACTGATGCTGAGGTATCTCAGGTGAAGGCTGACCAGGTTGTGTAGGTGGGAGAGTGCCTCAGTGGGCACCACGGTGAGGTTGCACCTTTCTAAGGTAAGCGTCTCCAGGCTCAATAATCCACTGAATGCCCGGTGAGATATGTACACCAGGTCATTGTCTCCCACCTCGAGGAATTTTAGATTGTGTAAATCCTGAAACATGTAATCCAGGAGAATTACGATTTTGTTGTCACCAACATCCAGCTGGGTAAGGTTGGATAAACCAGTAAAGACACCTTGGGACAGGAGCTTAATACGGTTGCTCTTGAGACTGAGCGAGTGCATGTTGAACAACGCGTTGAACGCTCCGGGTTCCACATAACTGATGATGTTGCCACTGAGGTCGAGTTCCTCCAGTCCTGGGAATGCAGCAAAGTCATCGGGGTTGATCATGGTCAGCTTGTTTTTGCTCAAGTCCAGAATTCGGGTCTCGATGGGAATACCGTCGGGTATGCCTGGCAGACGCTTGCGGTGACACAGGACTGCCTTGCTATGGGGCGAGCAGTCGCAGCGGGCAGGACACCCCAAGCCAGAGCCCACAAAGACGACCACCAGGGCCAATCCCAGGAGCGGTTGCCAGCATGATGTGGCCGGGTGCCGCATGACTTTGCTCATACAGTCAACCATTCTGTCACGGCTCTGCAAACAGAGAGAAAATAGAATGTGATTAGAAATCACCAGCGTACTAAGAGACAATGGAAGATAAATGTCAGAGAAATATTGGAATGCATGGTGCTGGTTTTGAAGGCCGGATGAAAAGAAACAAACTACCTGTGGTCTGGTGTTTTAAGATATATGAAATAAAAACCTTAAAAATTATTACAATTGCTTAACTACAACAATATTCTAACAGAGAATACGAATGACAAAGAAATAAATGATAAATGCTCAAATGACACGCACACACACATATAGTAGCATATACATACATGCATCTATACATACTACATCTTTCCAGTGCTCTGCCTTACTACAAGACACTTTTGGATTTCATGCTGCAATTGAGCAGGAAACAACTTTGCGGCCTACCCCAACAACTTTTATGGACCTTGTTTCTGTGCTAATTCTCAGCCTCCTTGGTCACACTAAGCCTCACTTGCACTGCTGTTGCCTGAGCCTGCAATCAATGAACTCTTTCCTTGACTGCCTTCCCTTCTAAAATTCAAGCAACTTCCACCATTGTGTTTCGTCTGATTTCCTGTGGGTTGCTCCCGGTGTTTGAGTCTGAGAAGCGTTCTTGCATTGGTTTTCCACTCTTACTGCACATTCAGTTCAATCATTTTGTTCGTCTTTCTCTTGCTTTTACAGCCATGGCATACTGATTATGCCGAAATGTGAACCAGTGGGGTTGTGAAGAATCTGTCTCAATCCTGCATAGAGTTTGTGAATGCAATTTGATATTTCTTTTTGACAACAAGTCAGAAAAGGATACAGAAGATGCTCAACTTTTTTTTTCAAGCCTAGGGACCAATTGTGTTTTTAATGTAATGTTAGCTACTGGAAATGCCCTGAGCTGGTGGATGTTGACTATCATGTCCGGATCGGTGTACAAAATATGTACTGCAAAGGGACACAAAAACCCCAATGTGTCCAATTAAATAGAATAAAAGCAGGTTAAAGATAACTCTGTAAATTATTCCGGTGATGGATACTTTTTTTTTTACCTGTTGCAAAACTTTCACTTGCTAAATGCTTTGTATTAGTTGTACAAGCGAAGGTCCACAGTTTACATCACAGCTAATCGCCTGGTCCTCTGACTTTCTGACATCGAGTTAATAGGTATAATTATATTGATTAGTTTACAGCCACCATGATTCCTTTGGCTCTGTCCGTCTTTTTCAATTTAAAAAAACAGCTGAGCTAAAATATGATAATTAAAGAAAAAAACAACTCCTAAAATATGTTTTATGCAATTCACGCACAAGTGTAACCAAACACAATCAATGTGTACAAAATTCTGGCTGGCACCACCTAATGGGATGAATATTAGGCTTGTAATTATAGGATTACAGTATCACTGAGGCAGTAAAAGCAAATAGATGAAGGTGTGGAGGTTAATTCATTTTTTTTTTTATCCAATTTAGAGATTCCTCCAAAAGATGCCAGATCGAATGTGGGACAAATCAAATCAATTAGAATGAAAAAACAGCACTGGCACAATAGCACTTGCAGTCGTGTTTGCTGTCGAGCAACAGGGAGCTCACAATAGCCATGCCAGTGAAATTATATAATCTCTTTGCTCTATATTAATTCAGATTAATATAATTTTGATCGTATTTCACAGTTCTTTCAGTCTGTCAAGTGAGTATCTAACCCTTGGACAAACAGTATAATCCAATGTAATGTCTCAATTCACTACTAGTACGATTTAAATTTAATTGTTTAGCCGCACAAAATAGTATTTTATCATTCAAATTAATAAATGCTCTTAAGGCATACCCCCTGGTGTAAAGAGAAAACAACATTTCTATAGTTTGAAATGTACATGTTTGTGATTCAAGTAATAAAGAATGATTAAACAGAAATACAGAACAGTGCAAAGAGGATATTTCTGACACCTTTATTTTGTCCAATATGTCAACAACTAAAACTATACTGACGTAAGCAGATTAGTCTGAACATGTGACGTTGTACTACAACTGATCAAATAACAAAGACCAGATCCACATTATGTCCAAACCAAACCAATGGCTTGCATTGAGGACAGACCGTGGAACAGGTTGCAAACACTGGCAACCATCCCGCGTCACATCCGGTGTGCCAAGGCATGGGCTAAAATAATCTCTGATACAATCAGCGCAACATCCCCCAGCACAAACCTTTCATAAAGGCATATTGGAAACATCACGCACACGCACACACACACACACACACACACACACACACACACACACACAACCAAAAACATGCACACATCTACACACAAACACATTAACGCAGAAACACAGCGACACCTGCCACCTTGCATGTGTAGCATGATACAATAATTTATGAAGAGGCTTTCTAATCAAGATATGAGCGAGGCATGATGTGGCCATTCACCTGAGTGCTCTGGATGAGAAAGCTTTTATGCCTTGAGTGCTTCCCAGAAAGGAAAGGAACGTGCTTAAGTGCAACTAGCATACTAGGAAATGCTACATTACGATGTGCCCTGACTAAAATCCAAAGCAGGGGGATCCCAAGTACTCTGATGAAATATAATGGACTCTGGTTCAGCGTAAATATGTTGACAGAAGTCATAGAGCTACATGAGGAGCCTACACAAACCTGTGCAATACACACCTAAATTACACATCTAAACCTCTCAAATACAGATGTCCACACAACAACACTTTACCTTTAAAAATTAGCAAATATAACAGCTTTGGCGACCAGGTTTCATTGTGAACACCGTTTACCATTTCTATCATGACCTAATTTCCATGCCATTCATCTAAAACACACGGGGGCTTTCAAACTCGTGATGCAGCTCTATACTTTTAAACATAGCCACCGGCTATCGGCTGTTGATGACTAAATATGTTGTGCAACGGAATAGTAAAAAAAAATAACCCAACACTTGTTACAGCAGGGTTGCGCTACCCTTTCCAGCGCTGTCGACTCTCCAGCCTTTGGGTTCGACCCCGAGGATAGCCTGAGCGCTATCTCTTGTAGACTTCTCAAGCCACATCAAAACGCGGTCTGATATTCCTGCGGCGCTCCATCGGATAATGCCGGCTGGGCCTATTCACAAAGCGCATGGTGTGTGAATGCTAAGAGCTCTCCTTATCAGATTGAAATCTAGAGGTTAGAGAGCAGCTACAGGAGATGGCAATCGCCCCCCAGGCAGTTGACCGATATCTTTCATGGGTCATCACAGATGTCTCTCCCTCTCTCTATCGTTCTCTCTCTACTCTCCCCCCTCCCTCTGTCAATCTCTTAGAATCTCACTCACAAGTCCCTTGCATTTTATTTGTATCCCTCTCACTCGACCTTGTATCTGCTCGGCTGCATGAGCAGGAAGGTTGGCCTATGAGTGGCCGTGTACCCACTTAAAAAATCCTGGTGTCACTACAATGGTGTTTTAGATGTAGGAATGCTGAAATGTCCTTGAGTAATGCGCCTAGACTATCTCACATTATGCATCGCTGTACACACACATATAACGTTATGATAGTGGTAAGCGGTGAAAAGATTAGATATTTTCTGCAGAGGCCTACATGTACATCTACATGTTTGGATAGCGTGTCAGTTTAGCTGCGCAACACGTGTCGCTATACAATAGGACAGGAGAACCACGGATTGTAGTGTTGAGTTTCACCATAGTATACTATGGTGGCCCTGAGTCGCCAACGCACTGCAACTTCATGAAAACACATGCAAATAGACAAAACACAAGCAAATTAAGAAAACAGCTACATCAATTTGACAGCACATGCGCAGCATTTGGAAAACGCGCTGCAAATTCAGACAACACAACACATTACATAAACTCGCTGCAAATACAGACAACACAACATATTACAGAAACGCACTCTAAATACAGACAACACAAGGGAAATGTTTCCAGAGGACACCTAAAAGTGACAAGGATAACACAAGAACAAAGGACCTCCGTTGTGCTGTCTGGATTTGCAGCGCATTTCTGTGGTGTTGTGTTTCCTGTATTTGCAGCAAGTTTCTGTAATGTGTTGTTTCTGTATTTGCAGTGCGTTTCTGTAATGTGTTGCGTTGTCTGTATTTGCAGCGCATTTCTGTAATGTGTTGTGTTGTCTGAATTTGCAGCGCGTTTCTGTAATGTGTTGTGTTGTCTGAATTTGCAGCGAGTTTGCTAAATGCTACGCATGTGTTGTCAAATTGATGTAGATGTTTTCTTAATTTGCTTGTGTTTTTTCTATTTGCATGTGCTTCCTTCAGTTGCAGTGCATTTGGCCTCTCAGGGCCACCGTAATATACCCAGCTTGAAGACTAAATTAGTCTATATTCATAAACAATAAAGTTAAATGCATAAGACAGTATGAAAAAAACCAGTGTACTCTTAAACTCCCAGCGACCGAAAAGAGTAAACTCCATAGGTCATGTTCCAAAAACAAATAGTTGGGTTCTAAAGCTATCATCTACAAAGAGTTGGAGGGGTATGTGTGAACATCTAAGGCAAGGACCAGTTCGGTTCATCCACAAAAGCAGGGCCGAAATGCAAGCAACATTATCTGGGCAAGCACCCTTCTTATTTCCAGGTTTTCACCCAAGTAGTTTGAGGATTTAGATAACAACTTGGCCTCTGTGCAATCAACCAATAAAAAGCCATTTGTGAAATTGGGCTGCCCCTATCTTCTCTGGAAAGGTTTCCACTCTCTGTTTGATGTGGCCCCCGGGCGATGATAGTCCTCTGTTATGTGATGCCTTGCTACACTGAAAAGTGCCACAGAGCTTGAGCCGGATGTTAGGGAATAGTGGCTTTGTTTACTTGTCGCTGTTAGACAGCCTTAAATCATTGAGTCCAAATCTGACTCTCAGACTTAAGAGACAAGCCCAGAAGAATAGCTGGCTTTCCAACAGCAGCAGCACAACAAAAAGTGTGGAGCGCGTTACAACGCAAGACAGTGATGAAATAGAGTGAGGATAAAGCGATTAAGGAATCAAATGAAGTATAATTGTCATTACGGTACGCACAGTCTGTCTCTGTATAAAATCCATGAATAACCACAAATCTCTGTATGAAAACATCCATAATCATGAATATATTTATTAATAACGACATAAAAAAAATCAAAAGAACAATTAAAGGTTTAATATATTACAATGTGTAATCTATTATAAGTTTAAAGTGATGATTACATTTTTACAAACGTTTCAACTAAATGCTAAAATTGATAACCTACCCTTCCCCGTAAGTTGTCCTTCAAATAAATGCATGATCAATGTTTGAAAAATTAGATGGAAAGGTTTTCAATGCCACACCATCTAATTTGGCAACAGTCTCATTGGTACTAAGTTATGTATTTATATGCAATGTAAATATTTTCCTTAGACCATTATCGATGGTGGATAGGTATGTTTTGGTCAATACCAAATTAAATTATACTAGTTGAAGGTAAATTCCTAGAACACGGAAAAGCAGTAGTTAAGAGAGGTAAAGTAAAAAAAAAATTACTTTCATAATAATCAGTTTCTGTAAGTCACCAAGGGTATTGTGCTAATTGTGAAACAGTTCAACATTTTATTACAGATCTCTCATCGGTTGTTTGACACAGGAATGTAAAATATGTGTTAAGCTGCTCATTAGCGTCATTGTCTGTCCAAATGAGAGCAGTTTAAAATGGTTTTTAACGTTTTGGGGTATTTTGATTTCCCTGATAACTTGAATGAAATAACGGTGTATCCTCAAAAGTGTAATTGTAAGGGAAAGTTATTAAATCATCATTTTATTTTAATGAGCCTTATATCTTCTAATGATGCTACCCTGAAGGAAAGATGTAATTAACTTGCAGGTTAGTGCACAGCCAGAGTGCGCAATTAACCCCCGTTTCTTTTTTTCTTTTAAAAAAAAGGGGAAAAGGAGTGTCTATGAGTAATCAAAGAAGACTGTAATGAGAATAAAACGCCAGGAATGTTCTCTGGCCTATCCATAATTGATATGTTTTTCTTTTTTCTGCTAAGAATGATAAGGGTTGGACTGGAGCTACACACTGCCTTCCAAGGTGCCAAATGACACTGGCCCATTGTTTTGTAAGCTTGTGTTACTCTTTCTCTGCATGGAAGAGTATGTCCCCTAAAAGATGGGACAATGATCAGATTGATTACACATTTGATGCACGAGTGGAACAGCACCTATGAGGATGGTAATGAAGACGTTCAAAGGTTTGCATGGGTGCTATCCAATGTATTTCTACACTTTGACAAATATATACATTTTTGGAGAAAAAACAAACAAACAAAAAAACAGAAAGAAATAGAAAACCATGGAAAAAGTCCTACAACTAAACTTGCCATTGTCAAGAAGTACTAGAGTTGTGCGATAAATAAAAAATTATAAATTGAAGTAAATTATTGACAAAGTGGTTTGATTCATTAGCACAATTAACACAGCTGCGGCATAACCAGTTGGACAGAATTTGGAGAGTAGGGCTTGCCCCCCTCCAAACCCTTAACAGTGAGAATCTACAGCCTCCAGTCATAATAACCTTGCATGCATAATTTTACATTCTACTTGAAGTCAAACCCCAATTAATTTGTGTAATGAGTAATGAGCTTATGTAGATTGAGCCAGCAGCTCTTTTTCCTAACGCTGATAACCCTTGGTTCTGAGATGGGTCCGGAGAACATCATCAGAAAGTTGGACCTAAATGTATCCAGCTGCCATACCCCAATGCTGGTAAAAGTGTCTAACACACTGACTTAGTGTGTTAAGCCCACGTCTAATAGTTATTAATTAACAAGACTGAAATTTGAAGAGGAGCAAGACCTTGTAAGCAGGGATTTTGTTACTGAAGTGCCAGAACAAAATTGATTAAGACAGCCACGAATAGAGAACCAGTTCATCCCTTTGAGACATGTTGACGCCTGGCAGATAAAGACACCTGCATAAACAGAGAGTATAAAAAATACACTAGCTCTTTGTAGAAGAGGTTGACAAATGTATTTCGGTTCCTCCCTTAAGACCCATAACATATAAGAATGTATTTATATTCATATTGGTACTGAGGTGACTTTATTGAGCTTTATTATACATTTTAAGAAGGTCAGACTCCTCTTGGGGGCAGAAGCGTGTGTTCTCTAACCATGACTAAAACATCTAGGACAGGTACTTAATCTCACATTAACAGGGCCAAGTAGTCTGAAAGTAGGAATTGCCCTGTGGATATGTTACACGTTTTCTGATTTAGTACTATGAAGTTCTATTTTCTTTTTGAAATAAAACAAACCAAAACTGGGCACACACACACACATACATACACACACAAACACACAAATAAAAAAACAATAAATTATGGCAATGAACAATTTAGTCCCAGAAGCCTACTGGGCTGCAAAAGCAACTGTGGCAGCAGCGCATGATATACCTCAACTATTTCCTTGTCCAGATGATATAGTGTCTCATATGTGTATATTCCGCAAATACCTTCAGAACAAATCTGTTAGGTAGAATGTTCCAAAAATCATTTTATTGTGGTGAAGTGGGAGGCAGCGCCTACAAAGCTGCTGCTGTTGTTTCAGGGTGTCTTCCTGGCCTACCGTGTGTCACGTACGAGAGTGGGAATCCCTAGTGGCCATAGTTTGAAATGCACACAGGCGCTTGTGTCCTGTGCCACACAAGCCCGTTTCCCGCTTCAGAACAAGGAAGCGTAATGAGTAAAGCCTGAGGCTTGTTAATCATGTTGTCTAGCACAATATGTTTGAGACAACAAATATGGACGTCTCCCAATCTTCACTATGACCACCACTCACAATGATGAAGATGCTGGCTTATTTTTCCCCGCACATTTACATATGATGAGAACATTCATCAAGTAAATGCACCACATAAAATACTATTTAATGAGACAGAAACACAGTATTCTAATGCCTAACAGGAGTTACCTATCTTCTCCAGCCGAGTCAAGACATGATACTATGGGCAAAACGTCAGTAGAAAGTGCATTCATTTATCCAAGGCCCCTACCATAAAAAAAGCTCCATGACATAATTTAATTGGAAACTATTATCCGTGTTGGTGTTATCCATTATGTGAAATGTCAAATTCGGTGTATCTTTTCAGGAGACTCCTGACAAATGGATTCGGCTTGTATTAAAACTCATGAGCACAAACAAAATGTGCACGGCTCAGTAGGATTTATCTATCAACAACCTTACAGGGCTACAATAAAAAACCTGCAAAAATCCATACCCTGACACATCTCCACTGCTTTATCAACCCAAATTGGAATAACTTGTGACTTGCCTCGTTGCAATTTTTCTCACAAACCTCCTACTACGTCCGTGGATGGCAAATAATGACGTCAAAGAAGTTACGCCGGCGACAAAAACAAATTTGTCACTGTGCAAACATTCAGACACTTGCACGACACTTAAGTTTACCTAAAATGTACCACTCACTTCGTCCTCAGTATTGCTGGATCACACCGGACATGGCTCAAATTGAATAAAATGCTTTCAGGGGGATGGGGGGGAGGGGGGAGGAAGGGGGGTGGGGGGGGGCTTTGGGTGTCTGTGGGCTCCTTGTGTAGGGTGCTTAACAGATTTCTCTCTTGGCTCCTTCCGAGTCTGGACATCCTACATCTGGTGTGAATCAACTATGCTCTGACTCATTCAGAGTGGTGACAAAGCTAAATGTCTCCGGTCTCCCACGTGGAGTCGGATCTAAATGGGGCGGCCACTGCAATAAGATCAACGGGACTTAATGTATGAAAAATGTGTCTTGGAGAGGGAGCTTCTCTGACTACACCAATAGAGGTAATGATAAGTACATATTGCTTACTTCAGACAAAAGGAGAGCAAGCTGCTCAACATGATTTCCATTTCACATATTTTACCATTTTAAAAAAAGCAAGCATTGTTTGTACAACCCTTTCTCTGTCTCCTCATAGTTCCGCCACATGTTATGTGTGGAGAGGACCTGTGCATCAAGAACTCCATCTCTTTATTTCCACAGTGTTGTGTGTTCCGGCAGACTCAGACCACTTCCATTTCTCTCTATACCTCCCTCTCTCTCCGTTTCTCTCTGTTTCTCTCTCTTCATTTCTCTCTCCCTTTCTCGCCTTCTCTCTCCCTTTCTCAGAATCCCTCACATTTGCAATCAAGCAATTTAACCCATTACCCTGCAGCTCAGTGCCATTACAATCCATTCACTTTCGCCTTTGCCTCCGAACGAGGGAGGTTTGCCTCCCACTACAAGCCTTGAGCACTGCTTAATGTTAGCTTGTAGATTGCAGTCACTTGCATTGAATTGTCATATCTTCCGGCAGTGTAAGGAGGGTGGTGAGAAAGTAATTCACCACAATGGGACTACCTTTCCCACAGCCCGAAGCCTGAATGGGCACACCTGCTAACAGCTCTACGGAATTATCCTTGTTTTCATGGCTGGATTGATCACATTCAGTGAACAGAAAAAGTAGAGATAATGGTCTATTGATTGGCCATCCATCACATGTTGACACTCCTACCAGCTTGAATAAATGCTGAATGCAATATAATCTTTGTCTCTCATAATAACACATTTGAAGAAATGTGCGTGCATTATTAGGAAAACTGGGCGCATGTTTTACTGAAGTTGGAATACCCTAGTTGATGCAGATTTCAACCCCCAACTCATTTATTGAAAGTAAAAGCTCTATAGAAAACATGTAAAACATTTGTGTCTGATTGAATGTGAGCTCTGACAAGCGACTTTGAATTAGTCTTTCATAACATTCTATGTTGTTGAGTTGACACTTTAATTTAATTAATCTATGGCAAAAATGAGGGACAGTAGATAAGGAGCTAACCAATGTAGCTGCTACAAGAATATTGCTTTAATAAAACAAGTCATTGTATGCATGAGTGGACGCAGATTGACTCATTGCTGCTTAACATCGGGTAAATCAGATATGTGTGTAGAAGCAGTGGCCCGGATGACTTTTGATTGAATCGTGACTATTTTCAAACGACTGATTGAAAATATATGTGTATATGCACTGTATGTGTGTCATGCTGTGTGCCCTACTAAAAGGTCTATTTTGGTCTTGAAACTAATGTAAACAGATTCCAATCCACAGCCGTTAGTAGTTAGTAACCTAAAGACCTGGGAAATAAATGTCCCTCCAGGAAAACCTCCCACACTGAAACTAAAATGGCTAATTCCCACTGACTTGAGTTATGGCTCTTGACAGAGGGCAAGTAATCAAAGAGTTAATAGACTCGAGAGAGTCATTGAATCAAGGATTTGAGTGATTTCAGCCATTTTTATGGCTTGCTGTTATCACAGAGCCAATATGGCCCCCCAAGAGATTATGGGCTACAAAATGCTCCCAACGACTTATTGGCTGTATTGATTGGGATACATCCTTGGCAGCAGAACAAAAAAAAACAAACATAGAGTGGGTTGCAAAAGATAATGCCTTTAATGATTATGCAGCGAATTTGCGTCTCTTTGATAAAGAGAGGACTTGCTTGCTGTAGTTTCCTTTAATTTCAAAGTCTACAGTTGGTACGTCCTTTTATTTCTGCGCTTGGTTGTGGTTATTGTGGCGTCGCGTGTGATTCGATCTGAAACTGTCGGTTTACATATGTCCTTACATGTGTTGCAACATTGCAATTTAATTCCCATCCAGAGAAAATACAACTACATTGAGATAAATAACTGTGACATTTGATCATAAATATTGCCGACACATATTCCAAGTTGGTTTATACCCAATACAAATAACTTGGTCCCTGAGCCCACTCTTTAAGCTGGCTGTATACCCCTAAGCACATGTTGTCTGAAGTAACCTACTTACAATGCGGTGCTCAGACTGCCAAGCTCATGCACATTACAATTTCAAAAAGGCAACATAATTTTTTCTGATTTCCACTTGAAACAAATTGTAGATGCGGCTGCGAAAACCAAAAGTCAAATAATGACATGCTTACAGCATATTAAGCCATTTCATAAGCCTTCTCGCTAATTATGGAGGTGGTTCTATTCCAGCTCGTTCTGATTTTACTTTCATGTTCCGCCTACAAGGAAATAGTCCAGACTAGCACAACAAAACACACCCTTCATCTATATTTAGTTGCGTGAGGAATAATCCTAACATGTTATTTTTTTTCCCCTTGCCTCTCCCTTTTGAATTATTCATGAGGCCGCCCACTGATGCTCCTCCCTCTTCCCGGGCACACATTTCATTTGGTTTCCCATATCGGAAAGCAAGCAGTTAGGGGGGATTAGGATGAGGCAAGATAAAACACAGGCTATGATTTGTAACTGTGAATAAAGATCTTTCAGACTTGCACGTCAGACACTCCTACAGAAGGCTGAGCTCGATCAAACGGGTGAGCACAATATTGTTGACTTGCTGCCTAAAGCCACAGAGGTGCTGCCACTGCTTAAACATTGTTGACTAGTGAAACGCCAAAGTTGCAATTTTACATTCATATCATTTGCATGTGGAGTAAACTTTCACTGCCTCCAGTCCATGCACTATCAAGAGAAGTAATACCCCAATTGTTACAGAACTTTATTCATACTAAATTCAAACTATGCCAGAAGTTAGAAATAATCAAGCACTCATTTCTGCTCAGTTACAGGGTTTCTCCACTTTTTCATTTTCTTTCCAGACACACTATGCTGAAATCCCATTAATTCTATAATTAAATATAAGGATCATCATAGCCCTTTATTATATTTTTGCCAGTAATTCAAAAAACACACTAAAATACTAGATATCTAAATATTGATCAAAAACCAGATTAACTACTCAGACATTATAAATGAGCCTCTCTTTACACATCTCCACATGCAAAAAAAAAAACACAATCTGCTTTTGCCACTTTGTAAGTTTAATATTGAATAATAAATAAAACAAGGAAAAGAGGTGAAAATAAAAAAGTCATTTTCAATGAATTTGGAGGAGGAAGGGTGGGGAGGTGGTGGGCTATGTGGAATTTGAACATGTGGGAATTTCCCCTTAACCAAAAAAATTAAAAAAGTGTGTAGCCACATGGAGACCTGAGGTGTGTTAGACGCAGAGCCTGTCAGTAAGAGATAAGCGCCTGGCTAACTCCCCAGCAAACACACCTCTTCACAAACAATCATTAACACAGCCATTTCTCATGGCACATTACCAATTTCTCCTAACCTGTCGAGCCTCTCCCCACTGACCAGGCTTACTTAAGGTATTGAGATTCCAGACTGCCTTCAGAAGATCGACAGGATAGTGTGTAATCTTCTGAGTGAGGCTGAATGGGAACGTTGAAAAGGAAGGAGGTGAAAATTGGTTCTCGGGGTACAAAAACAGATCAAATTGGAGAATAATCTTTGCCACCTTCAATTGCTAACACGTCTCAGTAGGAAAAGAAAAAGCATTAGAGTAAACATGTCATGATCATTTCACACCAGCGCGGTTGACATGTCTAAAGTCTTATTTCTATTTCAGTACAAAATATTTTACTCAAATCATTATCACAAAACAGTCCCGCTGAGAAAAAACACTAATCCCTGTTGAAAATTCTACGCTCTGTACAATATGCTTGTAGTAGACAGAGAAAAAGTATAGGAGTTCAAAACACGTTATGTCTAATTTCATCAGTGGTTACATTTTTTCTAACTAGTTGAAATAGATGCAACAAAACAGTTACATTGCATTACATTGAATGATGAACAGTAAAACTGCCATATAAATAGTATTGCTTTTGGGGCAAAATTACACTGAACACCTCGTCTCCTGTTTCAATTTCCAACTTCGAATTTTGGTCCAGACATACCACTCTGCCAACCAAAATGGCCAATGAACTTTGCAAGGAAATAAAAAAATAAAAAAAACAACTTCTTACCCTTCTTGCATTTCATAAATATCTCTCATGTGGGGGAGAATATGCTCCATTTTTCAAGGTAATCTGTTGTTCAAATGGGAAAACTCTAGGAGCATAGAGCACTGAGTTTATCTGCCACAGCAGCTGTATTAAAAGGGCAGCCACACCTTACAGCCATGCTCTATGGCCAAAGCCTACTCTTCTTCAAAGTCCCTTGTGTCTGTTCAAACTCTCTGCCAGTGAGCATCCCCTGGAAATGGTGGCCCAGCTACAGTATGGCACACTCTCCTCTCTGGAGATCCCCCGAAAAGGCCTTAGCCCGAAGCCAAAATGGCATGGCAATGGACTCGGGACGTTACCCGGAACAGCAGGAGGATCCAACATGTCTCCAAGCTACCAGAAACCATGCTACTGCTCACACCTGTAGCCAAGATGGATTTTATGCTGCATTATAGGCTAATGAAGGAAACCAAGCAACTTGAGGGAAAATGTCCCCTGACTGGATATTACCAGGGCAGAGTCCTATCGTAATATTATAGCAGGGGAAAGGATGGCTTATGTTTAGAACACTGCTATGCAATCTGTCTTGTCAGTGGCTTTTTTGAGAAAAAAAGACAACGTCCCCCAAACTACCTTTGCCCTTGAGGTGTCAAGTTTGAAAGGAATATCATATTGGCTCAAGGCTATGTTGAGTATAGAGTGCCACTGTTATTACACAGGTATTGCTGTGAGAGGAACTGACCACACAAGGCAACAGTGATGCTCGGCTAAATCCACACTGCCCTTGATTTTTGGCTTCTAAGGACACTGTGTCAATCTACGGTTATGACAAAAGGTTTATGCTATCCAATATGGCAAGAAGAAAAAAAAAAGTTATAAGACAAAGCCTGAGGGTACACTGGACTAATTACGGTCCAGATGGCCTGGATACGGCCTCCAACCATTAATTACTGGGAAGTGTCCATGTGTTACATTTAGGAAGTGTCTGTCTATTGCTATGATGTAAAATCATTCTACAGCATTGTCAACACGTAATGTAGTTGAAATTTAAGTCAAAGTTTGCATTGAGATTTTAATACAAAAAACACAAGGTATTACTTTACGCTACGCCATCTTTGAGTTTAGTATGCTGTTCACAATCCATAAAGACAAATTGTAGGGCTTTTGTTTGCGTGTCCAAAACAATTTTCCTGACACCTTTTCCGACCCTGTGTTTCTTTCATATCCACAAAGTGTCTTTCCTTTAATCGCTTCCCATGTGCTGCATTTATGGCCGCATAAACTCAAACATAACGCAATCTCCTCCATTTGACGTGTGCCAGATACCGATAAAAAAAAAAAAAATAAGAAATCCCCCCCTGAGTGCCTCAGACCTCGGCGACTGACTGTGTGTCACCTTTTAGCAGGTGAAGGGGATTGAACAGTTTCAGCCGAGAAAATGAAGTTGTCACCGGGGGAGAATTTAATGAGTTGGACAGGGTCCTGTGCGGGATCACCAAGTACATTTCTGCCACCCTGCATGATAGGACAAGGTGGGCTCAGAGGCGGGTGAGGGGACCGCACCAATTTGCCAACTGATGTCTTGACAGAAAGACTGGCGGAACTTTCCTCCTTCACTTCAAGTAAAGTAAGTAGACTTCCTTATCCTACAACTTGAAGATGACGTTGGGGTTTTATCAGCTCTCTTTGTCAGTGGGACACTTAATTGGATACCTGTCATGTATGATGAAGCCCACGGGCCCCATTACAGGAGCCAGGACGTCTAAGGACCTCGCTCAGAAACTTCAAACACCCTGCTCTGCTCTACAGAAACAGTCGACCTTTGTCCTTCTGAAAGGGCTTTCCGTGTCTGTTCATACAGTTGTCCATTTTTAACACTCAATCGCATGCTTAAAGTTGAGAATGTAGGTCCTTTTTGGAATAGGGTGGGCCGATGGTGGGGGGGTGGGGAGGATTATGGAAATTGAACGTAATTAAAGGAATCCGGCACTTTGTGAGTGGAAGAAAGCAGGACGAGGAATAATCGGCAAGCTGGAGTGATCAGCGAGTCAGGAGTGTGGAGATATGCAGCCCAGCTGCAGACGTAACAAAGCTGGGACATAAAGGGATTTCGCTGTTCTGTGGTGAGCCTAACACGCTTTGATGTGGTCCATTTTCTGAGCGGAGGGGGTGTGAAAATTATGATAATGATTCATCAGAAATAAAGGGCACTGCTCAAGAAATGTCTTGCATTGTTGTGGCAGGATTGGAAAGAAGGGCATTATACGACAATTGCCACTTGGGGAAATTATTTCATTCATCACTTACAAACACTGGGATTATTTGGTAAGGAAAGCCCTAAATGTGTTTTAATAGCCATGTAATAACTCTTGTCCCAATTTCTTTGCCATTTTAGAAGCCCTGTTCCAATTAATGGTCTAAATTAGGCATGCTAGCAATGGCTGCAATATTTCACAAGTTTGAATACATTTATGTTTGTAACTACCATGCTTATTTACAGAATGTTAGATTCACGAACATGATTCGTCAATGTTTCCTTATTGTCTCAGGTGAAAGTTGCTTCTGGTTGCTTCTTCTCATTAAGTGCAAAAAATATTATCTCTGAAGAAAGCTAACTCCAGGCAGAGGAAAATAAACAGTGATTCTCCTAGCTCTTCATTTAATTGTAGCTGTTGAAAATACAATGTGAACTCTCAAATGTGTCAGGATTTTGAAAACACACTAAATATGTTTCTTCACTCGGTATATTCGGTTTATCATATATTTGATGGCTTTTATTAAAGCTGCATGTGGGAAATATATATTTATATTGTAACATGAGGAGTTGTGAAGAGTATTAGATGCATTCTGTTTTCATTTAAGGTCATAGGCTTGCTTTGTTTTGAGTCTGAATAGTTCTAATGTGCTGTATTCACTGATTTTAATTGTGACACTAGAATTATCTTCTCAAAATAAAAAAATAAAACGTACAAAGTGAAGCTTTTCCCTTCGATAATACCCTTCAAACTGCAGATCAGAAACTGTAAAGCTTCCTTAAAGATGTTCCACTGTACTTGCACAAATGTTTTCCAAAGCCGTGAACCCTCTTACGCAACAGCCAGACAGAATTGAAAGGGCCCGTCTTATTTCACTTGTGTATTTGTACTCCACTCGAATCCCCAGAGTTTCGGTGTGAATGTAGCACAAACACAGGGGTTCAGTCTATGGTTAATCCAATAGAAAGCAATTACGCGAGCAAAATGATCTTGATAGGGTCCTGATAGTCAATACATAAGACTTTGGCAGCACCCTGCAGCTTCTACTTTTGTATTTCCATGGTGATACAGCGATTACCAGCCTTTTGCTTGCGAGAGCCTCTCTCCCCTCAAGTCACTCAAACAAAAGTCTCGACTCAAGTCATCAAATTCTCAAGGTGCAGCCGAAAGCAATTACAGCGGCGCTCGGTGGAAGAGCCGGTCGAGGCCTTTCCCCCCCTACTCTCCATTAATAAAGGCTCGCCAGGCAAACACGATGAATCATGTTCCTCTTTTCCCGGCACCTCAGCACTTTAGCGAGACCTCTCCAAGTCGCATTGTATGCTCATTAGGCGTACAATTCACCAGAGGAGCCAATGACGGGTCGGACTTCAAACCCGCTTTAGTGGAGGGAAGAGGGAGCTTAAGGTACAGTTCCTTTAGAAGCAGAATGAAAGCCCCCCTACAGAGAGCCCCCCTTGCCACACTAAAAGAGGTGCCAAGTGCAGGACATCAAGGTGGTACACTAACCAGGGGTAGACTTGTATACCAATGGACATTAGCGTTGTGAATCGGGTGCACTTATTATGATAAAATAGAAATCATGAAAAAAAAACATTTTGTTATGTCTTTGAGCCTGGTTATATTAGTGTTGCAGATATGGCTGAACTGTTAAGAGTGACAACATGAGGCACCAGTCTTACTGCAGCACCTCTTCTCTCACTTGTACTTCTGGTGCGGTCGGTTGGCTATTTGTAGCGAGCCTTTGAGAAACTATGACGATTGCTATGGGCACAGTCAACCTGTGAAGTCTGCTCTGGCACATTGTAGGAGGACGCGGGCAGATTGACGTTTCGCTTGAGTCCTGTCCACATGACAGTGTTGAGACGATGCAGCTGGTATGGTGTGTCCACTGTTTGAGCGGCAAACATGATGTCTGGATCCTAATGCTTTGGGCCCCAACGCAGGCACTGTCAGGGCTCCAAATGGTCTCCCTGCAGGGGGTTCTATCAGTAGGCAGGGGGGAACTCATTCAAATGACGTTTGTCTCTGCAGTGACTTGTCCGGAATGTGGGGGAAGGCTGAAGTTCTCCCTCCCTTCATCGTGTTCGCATCAAACACACATTTCCAATGTTAAAGGAAGTCCTTGTGAATTCACAAACGAATGAATGATCTTTTGCATAATCACAGTTGTTCCTGCACAGATATTCAGACTAGATAGGGAGCAATGGTGTATTTGATCAATGTAACCCAAACTGCAACTATCATACCATTTCCTCATACTGGCCTCAGTGTAAATACAATCAAAAAAGGTTTGGCTATTGACAATGACTCACAAAACATATACACATGAAACATATTGTTTGTCTAATTTGTCTGAACAAAGAAATGGGAAGGATTAGACCAAGCTGAAAACGGCAGACTACATGAGAGTGAAATATAGGGCAGACCGTTCTTTCTTTCCTAATTTCTCTAAGACTGCTGAATAAATGTGTCTTACCAGGAAGGACATTTATATTGGAGGTAGCAGCCACCGCAATCCCAGACACAAAGCAATCCCTGTGACGGCAAAATCCTTAGCACCATCCTGCGCTTGTGTGTCTCTACCGATGAAGAGCAAATCTCTCTGGAGCCATCACAGTGGGAGAAACTAGCACCATACCAAGAGGCT